>WKFP01015394.1:126846-166219 GCA_011057875.1 Pterocles orientalis
AAAAAAAAAAAAAAAAAAAAAAACATGGGATGTCTGTCTTTCCTTGGCAGGCCAGATAAACAACATATCTACAGCCTGGAACAGAAGCTAGTTTTACTGGCATTTAAAACCTAACAATGATCTTTTCCTCTCAGCCAAAGAAAAAGTCAAAGTTACAGGCAACTAAAAAAAAAAACCCCTTCCTACCATTTGCACTGGGCTCTCTCTCCATAGGGCTGCTTCATCATTTCCCTGTCCTCAAGTGCTACAGTTGTGCTAGATTTTTCCAATGCAGCACAGTGCCTTGCAACATCCCTGAAAGCCTTCGGGCAATTGTGTCGCATGATCCTGGGGGCTGATTGTCCTGAAGTGCCATGCCGGTATGTTATTCATGTATGGCACTGGTATGCTATGAGTCCAAATGAGGAATCAGGGAAGATACTACATATAAGTACAGTATAGTAGTACAGTATACTACACCTAATATAGACTATAGATGTATTTTCATGAACTGCAGCACAGCTCCACAAAGCTGAAATAAAAGATAACAATAATGTAGTAGTCAACTTAGGCCATCTAGCTTTCTGTGAATGAACTCTCTCAGCTTAGATGACACATAGGATAAGATAGTGAAAGGTGGGCTGTTTCTATTCAAACTCACCCTTGGGCCAGAATCCTTATGTAGCCCTGCTCTATTTCTTTCACGCATAAAAAATACCCGAAAACAAAACAAGACATTCTAATGTTATCAGTATTTTATGAACTACATAGAGTTTTTACTTGCTAGACAATTAAGTCTGTGAAAAAAAAAACAAACAACAAATTAAAACCAGACCATAACACTTAAAAAGCCACCTTCTATTTATATATCTACTGGGGAACATTTCACAAATTTTATCTACACAAACTTCTACAAAACAGTACTTGCAAGTTCTCAAGTGTTATTTTTAATGATTCTTTCTCTAGATATTCTGCAATGCAAACAGGTCCCTAAGAGCTTTTCATCTTTGCATGGGAAAAAATTTTTACAGCAGTGTATACAAGCAGAGCTTAAGAGATTAGTTGTTATACAAAATCATTTGCTGTTTATTTTCAAACACACCTTTCTTCAAATGGTTGGAGACAAATATTTCTTAAAATACTGCTAAGTTACCTGAACACATCTGATTACTTCAGCACTTGAAAAACAAGCTATTTATTCAAGATTTGTTTAGATGTCATAGTATGAGAATCCAAAAGTAATTTTCAAAACAACAAAGCAAAACCCCCAGACTTTCAAATTTGAAAAATACTATACTTGAAAAGCAGCTAGTTGAAAGAGAGGGGATACACTGTCTAGTCAAATAACTTCTTCCACATTTTATATACAACGTTTTACTTTGTATTTTAAATATTGCTATTCCATTTTATTGTATATTGTGAAGAAACCTTTTGTGTAAATTGAGGTTTTAAAGGACTCTGGTTTTGCAAAGTCAAATTTCCACATGGCGAAAATCCCCAACACACCCATTTTCACATGAAATTTTGTTCACATGTTAAGATAAATTTTCCAACTACTTGTTCCCATACTACTTTCCCAGAGTAGATGGACTTTTTCACATCAGCTTTCATGAGTACTTTTGATTATTACTGTTATCTTTCAATATATGAGACCCATGCAATATCTGGACAGGTAGTGAAAACAATAAAGATTAAAATTTACTTTCTCATAACTTTTCTTTTTATTCTGTTTTATGGGGTGTCTTAAGTGTCATGTTTTAAAGAGAATGTAATGTGTGAAATGCTCAGCTGATCTACAATTCCGATAATCTTAATCCTAAACAAATTCATTTTAAAATACTAAACTGACTTCTAGGTACCCAAGGTAACTAGTACCCTCTGCGTAAGCAGGTAAAAGTGCTATAATTGAATGTATACATTCTTTTGGACTACTCTAGCTGTAAGATGAAGCGTATGAACTAAGTGCTTTGCTTAAGAGGACCATTAATTCCTCACAGTGCTTTGAATGACGTACACTAACAGAGTGCACTTTGAATAAAGTGTGGTCACGCATAATGCTGCAAAGATTAATGTCTACAGAGAAGATGAAGGTTCTGTGTTTTTCCCAGGGGAGAGACCATTTCATTACAGTCACAGCTCAAGTTGTATGATCAACACACAGAATACGAGTTCAGAATTTAACATATATTGGAAAGAAAGGCTATGCATACAATCAGCTTTAAAAACTTGAAACAAAGGAAAGAAAAATGTAAGCTCCTCCACAGCATTACACAGGTGCCCTGCCAGTGTGAGATTCCTTTTCTAAATCATTAATCCATTTGAAAGGCTCTTCACTAGCTATTCATTTTAGAAAGGGCATAGGTGTCTTGCTTTAGGTTCCTGAAGTCAGATTGTCAAAAGTCGATGAGTGACACCAAAACCAACTGTTCAAGTTTAAGGATATTAATCTTCATTGACTTTGTTTACCTCCATTAACTGTATTCAAGTGGAAAAAAGCATTTCTGTGGCTTACCGTCCTTTCTCTCCTTCATTTTGCTCTTATTAAAGAGGACATTCTTTTGTTCAGTTCTGCAATCCACAGAATTTTATCTAAACAGATAATTCTGTACATTAAAGGAATCCACAAGCACCTCCATAACCCACTATAAGTGTCGATGATTTTATAAAGCCCAAGTCATCATGTCACTCTGGAGTCCAAGCACTATCAAAATTAAATGGAAATTACTCATTTAACTTATTTGCAATCTCTGTTCCTGAGTATTTGCAAGCTAATATTAGGGTACTCTTGGTTTAACCTCTATAATTCTGTCTAAATATTAGGAAGCACTCCAGCATATAGATCAAGCCTTGTTTATATTGCTCCTGAAGGAGCTAAGGAATGTGTAGAGAAATTGAACTGCCTAACAGGCTAACCCCTCTGGATCTATCTAGATCAAATTGAAGTCTATTAGATCTGTCTAAACACACAGGCCAAATTTACTCAGATACATCCAAACCCTGCTGGACACAGCTGCACACATAGTTTTGAATGATCATTTATAGCTGAAACAATAAACATTCACAGACATTTTAAAAACAAGCCTTTATCCTGTTACTGAAAACAGACATCACTGTAAAACTGCAATACAAGAAGGAAGTATACAAAAGTCTCATTTAGATCTCCTACCACCGCGCTTGGAAGTGCTTATAGTTGAAAACTACAGCAACCTAAAGATATCCAAAAGCTCCACTTCAACCAAAATCACAGAGAAGGAAAAGCGATGCACATAGGACAACTGCTGTAAGGAGGTGAGGGCAGATGGAAAGATAAACTGGGCATGACTTTCTCATAGGAACCACCTTTTGAGTATAATTTATCAGGTTTGTTATTTTTCACATGTTAGCATTAGACTAGAAGCTTAGGGGATTTCTTTTGAGGGGACATTTTAGCAGCAATTCCTGTCTGGTCATGAACATTCTACAAAGGCAGAAATAGCTTCAAGTTGCTCCTGTGTGGGTGTGCCATCCAGTCCCCCATGCCCTTTCAGACAACCCCACTGGTCTTTGCCTGGATCTTGGTTAAATGCTATGTGCTATGACTAAAAGAATCAAAGTATGATATTATGCATATGCTCAGTTTCACACTGAAAGTGTTTGAAGAAAACATGATAAACACTTGAAAGCAGAAAAATGTCAGGAGCAAAATAAATATACTCATGGCACAGACTGTATGCTTTTCTAGACGTATGATAAGATTATGTAATTATCTTTTTTCTTTTATTCAAGTTCTCCTCCAAAAGAATTCAAAAATATTTGAAGACCTTCTATTAAGTATTCCATATTCTTAAGACAGAAATCAACATAATACTGATACAGAAAATCTGAGCTGAGATATTAAGCCCAATTAAGTCCTGGTTTCTTAAGTGTAAACAGGTGCATACCTGCATACTCACTTTATGACTGCAAGAACAACAATCCAAAAGTTATATTAATATGTATATATATAGACCTCAAAATAGAATGGATGCTTGGTGTTTTTTTCTATACCATAGTGATCTTTCCAATTGTGCAAATAGAATCATCAGGAAGAAAGTGTCAAAACAGACATTATCTTGGAGAAAAATATCAATATTTGAGAAGTAAATGAGTGGGCGGTGATGTTTATTTTTAATTAGAACTGAAAATTTGGCCTCCAACTGCTTACACAGGATCTGTACACTTAAAGGACAGAGTTTATTACAGAGCCAGAAGCTGTGTTGTCTCACTGCTTTTGCATTGATTAACTGTGCTGTCATGGGATGTCAGGTGCCTTATGAATTGTGATTGTACTTTGCATCCACTTTCTTCAGCCATTAGAAGTAAATTAAAACAAAAACCTTTTATATAGTTTCTATATCAGTAAGTTTCTAGAGATGTGTATGTAGCCAACAAGGCAAAGAAAAGGTGTTATGAAATACCATCAAGTTCTACCTGCCGATCACATGGACTGCCATGTTATGTGTTGCTTTAATAACTAACACCATAACAATAAAACGCATGGGAGCACTCCAAGGAAAGACTACAATACAAGTCAAAATCTGTATCCTGTTCTCAGCTCTTCGTCAGCAGTCTCGGTCAAACCATCTGTGTGAGTTGCACACTATTAATTTCCTCTCCTGCAATTGTCTATTTGAATAGTAAGAGATTTGTAGTGGGATATATTTTCCACATTTAGCGCATATACTAGCCCAGGTCAATTCTGAAAGCTACCACATAAAGACAGACTGCTGAATTTTTTCATGGAGTGGTAAGTGTTCAAGAGACACCTGCAATCAACTTTAGAATACATCTGCATTTAGCTTCGCTCCACATCGTAAGTTTTCAAGGAAGCAGCACTGAATTATTTGCTTGAACCTTCACAATAAGTAGGAATAGATGTTTGGAAATCTTTGTTATCCAGAAAGTAGAGTGATCCACAGAATCCTTCCATACAGTTTGTTGCAATTTGAAGTCACAGCAAATTTTTTCCTACTTATCATAAACAGAATTTTCAATAAACAAGCAGCTGAGGAGGGGGGAACACTGAAACAGGGTTAGTTTCTGCCTTCATGAAAATCAAAGGGATTTTTTTCTAGTCTTTATTCACAACCCAGGAATAAATTCTTTATCATGGGTTCTCTTTATTTACAGTAGTTTACAGTTACGTGAAAAAAAATCCTCATTCTACTCTTAGGAGTCTTCATAATGTTTTATTAATAACAATATGGTCTACAATGACAAACACAGCACAGTGCATATTAATAGTCAGAAAGATGAACAGATTTTCAAAGATAAGCACGTGACTCATTAACATGAGGGTGTCACCGTAAGGGTCTGCTAGACTAAAGTTTATAGTTAAAAAGCCTTTTAAAAAATTATCTTTGAACAGATCAAAAATGTCACTTGGTGCCTTGATGAGTCCATACTAATTGCCAGCACCATAACCAATGTTTTTAGACCTACTTCTTTCACCCTCTTGACTCCAGCTTGACAACTTGATAGATAGATCATCCATATATAAACTCTCAACTTTTAATTGATACTTTGTTGGACATATATAAGATGCTTCCCTTCAGTATGTCCTCTTACCCTCACTACCCCCTCCCCAACAGTCTACACTTTTTTATGCTTATAAACTAGATACAAGCAGGCTTCTAAAACTATCTTGGTTTTATCTAATTTCAGATTACAGTATGAATCATATAAATGTAACCCAAATTTATTTGGGTTAAGTAACTAAGCAAGAAAACAAAACTTTTAGGCATGATCACCCTCAGACAGGAAAAAAAATGTTAAGTATCTGGATCAGATTATACTTGCCTCAGCTACAGTAGGTGGTGGCTTTGTTTTCCGTGTGGAAGATAAGTAAATGTGATAAGCTCAACTGCATTAGAAAAGGTGAATTGTGAAGCGCCACTAAAAATCAGTTTAAAAAGCCAGCTGTGACAAATTCTGAATTAGACTGCAATTTGGAACTACATATGTAGATGAGAAAGTAGAATTACCTCTAATAGTTACCTTTTTTGTACTAAACCTAAGGATTCTTAGGACCATACCTACGTTTTTAGGCATTTCAACTCTTGTAACCCATGCTCCTTATTTAACTTTTCCCTAAACATTTGATTCACAATTAAGTATTTCTTTTTTTCATTGCAAAGAAGCATTAAGTGTTCAATATAGGGAACAAGAAAGTTAAAGAAGTGTCAAATCGCAACAGTTCATGACATAATGAAGTAGGAAATACTATAAATATTAAGAGCAAACCAAACACAACTGCAGCCTACTCCTATGCTCCATTGCCATACCTACACTTCTCTTCCTCTTTGAGCATGTTCCATTAGTTTAGTATGGAGACATATACTCTGGGAAGAGTATCAGCTAAAGTTTTGCATTTATGAAAATGCAGAATGGGACATGTTATTGTTACATATTCTCATACTGACAAGCTAGAGCTCTTACCATCCCTGCTTGAGGTCTTTGCCTCTTATTCTAGCACTGAGAAACAGAAAACCAGATTTTTAATGCATACACTTACTATTTTCCCCTATTGATGAACTAGAGCTTATGCTACACATTTTACAGTAAATTTGATGCTATAGTTACCCCATCACTTTAAAATGTGAAAGTACACATTAGTCAAAATACAAAGCTACCCAAGTTCTGTGAACTCATGAATTACCTGCTTGCCTTGTCCATATTTGTGAGTGTGAAGGGGCTTCCAAGCAACAACTATCTTTTATTCGTATTCATAACACTATCTCCATGCATAAATACCAAAAGAAACTTGAAGCATTTTTTCCCCAACAATACATTAGTTGTAGTAAAAGTTAACAAAAAGAATATGCATATGGCAGATTGAAGAGTAGATTAGTCTTATTCTACCAAGTATAACAAGGCATTTTACACAGAAAAAAAAATACTGCCCTTAGAAATCTATATTCATTATAGGATTTTTTTAAAAAATTATAACATTGTTTTGACTTTTGTTGACAATTTTCTGGTGGGTTTAAGGACCCTCCCAAAATCTCCAGCACATAATTCTTAGTAGAAAGACAGTTTAGGTACAGAAGCCTGAGTATCTCACCCCGGTTTATATTTAATGAATTTCAGAAAATAGAAAAGTTGTGTAACTAGGTTAATTTCTCTAACTAAAGAACTATTTCTGTTACTGTATACTTAATGTTTTTTTTAAGCTGCAGAAATATTACAGCTCATAAAAATGGCCTGAATACAAATGTCTATTATCTTATTTATTGTTGCAGCTTGTCCTATCATCTTTTTTCCCTCCAGATCCGATAGCAGTACCAAAAACTTATTCAAGAAGTTTGAAAGGTTGGCCTCTATAGTGTAATATTAGATGTGCCAGGTGAGATCAAATTATGAGATACCTGTTTAAAGTGCTGAAGCGTTCCCTAAAGCAGCTTTCATATACAATATTAAATGTCATCATTTTCCTACTTCATTAACTCTGTAATTCAACAGGGAATAACTTCTTTCGCCGCACCAGGTTTCCAGTATAATTTGTTTTGTCTTGATGAGATCTTGTTTATATCAGGAATTAAACTTAAGTAATAACCTTATTTCATGAAGAAGTACTAAATACCATAAATATTTACCTCTTACACCTCAAAAGCTGTAAATTCCAATATTTAAACTTTATTCTGACATTCCTCTTTAATTAACCAATTATGAAAACCATTTATTCAGCCAAGTCATTTTTGAACACTAAAAAATGAAAATAATATTACAGTAGTTCAAAAATGAAGACAAGGCTGACACTGGGGAAAATTTTCTTTACAATGACATTAAATTATGTCCTACCTTCACAGTTTACTTACGCTGTTACACTTACCTAAGTGTTTGATTATTTAAATCTGAATTTTTAATATCTGAATCCAAGTAAACACTAGATATTGATGACAGAGAACTGCCTGTCCCTACCAAATCCTAATACAGACAAAATCTTTGAGACTTAGACTTTTAAATGTTCTTCAGCAATCCAGTCACTCAAACATCATACCAATGAAATCTGGCTGTATAACTCCTCTGAGGCCTCTAATATAACTTCCAACCACAATTGACTTTGCTGAGGTCTACAACATGATTGAAATGCCTTATTACAAGTACACATGTGCTATTTCCCCGACTTTTGAGAACAGGATGGAGATTGTGTTTATCTATATCCATTCCACCAGCCTTTTTCAGGACAATTATAACACAGGAATATTATGTTAAAAAAAAGCTCTCAAACTATCATAAGTATATATGCTTATGGTCTTCTCCAAGAGACTCCCGGAACATGAGTTTACATCGCTGAGAGCTGTACAGAACATAGTGACAGAGGATGACGAAAAGGCTGAGGTACTTAATGCCTTCTTTGCCTCAGTCTTCAATGGTAAAGCCTATTGTTCTTGGCATACCCAGCCCCCTGAGCTGGAAGACAAGGGTGGGGAGCAGAATGAAGCTCCCATAATCCAAGGGGAAATGGTTAGTGACCTGCTACACCACTTAGACACACACAAGTCTATGGGTCCGAATGGGATCCACCCAAGGGTACCGAGGGAGCTGTCAGAAGTGCTCACCAAGACACTTCCCATCATTTATCAGCAGTCCCAACTAAACAGGGAGGTCACAGTTGACTGGAGGTTAGCAAATGTGACACCACCTACAAGAAGGGCCAGAAGGAAGATCCGGGGAACTACAGGTCTGTCAGTCTGACCTCAGTGCCATGGAAAGTTATGGAGCAGATCATCTTGAGTGCCATCATGTAGCACATACAGGACAACCAGGTGATCAGGTACAGTCAGAATGGGTTTATGAAAGGCAGTTGACCAACGTGATCTCCATCTATGACAAGGTGACCCATTTGCAGATGAGGAAAAGGCTGGGGATATTGTTTACCTGGACTTCAGTAAAGCCTTTGACAATCTCCCACAACATTCTTCTGGAGAAAATGTCTGCTCATGGCTTGGATGGGCATACTATTTGCTGGGCAAAAGAGCAGCTGGATGGCTGGGCCCAAAGAGTGGTGGTGAACAGAGTTAAATCCAGTTGGCAACCAGTCACAGGTGATGTTCCCCAGGATTCAGTACTGCAGCCAGTTTTGCTCAGGGTCTTTATCAATGATCTTTACGACAGGATCTAATGCATGCTTGGTAAGTTTGCAGATGACACCAAGATCAGCTTGATCTGTTTGAGGGTAGAAAGGCTCTGCAGAGGAACCTGGACAGTCTGGATCAATGGACCAAGGCCAACTGCATGAGGTTCAACAAGGCTAAGTGCTGAGTCCTGCACTTCGGTCACAACAACCCCATGCAGTGCTACAGGCTTGGGGAGGAGTGGCTGCAAAGCTGCCTGGTAAAAGATGGCCTGAGGAATGTTGGTCAGCATCCAGCTGACTATGAAGTAGGAGTGGGAGCAGGTGGCCAAGAAGGCCAATAGCATCCTGGCTTGTATCAGAAACAGTGTGGCCAGCAGGACTAGGGAAGTGATTATCCCCCTGGCACTGGTGAGGTCGCACCTCAAATACTGTGTTAAGGTTTGTGCCTCTCACTAAAAGAAATATGTTCAAGTACTGGAGCATGTCCAAAGGAGAGCAACGAATCTGGTGAAGGGCCTAGAGAGCAAGTCTTATGAGGAGTGGCTGAGGGAACGAGGGTTGTTCAGCCTGAAGAAAAGGAGGCTGAGGGGAGGAGACCTTATCACTCTCTACAACTACCTGAAAGGAGGTTGCAGTGAGACAGGTGTCAGTCTCTTTTCTCCCAAGCACAAAGTGATAGGATGAAAAGAACTGGCCTCAAGTTGCACCAGGGGAGATTTAGATTGGATGTTAGAAGAAATTTCTTCACTGAAAGGGTTGTCAAGCATTGAAACAGGCTGCCCAGGGGAGGGGAGTCACCATCCCTACAGGTATTCAAAAGATGTGTAGACATAGCACTCAGTGAAATGGTTTTGCTGGTTGACTTGTCAGTATTAGATTTATGGTTGGACTCAACCTTGAAGGTATTTTCCATCCTACATGATTCTATGATTCTAAGAGTAACACATGTAAATACTATTTTTTTGTCAATTTCAGTATAGTAGAAATTGAGATCTCACTGATTTTTTACTCATATTCAGGTCAGAATGGCAAGAAAAAAATATTTGGTTTCTCCATTGTCAGTGTCTAAGCCTAAAATTAGAGGTAGGAAAATTTTTACTGATAACAGCCTAACAGCAAACTGGTGTGATGTAGTACATTTGATGTCAAAATAAGCTTTAGGAGTTTCCTATCAAGAACAAACTGTTTGCCTTTACCAGGCACTCTTTTACATAAACCTAAAATTGTTTCAACCCTCCAGGGCCTGACAAGTGTCAGCTGTATATGACAATCAATGCTGTAACTATATATGCCTGCAAATAAACTAAAAATTATTACCAAAACTTGATTTCAGAGTGAACTATTAATGTAATTTCTTTACAATCCTAATGTAAAGCAGCAAATAAAACTCATGATAGAAACTGAAATGAGAAACAATATCAGTTCCTGCTTCTGGCAGTTGTATTGCATAGATGTGTGGTATTTATTTTACTTGTGTTTCAGATCCTCGCCAAGTTCTTCAGTAATGGTAAAGAAAAAAAAAAAGAGTTAATGCATTATGAACTGTTTGAAGCTTAAATAGGATTGGAGTCTCCTTCTCTGGAGACATTCAAAGCCCGCCTGGATGCGTTCCTGTGTGATCTGATCTAGGTGTTCCTGCTCCGGCAGGGGGATTGGACTAGATGATCTTTCGAGGTCCCTTCCAATCCCTAACATTCTGTGATTCTGTGATAGTAAATTGTGCACTGATGCATTCAAAAGCACATAGCTGGGTAGATCCAGCTGCCATTAGTTGGGTTTGGAGACGAGTTGTCTTTAAAATAAACGCTAAGAAATTATGGTTTAATTTGCCTGATAAAACATTAACTATGGACTTATTTTAAAAGATCTGGCATAGTCTAATATGTGGCATGGAATGACAAAGTGGTTTTAAGCTCACTTGGTGTGCTTAATAATTTTAAAAAGTAATTAACAACAGAACTTAAATCTCAAAGTGGAACTAGCCTAAGGATTATCAACCACCTGAGGTTAATCAGAAAGCATCAGCACCCACCCTTTCTTAAATCATCTCCCAAGAAATGATGAGTACCCTAGCTTAAATTAATCTTCCAATTAATTAAGCAATGGAGATTCAGCTTTCAGCCCTGCTACAAATCACATCTTGCTGCAGTTTGATAAGTTTTCTCTAACGTCAGGAAGCAAATATCTCCACAGAAACATATATATAATCCTGTATTGTACTGGTCACACAGTGCAAGCTTTACAGAGTCTGCAAACAACAATATTTTAATTGATTTTAACTTATTCATCGTGTCAGGTTCTATGATCAAAGTTCAAAAAACAGTGACACACTCCCAAGGCTTCCCCCAGCAGCTGCAGAAAGATATGAACCTTTCAAAACTTGATCTCACTATTTAAAATTACGTAGTAAGGGTATTACAGTTTCTTGGAAAAGACAGGCTTATTATTGATACTCTTGCTTTTTGTTGGCAACAACATTAATTTTAGTATGTCTACAAACTGTTGTACTTTATCAGTTTGAGTCATGATTCCTTATTTAAGCAGACTTTCTAAATAAAACTGATTTTGGCATTATACGCAGTAAACCTTAAGGGCATGCTATAAGACTATCAAAAGAAAAAATAATAATGGTTCAATTGTCCAGCTAGTTAAAAAAATCTATTTAACAAATTCTAAAAATACCAAAGAAATACAGACTGTTCTGAATTCTACTAGCAAAACGTTTTTTAAAGTTTAAGTTTGTTTTACAAAAACAAATAGAATGGATATAGAAATAGCACAGCAATAGTACTCCAAGAGCAAGGGCTGGCAAATTTAGAACAAGTGACTACATTTTTCTTCTTCCTCCTGTACAATGTACCACCACCTTATTGAACACTGTCACAGGATGGCAGAATAAAGCCATGATTGTCACAGGACTCCAAAAAAGTGAATAGATAGTGAAAATGGACAAAATATACTTATTAATTCAAAGCTTATTAGAAGAGTTGTTATATCTGATGATTCAGGCTTCATTCACCACATCCTATCTAATTGCAATTACAAGATCTTTTGTCCTTTGTTAAGCACTACTGAAGTCAGTCATCAGCAAATGAACCCTGAGTTCAGTTCAGAGATGCAATTCTTATGTTTTTATTTATTTTGGATATGATTGCACTAGTATTCACTAGGACAAAAGAAAGAAGTTTTCCAAGAAAAAGGGAAATGGTCCACTTATGAAAATGAAAAACTACGATAGGATTGTACTGATTGTATTTTAAAATACAGTCCACACTTCTAATCTTATCTTTATGCATTTCATAAAAAGTAAATACAATTAGACAGGAGACAAGTAAATTAACAGTTCAATTTGTCCTTTTTTAAAATTATCAGTTGTTTTATGTGAGTGTGATACTGTCCTTGTGACTTTGAGATTCAAGTACATAGCCCAATATTTCACTGCATGCCATAAAGCCTTTAATGTTGTTAGAAGTCAATATTAAGCTTGCCCCACAGATCCTTTTGAGTCAACCCTCCACCAGGCTCCTACCACTCAGATAGTGACCCCCTTACTACTTGGATGCAATGGGGGGTGGAGCATGTGCTGGTGACATGTACTTTGTCAAGTGTTTAAGGATCGTTAACTTGTACATTCAGCACACCCTTACACCAGAAATGTCTTGCTTTTTCAAATAATTTTGTGCTTAAGTTATGCTACAGTTGATATTTACTTAGGAGGCTATGTAAGGCAACAAACCAAATAGAAATCTGTTTATAGAGACCTTCAACACACAGGGAAGTGTGAAGGCACTCCCTTCTCGGATCTTTTGGGTGAGAGTGGCAACAGCAGTGACATTAGTTCTGGAGCTCAGCTTCCCCTTTAATTCCTCTACCTAGGGCTCCTTGCATACTAAATCTTTCCCCCTAAAGCATTTCATCCTTCTTCCTGCAGCAAAAGAGTGCTTTAGCTATGAAAAAGCTTTTGTCTGGTTGACAGTTTTCTGCTGGAATAACCTAGTAAACCCTTACTCCAAGGGGTAAAACTCCCCCCCTTTTGTGGTTGCTTGGAACACTTCAGAGAGAATACATGTTTCACTGACAATTTACACTCTGTATCAATTTGGACACTAAACAATGCAAGCACCTTAGGTAATTTTTATTAGTTCATTACCAATAAAAGCTAGGTGTGCAAATGAATTTTGATTAACTGATCCTCATCTTCTGTTTTAGGTGTAGAGTATCAGCACATTATTTTGCTCTAGAAAACAAGATGGACAATTAGTTTTGTCACAGTAAATGTCAAGCAGAGAGCTGAACTAGGAAAGGGTAAATTAATTTGCTACAGTAAGTTCTAAGTGGAGTAGTGTTTATACATTGAGTTTATTTTAAGACAGTAGTAGCATGCATCAAAAGGTTTACTACTACCACTTCAGCGTTACCATTTTTAAAATTCCTTTTTCAGGCTAGGCAAGTTTATCAAACCCAGATGAAAATATTCTTTGCTGGAAGGTCATTTCTTAAAACTCAATCAGAAGGCTAATAAAAACAATGCATGTTTGAAGTTATACCTCAGTTCACAATCTTTTTAGAAAAAAAAAACCCCCAAAATAAAAAAACTTAAACCCCAAACACACAGGACTTGTAACTGACAACATGTTTCTAAATTGCTAGTACAGTAAGTGCTCACTCCTGCTTCAGGACAATAGAAGAGGTAGTCTCATGGAAGGATTATAAAAAATAAATCATATCAGTAATCTCACCTTTTACAGTGCTTAGTACAAATAATTTAATAAGATTTAATTATTTTAACCAGCTTTTATCATATTATCATGGTTTATAAAACCACAGGGACAGTTCTTTGCTAAGCACCTGGTGGGCTGAGGCAGGGACAGGGAGGGTTTCACTCACCACTTAGGGTCACAGGCAAGAAGCCGACACAGCTTGTGAAGAACAAGAAAACAAGTGAATTTATTAACTATTTAGAACAAGAAGAAAAATATTGAAAGAGAGAAACCACATCTTAAAAAGGCACTTCTGCCCCGCTTCCCCCCTTCTTTCCAAAGTCCAAAGGCTTTGTTCTGCACCTTCTTCCACCCCCCAGAAGTGCAGGGGGGCAGGGAATTGGGGGTGCAGTCAGTCTGCTGCTCTTTCCTCCTCACAGTCTCTTCTGGCTGCCACGCAGAGTCCCTTCTTCATGTTGAGAATCCTTCTCCAGAACTTCTCCAACATGAGTCCTTTTCAAAACAGGGATACAGTCCCCTGATAACTGCTGGCTCTGGCATGGGGCTTCTAGTTCCTGCATGGAGTCCTCCATGGCTCTTCACCACGTGGCAGGGGAAATGCTGAGAGTGTTCTCTTCCATGGTTCCGACTCAGTACCTGCATGGCTGTCTCTTTCAGCATCTTTCTCTTCTCTGCCGCAGGTCTTCATCGGCCCATGGGAAAACAGACCCCTGGGTGAACCATGGAGGAAGCTTGAGCTACAGCAGGTCGGTTCACAGAAGCCGGGCAGGTGGCTGGACAGCCAGAGTGGCCTGCCCAAGGCCATGCCAACCCATTGTTCTGTGCCCCCTCTTAAATATGTTACTTGCAGAGGTGCCAATTGACTCAGCCCTGGCCTGGGGTGGGTCCATCATGAGCTGGGAAACTTGCTATGTGATGGTGGTGCCCCTTTCCCCACTTCCCCCCCTTAACAAAATGGGAACTCTTAGCAGTTGCTTAAGGAGCCATTACACCCCCCCCCCTCCCCGCTACCAGACAAATCCCCATTAAAAAAATGGGAGAGTTATTGGCTAACCTCTCTTACAACCTATGCAACATAGCATAAAATCCACAGCACACAGCACTGGGTATTCAAAGAATTCACCCATGTTGTATGAAAGTTGAACAACGGAGATGACAATTTCATGGTTGGCATTACATTTAATTCTGTGGTACTTGGGACTTCATCTTAAAATGAGTTCCAGATGAAAAGCCGTTTGTTGAAAAAGGATGTGATATAGCCTCTTGATCTGAAATATGTTGCTAATAGATAATGAAAAGGCTAACAATGACTCATACTTTCATATTTTTCACACTGTCCTGCAAGTCATTGATACACAAGAAAAACATTGGCAAGTGTAGGACAAGGCAGCAGCTTTTGTCTAATAAGGGTTATGTCACCCTTGGTTTTATTTCTAGAGATCAGAGCTTCTTATCAGGTACTTAATAAAGCATCTCAGGCACACAGTCAGGGTTTCTACATATGCATACTTGACATTTCATATCTAGCAAAAGGGCAGTACTAACAACTGATAATTTCTCACCTGCAGTTGTTACTTCTTTGCATTTAACATTCCCAAAGTAACATTGTTTTAACACATGCTGATAAGAAAATATAACACTTAAAGTGTGCTGTTTTTATATTTTCCTTTTACAAAATTTTCTAAGTAGCCAGACTCTAAAGGCAAGGTTTTCAGAAAACAGACCTTGTTAACCCCTGCAGCAAATACCAAGCTCCCTGCTTCAATCACCCAGCAAATCACTCATGGATAATAATGAATTTGTACGTGTTAGTTTGGAAAAATATTGTAATTTTATTTGCATTTTTAAGTGCTGTTTAATGACTTGTAGTGGTAGAGATGTCTGAATCTCTGAAGATCTTGGTTTAAATGCCTACCCTGCCAGTCACTGCTGTGTATGAATATGTATATTTGACTATTGTGTTTGAACTCTCCAGTTCACAAAGAACGTTAGTCTTTCCTCCTAAACTTTTGTTTATTGGCCCTTTGGAGATGCAATTATTCCTGACATGTTGCCAGAATTTCAGATTGATTTTTGTCCCTGTTGGCATATTTGCCAAATGAAAGTGAAGTCAGTGGGAAAAAAAACAAAACAACAAACCACACACATAGAGTACCTTTCCCACATTTAAAGTATTCTGATAACTAGAACCACAACCAAGAAAAAGAGAAGCGACAGCTGCCAATTATTTTACAGGGACATGACTTGAGTGTTACATACTGAAAAACAAGTACATAGGATAAACCTATCCCTGATAGAAGAACAAAAAACAAGTGAAACAAAATGGAAAAGTTGAAGTGAACCAATTATTATATTTCATATAGTCCTCCTTATGAAATATCCAACTGTGAGACAGCATTGCATTCAAGCACTTGCATATTTTCAGAAATGGAGTCAGGGAGGGAGAGGGAAGAAGGAAGAAGAGATCACCAAAATGTTTCCAGAGCAGCAGGATTGTCCTTGTTTTGCTATTCCAGGTAAGTAAATCATGGAGTCCTTAATCTCCTCTTCCTTGACTGGGAAATTAGTTCCCAAACATCAGAAATCCCAGGAACACCACCAGAAATTTACTATTTATAAATGAGATTTAAGAAATATGGTTTTATAAATGAAGCAAAAAAAAAAAAATCAGTATCTATAGCACAAGTTTTCCAACACTTTCAGGGTTACAAAGTAAAAAGTTAGCTTTGACAGCATTTTTCCCCCCACCTGAGACCCTCAGTATGGTTGGACTGTCGTAAACAATAAAAGCAGAACCACCATTCTGAAGCCCTACACCAGTAAGAAAAGTATGACATTGGCATTAAATTGTGATTTCGTATGTTCCCCTTGAGAAGCTCCAGATATTAAACACTTTTGGAGCAAAGCCACAAAAGCTTGCCCATAGAAAGGAGTCACTTCATGTCAGGGTAATTTTTTTTTCCACCTCCTAAGAAACACAATTTTTTTAAAATTACTTTGCAACAGCATGCAAGGCTGGCAAGGTTCTCTAAGCAGTACGCCAACATAAAGATCCTCCAGAGTATCCTTCAGAGGTGCAGATGTCAAAAATTGCCACGTGTTTCATTTTTGTGTAGTGTTTTGGGTTTTTTTAACTGCACACTGGGAAAAGGCAGGATGATATTTTGTCTCCTGCTGCTGCCCTCTCTGAAGAATGAGATAAGGATGAGCTTGTAGCCTGGGGATTGTTGCTACGGGGAAGTTGACATAGGGAAGGCAAGAGTTGAAAGAAGAAAAAACAGGATCTGAAACTGACCTGCAAATGCCACTAAAGTGAAAGAATTGTGGTAAATACTAGGGCTGACAAAAGACTGGAAGACCCAGAAGTACTTCTCTGTCATATCATTGTCTACAACACAAGTCACTAATAAGGCCATTCAGGAAACATCCTACCCATGCCTTCTTTGTAAATGGAAAGTCACTTTTAAGTGTCTTAGTCTCTCAATTTGCAGACCAGGAATGAATGGTAAATCTAAGTTTTTTAAAAGTTTTTTTTCAGGCTGAAACATGGTTTCATTTTAGTAACACTGAAGTTTGTATTTTTCAGTCCATTTAGTCATACTATGCTCACAGTTTGGAGAAAATTATGCATTTCTTGTGGTACAAAACTACAAATGTATAATAATTTTTGGCCATCTGCAAAGTCTCTATGGTAAGGCAAAAAATACACAATTTACTTCTAAGGCAAAGTCAGCACATCTGTATTTGAAACTCAGCACGTGTATGTATGTTGTACACATAACTTCTATACAGAAAAAAAGAGGTCACCAAAAAATCATCCACCTGCAAGTTTTTATCACAGTACACAATCTATTAAAGCTAAATATTATGTCTCAACTAACATTTGACATACATTTTGTTTAAATGTAAATATACTACACAAATATCTTGGAAAAAAAGAAGCTGAAATTAGAAGCAAAACCAGCCTACATCCATGAAATACTCAGGGTTTTTCATAGATTTATGTATTTCCCAAGATGTTTTTCATATTTTATTTTTAAAAAATATTCATAAGATTGATCTTTACTGGAATATCTTTGTTGCCTGCAAAAAAAACTCAACAAGTGCTCTTTCTTCAAAGTAACTCAATGAAAGGACTGAGATTAATTCTGTTACAACAGGTTTATAATTAGTTTTGTTTACTTAATGTGGTGCTGAAGCTGAATAATAAGTTAATTAGAACCATTTCCAAAAAATGACAGGTCCCACACTTTGTCTGGAATATAAATGTTATTGCTGCAAATAAGGATGTTGGACTTGCAAGCTCAAGTAGGGGAAGGCAACAGGGCATAAAATTCACAGAAGCCAAGACTCTCTTAAGAAGCAAAGGAACCAAAAGTCAGCAGAAATACTTGCACAATAAGGCACTACCCCACACCTATCAATGGCAGAATAAGAGCCTTCATTATTTAAAGACGGGAAAGGCTGTAACTGGTAGATGTATGAGCTATCAGATCCTTAGGATTTGTTCCCTTCACCTCTTATATTGTCTTTATCTTTAATGGATTACAGAACTTTGGAAGATTTGTGTGTTTCTGGTACACAACACTGGGGTACAGTTCAAAGCAGTACAAAATTAAAAGAACAAGTGCAACAATACCTCTGTTGAGCAAAGAATCACTGGACTTGATCCCAGTCAACACAATTAGTTTTACTGAAAAGCAAAAGATCAACTAGATAACCTGGACCAATAACACCGTATACCTTCTGACAAACACCATCTTCTGCTTTAGCAGCTCATTTATCTTCTGCACATTCCAGCAAAATTTCTCAGATCAGCAGGATGGATTCTCTATTACTGGGAGAGAACAATTTTCAGATAAGAAAGATGAGGGCCTGGAGCTACAGACCACAAAAATCCTTAAACCTTGCCACAGAAACATTTAACAGTGTGTGAAGGATAGAGATGGGTTAACTAAATGAATTACTGTCATACATGAATGTTTTTCCTAACTTCATGGCCAAGGAGAAAACAGTATCAGAGGGAAAACCAAACAAAAAAACCAATAAAGACCTCAACAACCTTACCTTCACCATTGGGGAATTTTCAAAGGGAAATTCTGTACTATGATAGCAAGGGGTAGTCTCTCTAATGCCTGCATCCCAAGACAAAAAGCATGAGCAAGACTGAGACATTATGACTGCTACCTTATTACAGACAAGGAATACAGGAGCTCAAGACTGGAATAAGAGCCAGAGAAAGTTATAAGCAACTAGAGAGTGAGAGAGAAGGAGAGGTGCAGGATTTAATACCCTTGACACAAGTGTGAGAGAAAGATAAGCAAAGACTTTTCTATTATTTTAAGCTAAATGTCTGACATTTATTCTTTATTTACCACGGATTTACAAGGTTTAAAGACATGTTGCATGATCATTTAACTCTATTCTCTTACCTTAAAGCATCATTCTGTCTGCATCGTTTCTGAGACCTGCTTATTTAACTTGTCCTCCACTGTTAGGAGCTATTTTTTACAGTGCTTCACTACTTAAGCATTTTGAAAAGTTTTAAAATATCTAACCTTAACATTCCTTACAATTTAATGGGTTCATTAGCTTTTATCTTACCATAGACATAGCAAAGGATTATTCCAGCCCTCTGTGCAATAGACTCTCTTCTTAAACAGGATAACATGAATTAAATAATATTTTTCTTGTAAATCATGCTTAGCAGACCTATGATCGTTCTTATTATCCCCTCTGAGCTTTCTTCAATTGTGCAGAGCAAAGCTCAGAACTGGACAGAAGCCAAGATCTTACTAGTACTCAGTAGAGAAGGATTACTTCAAAGGCCACATAGACTGTAGGGTCACTTATACCAGAATATAGTAGTTACTTTTTTCCAAGGACAGCAGGATTTCCCTGGGTTACAGCTCAGCTAAAGATCCACTATTGAGATTTCTGGAATAGCTGCCAAGTGGACATCTGTTTTACACCCTATACTTGGGCAATTTTAAGATTCCTGCTTTAATAGATATCCTCCCAAATTTTGCATCCTGCTTTAAGTAACTGCAATTTCAACACTTCCAATTCTCAAATGTACAGTCTCAGTTCTGTGACATTACATTTTATTCTGTATTCCATCACCCAGATCAGTAGCAAAGAACTGAAAAATTAAAAGCATCAGAGAATTACAGGTCACATAAGTGGTCACACTTGACTGTTTAAACGTTTCAGACTACAGTTCTGAATAGGCTCAATGGCACTTCCACATGATCAAAATGTATATCTTCTCTCTTTTGGTAATATTAAGCTGTCATGCATTATTAATTTGATCTTTCACTGTTAAGATTGTCAGGTTAAGACTTTACATGCTGATAATACCTGGTGTTTAGGTTTTTTTGTTTTGTGGGTCGTTTTTGTTGAGACTGAGTGTTCATGGTCTCATTACACTGTACTCGTCTGTGGCTCCAGCCTCAGTAACAGCACAAATAACCAGTTTTAATTCTGCCACTTTGCCTTCTGTCAGATTAACAAGTTTTTCTATGAAGAAGATAGAGTGAAGTTAACAATTTAAGAACCAACTGTATTAGTCAGCACAATAAACTACCTCTCTTGTGTTAAGTATATGCATTTCTGTTGAAATGCATTTGAGTTAGCTTAGGTTCTTAAAGGAGCACTAAGTTAGCCTGGGTAGCCTTGCAGAGTCTATTTGTCAGTGTGTACACAACTGAGCTAACTGTCACCTCACAACAGTTTGCTTGTGTGCCTGAGCCCATCTAAAGAGCTTCATATAAGCAGTAATAGTGAAATGTGCAAATAAGTATTTCTCACTTAAGCCCTTCGGGGGTTTAAAGCTATTCAAATGAGCAGTGGAAGTGAGGTTTTGGTCACTACCTGCCTGAAATGAAAGGCTAGAACTCATTTTCACAAGCCTCTATCTCAACTGAAATACTTCAAAGTAAAACTACTTCTGTCACAATGCATTACATAATACTTGAAAGAACAGTCTGTTGTCAGATACTTTAATTTCACCATGTTATCTGGTAATGAGGGCACTCTTCATGCCTTACATATTCAAGTCACAAAAATGTGCTGCAGTAATGTGTTCACAATAGTATAAAAATGTATTCTGTGGTAAATATTTTCTTAAAACTTCTACATGAAAAAACCTTTAATATCACAAGTACAGGAAATACTCGAAATGCTGCACCACACAATCAGTGTTCAACTAAATGACTCAAGGATTGTTTTCCTATCGGATACCAATAACAACTTATTTTCAATGAATAAATCTCAAACTGCAGAATCTTAAAAGGTGCAGTGTCAAAATGAGTTGAAAGTGCTGTTTAGAGCATGTTCCTTTCCCTCAACATCTGGAATGACAAGAGGTACAAAAGACATCCATTTTCCTAGTGATAAGAGCACCTGAACTTTTCCAAAACCAATTACAAATGCACTAAGTGTCCTATAATATTTTTTCAGTCACTGCTTGCGTCCATAATTGCTGAGTGCAGCTGTGGTACTTCTACCTTGTAACAGATGTCTAGTTACCCGATAGAGAAAAATCTGAAGTGTATTTGATAAGGTAGCCCCCCAAGATGGCTTAAGAAGATTTCTCCAGAGTCCAAGATTCTAGAAAATAAGATGACAGTTGTATAGCCCATGGACTCCCACAGAAGTGGGGTACAGCGAGATCTCAACTACAGACTGGACCAGCTACATAAAGTTCAAGGTCTCACAACAAACAGCAACCCAAGCAAATAAGCTTAGGAAAATGCTGACCTGGGTCATACTGATCCTCACTAGGTTATTCTTAAGTTATTGCTGTAATTTAGCCACCTCCAGTGAACTCTTCTTGTATGCAGAAGTTCTCTGCAGATATATGGTAAGACCAAAGGTCACTTATACTTTTTTTTTTTTTTTAAAGAAAGTTCCTGTCATGAAGACCTTCAGGAAAAGTTACTTGAATTGGAACAATAAAGTCTTATATGCATGATAACAGCTAAATGCAGAGAGACCACTAAGAAAAAACAAAGTTTAAATGTAGCAGAATAACTCTCCGTGTTCCTGTTATTCTAAGTAATACTGTTGGCTCTTTGTCTTTCTTCTCCCCTTTGTAATGTAATAAACATACTCAGTTCTGCTTGATGCATCATAACTAGCAAATAACCGTTCTTATATCTGATTTTATATCTGATTTGCTGAAGATTTTTTTTGAAGATTTATGTTCCTCAGTACTTAGTTTTCATTGTTATTTTTCAACTTCAAAATAAAAATATTCTCCCGCCCCCAGCGCCTATTTCCATAAAACCAAAGTTCCTAAACGAAGTAGGATGGTCAGCATCAGGTAAAATCAGTCAGAAACAGTACCTTCCTGCAAAGATTATACTTAAACAGGAGGCATGAAACAAGTATCAAATCAAGAGTCAAATGCAACCATGCTTTGAATGGGAGTAGGGAAGGGATGTGTATAACTCACAATCTATTTTGCCACATTGTCCAGGACAGCCACATCATGCCAGGAAAAGCAAACAGACAGCATTGAGGTATTGTAGCACTTCCCATGATTTGGTATTTTACTCCCTTCATCTTCTCCACTTCCCCTTTTCTGTTTAAAGAGTTAAAAACTGCTCCATGAAATCAATCCCCAATACAGCTTCCCAGCGTTCATGAAGTCAATGTTATATACACCTTCACAAAGCTACTATTGTTTTCTCCAGTTAGTTCACTATTTCAGGACTTTAAAAAAATTGATCTCAGGAGGCAGATGGGTGCACCTCTTCCTTGATTTTAAATCAAGTGTATGTTTGCCTTTGCATCTTGGAGCCCTCAAGTGCCAGCTAGCACATTTTCTTTTCCTATTATTTTGTTTAATTTGCCTAATTCTATTTGGATCACCTTATGAGACTGGTACCATCACAGGCTTTCACATGGACTTTTGCTTTTTGTCCTATATCAGCTTTACTGAATAGGAATGTGAAAGACATGCAAGACTTAAAACAAAATGACTTTACTTCCAAGTGTATGTCAATGAAAATAACGCAAAAGGTCTGAGTCATCTTCAGCAGACCTGAAGACATCAGAAGCTGGCCAAAACACCAATATAACACCATGATTTTAGTTAAGCATTATGCAGTATCTGAATGTCCAAGGAACACAAACCAGAAATTTGAGTGTGTCTGGGAAGTAAACCTTAGGGATTTTTCTTCTCTTGGTCCCTCAGTTAGAACTAACTTTCAGATGGGCCAGTTACAGAGGAAGTTCACCTCTTTTTTTATTGTATGCCACTAAACATCTACTGAAATCAAGTTCATCTTACTTGAAGCTGTTCATAAATTTCCACTAAACTATTTCAATTGAAGAATATATTAACTATGCCATTACTAAAAACTGTTATTCACAGAAAATAGGAGACAGATTAAGAGGAAAGAGACTGAGGAAAAAAAACACCAGATTTTGAGGTTCTGACAACTCCAGTTGCTGCTGTTCTTCCCGCTTTAAAATACTACATAATTAGAAGAAAGCAAATTAATCTCTTATGTGCAAAACCACTCAGTATTGTTACTGATCACATAGAATAGTAATGTAAAGTATCATATTCTTGTTATACATGAAAAGGTACCTCTCAGATTAAACTGCAGAATTTTAGGAAGACAGATTGCACATTTACTGGATGAAACAGAACACATCCTTCTATGTGCAGACTTGATGCTAATTCTGTCTTAAGGCAGGCGTAGAAATCTTCCTTAAGATAACTCCCTGAGAGATGTCACAAGACAGGCCAATCTGACTAAGGACAATATTCTGTGGTAGGTAATAACTGCAGTAGTGTTGAGCCAACCCAACTCCTGTTGGCTTTGCAGTTTAACGTGTCAAACTATTTGTATGCAGATGTTTCCTGTTCCACAATAGTGATCTGAAGTCAGATTTACATACATGACAAATCCTTACAACCTGCAGATAGCAGTGTATTTAGACTTTTTTGTTTAAAACAAAAAAGTAAAAAGCTGCTAGGGCTGCAGACTCCCTCCTTTATCAACATCAGAGAGCAACCAGCTGTTCCTGCCAGCAAGGCTCAATGCTTGAAAAAGCCAATTTCTGGCTTTACAGCCCCCTCCTCCTGCTTTTGAGTTGGCAATTAAATATACAGGCTGGTAATTTATTACAATTAGTGAAGACTTATCAGAGGCAGGCTTCCTGCATTCTCTCCAGCTTCTGGTAGCAGAAAGTTCACCATGTCTCTACTTTCCCCACTTTGTCCCCCAAGTTACAAACATCCAGTCATACCAGTAGGAATTTTACTCTCACTGGGCTGCATAGAATACAGGATTAATTATTGTGAAAAATGCAATTTACTCTCCTAATATTGCAAAAAGATGTTACAGGGAAAGAAAAGAACACAACCTTTGTGCTGTAAGGAAAAAACGCATGAACTAGATGCATCACTCACGGGAGAACTCCTGAAAAAAAGCAAACAAAGCCAGAATAACTTTGAACTGCTTTTGTATGTTTTCTGAATTCTGTGAATAATTTCCGTTCTTTAAGAAAACACATGTTACTTCAACTGTAGAGTCAGTTTCTTTATTGGCAGGTTTTGGGTGGCATTGCTTGTAGCATGACTTGCATCACTTGCAGTTACGTATTACATGTATATTGTAACATGAGGGAAAAATCAAGATGTTTTAAGTTAAGAGATGATCTGTCACATTTCCTTTCTGCTTCACTTCTTTAGGCATACTTGTGAGGGCTTCCATAGCAAGGACAATTTTCTCCAAGAATTCCTCATTGCAGAGAGGAAAAACTGACAAGACTGGCATGCAATAAAAATTTTACTGTTAGGGGCTTCAAAGATGAGATTTTTTTTTCCTCTTGCAAGAGCTGTTGCAAGTGGCAAGACATTTACCTTTACCCTCTGCCCCCTGAGAAAGGGCACAGGATCTCTGCTCTTAATAGAGCCAGGAACTGCTTCAGGTATAGTAGCACACTATACAATAATCTAACCACATAAGGGTCTTAAATTGAGATCAAGTGTTATGTTATTTGACTTCAGTCAAACACCATCCTGTGTGAATACGTCTCCAACTCCATAACCCTTCCCCACCCACCCCAGTCCATGTCACATGAGGAACATGTCCAGAACAAAAGGCTGAAGGAGAGGTGATGCATTAAACAGGCTGAATGCATACAGAAGACTATTCAGTGTTCACTTTTATTCCTTAACATAGCCCCAAATTGTAACAAAACTAGTGGGCATGTGTAAATTCATGTTGTTGAAGTAACACCCTAACTACACTTCTTTACTCAAAAATGAAATGTGAAAGGCTTCTCCGTTATTTCCAGTTGATGATAAAATTGTCTATAAAATTAGTCTGACCTATTTCACATAAGTTTGTTAGATAACACATCTCTAGGGAAAAATAAATTACAGCTTCCTATACTAGAGAATAAGTCTGAGTTGCCCTAAAATTAGCCATTGCACAAAAACTTATCAAATATCACATTCCCATTAAGTCACACTCATACAGAGTGAGTTCACATTATAATTCAAAACATTATCCTTCATTCCTTTGACACAAGATTATTTCATTTGAGCATCTCTTATCCTGTTGAACTTTCAGTCTATTTATCCCCAACTACTAGTTGCTGGAATAAGAAAGAGATACCCAAAAAACCCCAGTATGCTAATAAGACACGAATGGAATGTGTCTTAAACAATTCTCACTTAACCAACCTCCACCATTAAAATATGATTTCATAGTTTATACCTAGTACACCCAGAAGCGGAAAAAAATGAAAACAGGCAATTCTAATGAATTACTTTGTACAAAATGTCAGATCCTCAGGAACAACCTGCAAGATAATATATCAATGAGGTTAACAAATTTCCTACCACGACAAAGAAAATTAAAGTGATCCTAAGATAAGTGATGCTGAATGCCACTACTCCTTAAATCATTACGTTATACTCTGGTAAAATGAAGGTCTCACATAAAGTGTTGAATATCTTGCTGACAGATGACTAAAACTGCCAACATATTTTAAACAGGATATACAGTAATAAAGTGCAAAATTACATGCTTTTATGTAACAACTTTCTGCTTTAGTACTGCATTTTAAAGTTTCAATACAACAGTGCTGGAAAATATAATTTCCTTTGTCATCTCTTTCCTGCTTCTTGAACTCGAAGCATCCTAATGCCAGTCAAATTCTGCTGAATAAAAGCCCACCACCTGTAAAATAAGTATTTATCCCCTATAGTTGCATCTAAGATATTTTATACGCAGAAATCCTGGAATAATTTCTCTGGGCTGTTCCTATACCTCTCCACATGGTATTAATGCAACACTAAAATTGCTTTGAGGGGATAGGTTAAAAAGTTATTGTTCCAGACCCTTGCTGTGAATATCTCCTTGAAAACTCTGTCCAGCTAGTCCCTGATGAAGCCTTCATCTAGCAGTAAGCTGTGAATCCTGGCTGTCAAACAAATACGCTTGTTATCCAAGAAAGCTTTTCCTTCCCTCATCTTTCTGTCTCTGGGGAGGAGACGAGCTGTGATTAGGTGACTTCTATGCATTACCTAATCATTTTGAATACAGAAGGCAAGAATCCTGGGGTCAAGGCATCCAGGTGAAGTTTAAAAGGATTTTTTTTTTAAAACCAGGAAAATGAGATACAGTTATCACATACCAGAAGACTGTTACAGAGAGCTATTGCAGATGCATGGCTTGACCTGTACATGCAAAGTAACTTTTAGTACCTAAGGGGTTGGCTTTTTTTTTTTGGTAAAGAAAAACAAACAACAGCTCTACGACAGCCTGGTTTTGGCAGGTTCCATGTTTTTCAAAGTAATGTCAAAAAAATGCACTTTCCCAAACCAATTAGAATTGCTGTTAGAAAGAGAGGTCCCACCTTTCCCCTCAAGTCCACTCTCTCATTTTTCCTATCTCCTTGCTTTCAGAAAGGAAGGGGGTTCATAATAATATCCCCTGTACAGCTGGTTTTGGTCAAGAGAAACAGGTCAAGCTTTGTTTATTTCACACAGCTAGCTTTCAGCCAGATAAAGGCATGCTGGTGCTGGCACTAGAGATGCAATTGACAGCCTCTTGTAACAGCATATTAACAAAATCATACCCAAATCTTTCCCTTCTCTCCTACTTTTCTAAAATAGCTCTCTCCCCAAGTGGTTCTTTATCATTTCAGAAGTCCTCAGAAGACAATACTGGTGGCTGACATTTTTATTGCACTGTAAATCTACCCTCCCTCAAAATATTCCACTCCAGCAGTTGATAATCCACTGAAGAACTAACCGAAAGCCACATTTTATCAGCCCATGTTGTGTTTAGACCATTCTTGTTTATACCCTTTCACAGAAATTTTGGGACCCTAAGGTATATCAAATATTCTGAAAAACTCAACAGAATAATCTTACATTATCCCATTGAAAAGAGAAAACTGAATGCCAGTATAATATGCAGAGAAGGGATGACAAGGTTCTGTGGTATAAACTGGTGCAGACAACAAAGTCTCACAGTGAGGACAATCTTTTCCAGTTTTCCACAAGGTACATACACCACCAGTATATCAGTTACACCAGCTCTCCTTCTTTATAACCTTGAAGTACTGTGAAGTTTTTACTACACCTCTTTTTCTAGACTACTTGCTATAATATTTTTTTTGCTATGATTGCACTTATTAGGTGCTCAAGAAACAATGATGGACATTTAAAGACTGGACATGAATGCATGGTATATAAAAACTTGAAATTTGTACTGGAGTGAGGAAGCATGTTTGGAAAGGACGTATGTCATTGGGTGTAGGTAGCTGAAAGCTAGTTCTGACTTCAGATCCTGCTCCTAATGAAGATGCTCATAAGACCTACAGTCTGTATAAAAGAAGGGAGACCAATTAATAGGAAAATTGTATCTGCAATGCCATCTCCATTGGCTAATCCTGAATCTTTTCCTCCCAATCTCAGTCTAGCACTCTAACATTTGAAAGAGTCTCATCCAGCAGCTAAGACTGTAAAACCTGTATTAACAGAAAACAAAAACAAGTAAAATGTGTTATTTTATAAAATCATTAGTTAACTTGCATAAGAAGAGACCTGCTGAACTGTTCAAGGCTGTGTCAATTAACTATGCTTTATAGTATAAGGTAAATTAATTACATTTTTTCCTTTTTAAAGCAAAATTTGTGTGGGCCTTAGTGCCAATTTTAAGTTAACTGAGAAGTTGAAATTCAGTGTTATTAACAAAACAGAAAAACCTTTGTAGCCTAATACACTGGTTAGCCCTATGCTATTTAATTAACTAGTGCTAGGAAGTGTTCCATAGCATTGGAATTAAATTACGTGTCCTTTTAATTGTTACAACGGCCCTGCCTGGCATAGTGTTTGGCCTGGACTAACCAGTGCTCTCTCAAACCATTCCTGGGTGTGATTTAGGAGTAGGCAGAGACTACTCCCAAAAGGCAGTTTGGACACATCAGTTTTAAAGGCTAAGAGTTTAACGTTCTGGCATTAAGTCTAGCTGACACAGTATGGCTGTATTCATGAGGTGGTTTAAGATATGTTTAATTTACTGATACAGGTATAAGCACAATATCCCAAGGTACAGCCAAAACAACACATCTCAAAACACAAATACCAAACTCAGATGCCCACAAAAGTTTAGCATTACTCAGATGACTAAAATACTTTATATAATCTATGAATCAGAATTTTGACAAGTTCTCAAAGGTTATTCATAAAAATATTAAGCAATGAAAGAGAGGCCAGAATTACAGACCTGTTCTACTTCATGAAGAGACTCTCAATTTTATACTTGTTCTTATTTTTCATCTGCAGCACAGGAAAAAAAAAAACTTTAAGTGCTTGGAAAAGTCATGTTTCATCATACCTAGCAAAAAGGTGCCCCCTTACAACTGTGTAAGATACATATTGATTAAACCTAAAAAATGACAGCAGAGTCATCTTGTGATAGGTGAAAGAAGTAGACTGAGTCAACCTAAAAATTAAAAACCCCAGACGCTAAAAGTGTCCTCAAATACTGACTGCTCCCATAATGCAGAGAAACGTTCAGAAAACCAGTGTGCAATTAACATGTCAATCAACCTATAGACTAACAGTAAGTCTGCCCCCTTTTTTGGTGAAATTTGGAGCAGTATTACTCCTCCTGTGCAATAATACAGCTGAGAACACTTGGAAACAAGCCTGCTGAAAGTAAAACTAGGAAACAAGTGTTTATTGGTTTCAGGGCTTTTTTTAAACACTCCATTTTAAAAAAATACATCTTTAACACCTTCCAATTAAAACAGTATAGTGTACTAACTCAGGCGTTCATCTACAGTCATTTAAAGTAGCATTCCTCTCTTTTCATTAAGAGGTAAAAAACAATAAAATTTCTTGGTGCTAAAACAGTCAGAAGAACTGATTTTATGTCCTTTTAGGTATCTGCATTTATCCCCTAACCCTGACTAACAATGAGAATGTAGTATCTCCCCTTCAGTACATATGTTTTGCTTCACAGTTTCATGTGAATATTTAGTAGGAAGAGTCTGGAGTAAAAAAAAAAGTCACAGTAAGGGAAGTTAAACTACAAGTAGAACAGGATGTACAGGAAAATACTATATGTTTAATACATAAGTACCCAACTCTGGATGTATGTTCTATTATTTCCATGCGGACTGTGGACCCGGCCCCTCCCCTCTTCTGACTCTCCTTATTCTCTTGTGCTTCCTACCAGATAAGCACTAATGAAAATATCCATAGTCAATCAAATGAGGCTATTAATACTACTGCAGTACTGTTTCCACAGAGGTTTAAGGCAAGATGTGTGATATAAGCTTCTACATATTTGGTTTTCAAGCAATTTTAAAAGCTGCTTGAAGATTTTTTTTTTCCCTGAAAGGCCTAATGTTTTGGGACACAACCCTCTATATGTTTTACATACTAAGTGTTTGGTTATGCAACACACTGCAGATCATCGAGAATGTCTCTCATATCCCTTTTAATCTGTCCATAGTTCCTCTAAAAGTGCAGCCCTAAAGTCACAAGTCTATCTAAACAATAGATCTGCTGGCTGTTCTTTCAGTTGAAGAGCACAACCTATAATTCCAACTTTTATGCTTAATTTTCCTGTTAATATTTTCTTCTGATACTCTCCCAACAACCCATTATTTCCCTGAAGACATACATAGCAATGAATTTGAGTAATCCCTAGGTCTAAATGCTTTTTATTGTTTCATTTTTGTTTGTCCCAGTGATCAGCATTTTTGGTCACATTAATGTTTTTTTTTCATACCATAGCAAGTACCATATTTAGCTTTGTGCCTTACAAAGAGCTGTAAGCTAGGAAAAAATAAGAGCAAGAATGTGCCTATGTTAAAGGAACAAGCAAACAACTAGGAAAAACCTACATATTTAAAGCAAATATGAGGAAAGGCACATAAATACATCAAAAAACCCAAGAAAAATTCAGTCTGTTTTACAGAAAACACCCTCAATGACAGTCAAGAGCATCTGTGCACTTGGCGAGTATTTGACTACCTTTCCCAGCCTGGATACTCCAACACTTTCTTTGAAGTTCCATTACTATTGCCTTGCTACCCTTATTGTTTCTAGAAGACTATATACTGCACTAAGGAATCACTCCAGAGGAAAAAAGCTGATGTCTAAATCAGATGAAAACAAATGAAATTTTCCAAGTGTCACAAAATTTCATATTTATCAAAAAAAGTGTTATTTGGCAATTCCAGCACAAGTTCACAACAAACCACTAACTCTAGAGTAACAGAGCATCAAAAGCATATTTTGAACCAAATTCCATTTAAATACATCTTCCAGGTTTGAGCTTGTCAGCATTCACATTTTTAAGTTTTCTTTCAGAGAAAGAGATAGAATTCCACCTGTAGATGAACACCACCTCTTAGCATTGGGCAAGGAACTAGACCCTTGATAAGTACAATAACCATTCAGCTTTTGATGTTAGGGTTGCCAAATCTGACAGCCTAACAGAAGCAAGGCTGCCGTAGCTCCTTAACCCCCAGCCCAACCCATAACAAGGGCATACATGCAAATATATGCATACGACATATCCACATGGCTGGCCACACAGATAAACACTCAACTCTCATGCAGCAAAGATCTCATCTGTTCCCTTCTCTGGCTGATCGGGATAAAAGTCCATTAGCAGACACAGATATACACACACAGAGAGTGGGTGCCTCCCCAGCTGAGCTTAGACGCCCAAAGTCTCCAGTTAGCTGCATTATCTGCTGGCACCTAGACACGTGAGCCCCTGAGACCCCCATCACCCCTCCAGCCGCTGGTACAGAGCCTGTCCCTTACACCAACACAGACACAGTTAATTACTTGAGTAACTGGCCTTGGACACTGCCTACCCTATAGCAAGTCTGCAGAGTCTCTTGTCTACGGGTGTCTCCTGCACAGGTCTATCAATCCCCAGGTCCTATGATCACTCCTGTAGCTAGCCTGGAGCTCCTGATCCCTCTGGTAGACAACTCCTACAACTGTAGGACACAAGTGTCCAGACCAGACTTGCAACTCCAAGACCAGCAATCTGGGAATAACAATATGAGAAAAAGTGAAAGATACTGCCACAGAGGCCCTGGAAAACTACCTCAACAGCTTCAGTGAAAGGCTGCAGCACTGCCAAGAGCCTCAGCCTTAGTAATCCCAAGGCATCTGCTATGTCCAACACTGTATCTTTTTGAAATAGAAGGGGATTCCAGCACAACTGCCCCAAAATAAAGAGCATGCCATTCTAGTTACCTTTGTGGAAGAATAGTCAGACTTGTGCATTAAACATAACTGCAAAGCCTTGTCAGCACTGAGAAAGTACAAGTTTCCATAGGGTAACACATGTACTTCTTTCCAGAAATTAAACCAGACTTCAAATGCATCTTAGTAGCTATATGGGCTATGTAGAGGAAAAACACTTGGTGTGCTTTCCTTTTCTGCTATTTTTCATGCATTGATATGTCTGGCTTCAAAGAGATTGTTTCCTGCCCACTTCAAAAGCCACTTTAAAGAGATAATAAGAACTCTCAAGAAAAACCCTAAATCACTATTTTAAAAGGAAAAAAAGATTTTGACCCAAACCAAGTTAAAGCAGTGATGAAGGCAGCCAAAGCTGCAGTGGAAACTGCTAAAGCCACATTTTCTGAAAGGTTCAGTATTACTACCAAGGCATGTTTTCTGAAGAGTTTGGCACTAAAAAAAAAAGTCTAGAATCTGCAGCTTGCCAATTAAGCTGCAAAGCAGCATCACAACACTTCTCACAAAGCAGTATTTACTGAACTAAGCAAATGGGAACTGAAGTCTTAAAGGAACAACTCCATATGTAAATGACTTCTTAAAAAAGGTGGATCAGATTCCTTTGGAAAAAATAAACTGTATCTGCATTTCCAGACTACAAAAATACATACCACAAAATGAAATCTTTCTTGGAGCTTTTGCAACAGCTCTAGAGGGTATCCACAACACTATATTCAAGTCTAACTCTAACCAGCGAGGACACTGCTCCAGAAACTCAAGTATTAAGCTCATTCAATTCCACCTGCATTGTATTACTTTTCCATAATCTAGAACATCTCCAGTCATCTTCAGTAAGTAGTTATAACTGAGACACAAATTCAAGTTTAGTTACAGGATGCTAAATCCTAACATACTTTTACCCAAGTTTCAGCATCTGAAAAGTGGCAGAAAAGAAAATTAAATGCCTTTCCTTTAATTTGTAGGCCACTACTGTGTAAGCCAACCTTCCCAAAGGTTACTCTATATAGACCTAGCAGATAGGAAAAAAAACTTGCATTGTGTAGTCACTTTAACACTTTTAGAAAATAAAGCACACATTTGCCTAGCAAGGGGGAATTTAATCCAGATAGTCCAGGCTGTGTTCCAGATTTAACAGCAAAAATTTTGGAGTTGCTAAACACACCACAGAAGCTGCATTCCAAAAATTCTGTTCCAAAAGCTGTGCACTCTAGCTATGCTTATGACAAGAGTATTCATGTTTGCTTTCAATTGAATTTTCAGTCAAATGTTTCGTGTTTGGTCTCCACACTTACTGTTATTTCTGCATATAAGCCAGAACATTACTATTCAACCAGCACAATCACTGTGCAATCCTCTGTTGAGGATATCAGCCACTTAATAGTGAAGAAACATCACAACATTAAGGTGACTACCTGCCAACTCCAGAAAACAGTAAGATGACCAATAATACAGACTTGTTAAACTCCTGGAAATACTAAATAAACACATAAAAATTGCTTAATAAGCAGAAATAAAATTTTAGATCCTTTATTATAATGAGCATGCTAAACATTTTGTTTAAAGCTCACACAAAAACCATGGAAATATTTTCTATCATCACCCTATGAAACAGTAAAACACTATCATTTAAAAAACCCAAACAGCTAAGACACACACTGTGTTAAATAATAATTGTGTCCTGTCATTCTATAACAAATTTTCTAGGCAGAGTTCCATAGCAAAGGAGCGCTCTTCCTCATTAGAAACCACATAAGTACAGATCAGCTGGAAGATCACACGCCTCCTACTTCCATGTAGGAGATTAACAGTTGTAAACTGTCACTTGCAAACAGTATACATAGCGTTAACTTTAAAAATAACAGTTACACCACTAGTGACTCACAGCCCAAAGATTCTTCCTACCTCAGCATTTCCCTTTTTCCCCATCTTGCCCTCCAAATAACTACAAATGCAACTTCATGCCTTTTCTACTTCAAGGGAAAAAAGCATAAGGCATAAACATCTTGAAGCAGAGAAAGAAAGTGAACAATAACACTTCTTTCTTTATAAAGACATATAATGGAAAATAACTACTATTACAGGTAATAGAACCCACGGCAGAAATAACATGTTTCTACAAGGATATTGTAAATGCATAGAAACCAAGCCTACTGTTATTAGCATTTCCTCACAACACTGAAGGAAACAGAGTACAAACACAACATACATCAAACTTAAAGCACTAGCATCTTTCAGATTTCATGAGTTTGCACAGGGCGGACATGGTTGCACTAGCGTCGTATATAATTCAGGTTTTCTCATGTTTCCCGAGTATAAGGGGGTTTTGAGGCAACAGCTTTACTTAGGCTAGTTAGTAACTCCACAGATAACAGAGCCCACACCAACATGAGAACACACCTCATGCCTCTCCAGAGGACTGAATACAAAAAGAGGACACAGCTCGTACTTTACACTATAAATCTCAGGTTTAATTTCAAACACATTTACAGAAGAAGATGGCTACAACTATATATAAGCAATCTTTCTTGCTGTTTGCACCCCTGCTTTATCTCTTCTTACCAAGATGTTAATCTCCTCAGCACACAAAAAGGGCTAAAAAAAAAATTCAGCAGTTAGACATACATGCAAGTCCTAGAGAAATACTGAAAAGCATCTAAAAGCTTAAATCCATGTAGATATCTAGATACACTGAAAAAAAGCCGGTTTTAGACCTCTGAATACTTTAACAAAAAAGGTCTGTAGGCCAGTCATTATGATCCATATATGACATCCATACCACACTTTCCCTTAGAAGTCCCAACACACCTGTCATATTTTAATACAGAGAACATCAGCTAACTGAAAACACTACACAAACAAGTAGTAAAAGAAAATAATTCACCTGCCTGAATATTGCTTCAATTTACCTTTGGTTCTTTTAACTTCTTGGGAATTTGGTTGTATAGGTCCAAACATTTCTTTCACATTCAGTATTTCAGTCTCTTTATCTAGAGTAATAGTAGAAATTAAGTGCAGTGTCAGAAGCAACATGAAACAAGCTTCCATAATTATCATATAGCTGTTTCAATCAAAGTTACTTCAGCTCTTAAACGTGACAACTAAATATACTAGAAACAATGTCCTATTTTGTACAACCATTTCTTGCAATATTAGGCCTTGCAGCAAGTTAAAGCTGGTAGTTCTTAGAAGTTCAGACATTCATAGTCTCATCCTTTAAGAGATCAGGTACACACAACACAGGGATAAAAGTTCAACCTTATACAAAAAACTAGTTTCCTTCTCTACTTTACTAGATCTTATACCTAAGATCTTTGATGCCTTCGGCTATAAAACACCTTCTTGCACCTGCTTTCTAGCAAAAGCCTTAGTTTACACAGCTCCCAAAAGGAAACAGTTGCCTTCTTATCAAGGGATATCTTTTCTTCACCAGGAGAACTATTTGGACCAAATAATGGCACACAGTTATTCACCTATCAGACTACACACAAGTTTTAAGGCCTTTATAGCTAAATGTTAGAAGCTTGCTTTGCTGAACAATTAAAAAAATAACCCACCACAAATGCGCATTATTTTTCACTGCTTTCTGCAATAAAACCACAATTTAAAGTAAAAATAAAAATACAGGTTCCCTTATTGAGACAGCTAAACAATAAATATCATCAGGAAAAACAAAAAAGCCCCAAACCTATAATACCCCAAAAGAGTAAAAAGGGAGAAAGAAAAAAAAATAAAACACCTTAGTAGAGAGAAAAAGATTTTCCAGTCCTCTACTACAAATTCTCCCCTCTCCCACGTGTTTCCTGGGAGAACATTTTATGGAGTTGCTTGATTTTCCTAAGCATGTCTGATTTGACACAGCTGTGCATCATTACCTTGTCCTGTACAGCTGTGTGAAAGCTGAGGCAATAATGGGTGTTCTGACTGCTGACAATTGTTAGTCTTTGCATGCTGCTTTAGAAATGGGAGATCATGTGGGAGAGAGAGACGTTTGGTTTCATAACAAAATGCAGCTAATAGGTTGGTGTTTATAGTGTTACTTAATTCCAGGAATATATTAACCTGGTGGTTATATGTAGGGATGAATTACCTAATAAACATAACAGAATGGAGTTGGTTTACCTTTTTCTCTACAGAGTACCTCTGGCCTAGTAGAAAACACTTCTTTGGCTTATTCTTCACCTACTTTCCATCCCACTGTGAAGTCACATGTATGTGTTTTGCTGTGTTTTACAGGGGATGCAGCAACTGAAGCCTCAGTCCTCTAACAATTTTTTTTTTCTATTAGAATAAAATAAATATACCACCAGCGTCACAGCTATAGTGCAAAGTGCCATAGCAGTTTAATGAGAAAGCACATCTGCCTCTGCTCTGAGCATACATTGAAAGTTACCTTCAGTAGATTCATATCTAGCAGGGTACCCAATTATTAGACTGGAGTACCTAAGGTGAGTAGATATAAATCTAGGAATATCCTTCCCCCTTGTACTGCCTAAAAAAACAGGTGTACCTTGAAAACACTAGGCCAGGAAGATTTAGGATTAGACATATCTGTAGCCTCAGTTTCTGATATGTGCAAGTATCAATACTCCCCATGATCAAGATTTATATCTAAAAGACCATCCAGTTAATATGTGACCAAAGACATGGAGAAGAAAAGTGTGGAGACAAGTGGTGGTATAAGAGAAACTCCCAGAATGAAACAGAGTAAAGAATACAGGGGACACTTCTGAAGAAAGAGGGAGAAAAGAAATAAAGTACTGAGACCATTTCTACAGACACTGATAGTAAAAGAATGGGGCAAGAGTACCAGATTAAAACAAAAAAGCATAAATAAGAGATGCACATGAAGCATTTTAGCATTTTTTTAATGTTTTTCTCTTCTCCTTGTAGGAGCTGAGACTCAATGTTTCCTTCTAATTCTGTCAGTCTTGCCATGGCTTTAGGAAGCATGAGAGTGATGAAACTTTGGGTGGCTATAATGTTTGGGCTGTGAGTGCAGAAGAACAGGATGGATCTCTCATGATATAAACTAGCTGCTATATGCTGTGATCCACCTTTCATTGATGCCATGATTAATTGCTTTCAGGGATTTTGGACTAGATCAGGTCATAGCTTCTGGGCCAAATCTAATGTTTTTATGTCTTTTTGTTAGTCTCTACCACTCCAAATTAGGATTCACAGATTATTACTTTGATGGTTTACAGGTGGTTGTATACTTAATATAAAGGTGACTAAATGGAATGGACTGATGACAGCTTTGATTTTCTTAATTGCTACCCACAGTATCAGCCACCATTCATAATTATTTCAGCATTTACTATTTTATGATCTGCTACAGCTTGTTAATGATCTGGTCTTGTCTATTCAACAGCTTTCTCTGCATGATGAGTCAAATGCCACCCCTTGGCTTCACTCCAGACCTAGCAGGAGTACACGAGGCCACAAAAGCATTAGAGTCTCCATGATGCTGAATCTCAAGATGTGTAACAGAGGAGTCAAGCAGATAACTAAAGCCCAATGTTATATGGCACTTCTCAGCTGAGATGAGTGCGTGGTTGTGCGATGACACAGCATGGGTAATCGGAGGAGAGTTCTTACTGAATCAGCACTTCTAAGATTCCAACATCCATACGAACACAGGAATACCATTTACCACAGCAGATGTAGTAGTGAAAGAAATAGAATTTCTTCACCAAGAAATATAATAATTTTCATGCTATATAGTTTTAAACACTGTAGCATTCACGGTAGTTTTCTTGGGTTTATTATGTTTGCATTCTGCAGCCCTATTTGAGTAAAATCCATTTGCAACAACTCCTTAGACAAGATGCACATTTCCTAGGTGGCACTTCAGTATTTTTCCTGAAATGAACATGACTAGTTTTTGTGTGCATTCTTTTTGTTACTCGTTACAGTCTGAGTCCCACAGCAACTTGAAAAGTTATGAGCTTTCCCACTGCTGTTGGTCAATGCAAATACATAAATCTTCTGGGAAATAAAGTGAAAACATTGACCAGACATAAGCTTCACTTTCAGGTAGGACAAGCTATGTTGCACTCTGATACTAAATTTTACATACACCGATTTATCTAAGTAATACCTAGTAAATTTGTCCTGAAACCTGAATGTTGTCTTTGGTAGGGACAAACTTGCTTTTATCACATACTTTTGCTTTCATCACATTATGCTGCTTTAATTTATTTCATATCTCATGATTTCTTTAATAATTTTCTACTTCTGGCATAGAAACCACTGACAGTGTATTTATGCTTGTATTTTTGGTCAACTACAGCAGAGATTTTTAGGCAATATTCTGTTAATTTTGCTTCCATTACACTTACTAATTTGTGTAAGAGCTCCAGAATCATATATACACTCTTGACATGGTACCTGAGGAGAAGGCCCTTCAGACTTCAGGGAATTTCTTAAGATAATAGGCAGCAAAATTATACTTTGTCATTCTCTATTTAAACAAGAACTGATAAAATAAACTGAAAATGTGTGGTTTTGTAATTTTTCATTTCACAGAATCATAGAATCATTAAGGTTGGAAAAGACCTCAGGAACATCAAGTTCAACCGACATCACCTAACTCACTAAACCATGTCCCTAAGCACCACATCTACACATTTCTTGAACACCTCCAGGGATGGTGACCCCACCACTTCCCTGGGCAGCCTGTTCCAATGCCTGATCACTCTTTCAGTGAAGAAATTTTTTCTAATATCTAGCCTAAACCTCCCCTGGTGCAACCTGAGGCCATTTCCTCTTGTCCTATCACTTGTTACTTTAGATTAGAGGCCAGCACCCACCTCACTACACCCTCCTTTCAGGTAGTTGTAGAGAGTGGTAAGGTCTCCTCTCAGCCTCCTCTTCTCTAGACTAAACAACCCCAGCTCCCTCAGCTGCTCCTCGTAAGACCTGTGCTCCAGACCCTTCACCAGCTTCATTGCCCTTCTCTGGACCTGCTCCAGCACCTCAATGTCCTTCTTGTGGTGAGGGGCCCAAAGCCAAACACATTATTCAAGGTGTGGCCTCATCAGTGCCGAGTACAGGGGTACAATCTCTTCCCTAGTCCTGCTGGCCACACTATTGCTGATGTAGGCCAGGATGTCATTGGTCTTTTTGGCCAACATCATAAATTTACATTTAATTCATGTAAAGTTGTTTGATCCTGAATTTGTGAAGCTAGAGTTGTCAACAATAAAAGAGTTAATAATGATAAGTAATGCATTAACCAATGTTAATTGTTGTACTTTTCTTTTTTGGTCTTAGTCTTCATGTCAAATATGTTCTGCTACTTATCAATAGAATATAATTTTGTTAGACTTTAATATTTATGATATGTAACTAGCTTTTGTCACATAGAAACATGCAAAAACTAACAGCATAACTGCACCTTCCTTTCACCATGCTGTGAATTTTTTTCAAGTATAATATTACGAAATATATTTTTCACATGAAACACAAGTTCCTTAACCTTAAGGACCAGACCTTAACATGCTTTAATACCTAAGCATTTATCATATCTTTTTATATTATTTCAGTACCTTTAAAGCATCTCATTTATACATACAGCAAAAATGTTGCTCTCCTGCTTATGTATCTCTTCTCTTGGATTTTTCACATCCAAAGATCACCTCCTGAGGCCACAGGCACAGAGTCTGTATGGATCGTCTGATGTAAATTTCATGTCCTTTGAGGAGAGAAGACAACAAGCTAAAAAGCTTGGCCACAGTTAGAGCAGATTTTTCAGTCACTGCTGTATATAACATTTACGATACTGAATAATGCTTTTTT
>WKFP01015394.1:182682-208869 GCA_011057875.1 Pterocles orientalis
AATCCCAGGCTAGAAGCCAGACTGTCTCTTCCCCCCCAAAAGGCTGAATGTATGTCCTTGAGAACAAATAGCAACATCCTAGCAATAACTATAAACGTTCTTCTCTTATCAATTCCCTCCTGAGCAGGAATCCAAAACATAGCTTCTTGCTAGCTATTTATGAAGAGAAGGGAAAAGGAAAAAAAAATTAACTCTGCTCTGCTTAACCCACGACATCAATGATCATCATCTCCCAACTCTCAGGGACAGCCTTTATGGAGCCAGCCCTGCAGTGCCCCTATACTCCAGACCTCTCTTCTCTCTTCACTGCTGTGAAGCCGTTCTTTGGGAGCTGCAGCTTGTATGGCTGCCTTCCTAGGCTGGCTCTGGCCCACAAATAGGGGATGGCCAGAGCTGGCCTGGGCAGGAATACAGGGTGGCTGTCAGAAGCAGTTGTCACCTTGGAGGGACACCTGCCAGAGCATGGAGAGAGAGTACCCAAACCCATGAATGAGCTTTATACCACTTCCCCCTTTACTCATATTGGAGGGCCCACTTAGATAGGGGCTGCTTTCCCTCCCCACCTGGACATGAAGAGCACAGGCATAGGTGGTGGGTTTTTATTCTGGCACAAATGGCCATCACACAGTCACCTGCCCCAAGAAACCTTGCCATGATCACTGGGAAGGGACGCCGTGGGAGGTGTGGGCACTAGAGCCCTACCTCACAGCACACCTTCCTTCATCATACCAGGTCAGCACACCATCTAAACCATTGCTCCACTGGTTGCGGGGTTTTCTGTATTTTTGTAGTCTTTTGGTTTGCCCAGAGAGCCACAATTCTCACGCAGCCCTAGCCCACACCCTAACCACAGCCATGGTTGTAGATGGGAGAACCACAGAGGGCCCATCACCTGTGAGACTATTCTCCTTAGGGTAACTATGGCACCCAGATGCTCTGAGATAATTTGCCCTTCCCCATCCTGCACAACCCATCTGTTCAGTCATCCTCGCCCTGTCCTGGCTGTGGATGCACAACCCTATCACTGGCTTCCCACAGGAAGGGGATTCCCAGAGTATGAGTGCAAAAGCCAGATGTCTCTCAGGGGTGTTTTTCCCCACCACAGCACCCTGTATCTGTTGAGTAGTTGTCTGGCCACACAACTGACATGGTTCCTATCACTAGACTGGTTATGTGGGACTGTGTTCTTTCAGCAAGGACACTGCCCTGCCTGACATGTTGTCAGCTTTATTCCCCGGCTTGCCTTCTCTTGCAGAGCAGAACCACCTTTCTTCCTCAAGACACTAATACACCAGTATTTCCCTACAGAAATAATGTTTTGGGGTACTTAAAACAGTCTTTCTTGTCAGAAGACAGTCAAAGAAGAATAAATGTAGCCAAAAATAGGTATTGTTAGTATGTGGTAAAACATTAGATAAATGTAGCTTAAATTTCCAGACATGCTACTTCAATGTATTTCCATAGAATATACTAGGATGAAAAACACACTAGTACAATTACTGGTGTCACAATAAAAAAAAACAAACCAAGCATAAACATATATTACTTTATCTTCTTTTCAGTATGAAATTAACTAGACCATAGATATCTAATTCAGACTAAAACCAACATATTCAAAGCAGGATGAGACATATATACAAGTATATTTTCTATTTTAAAGCTTAATTATATAGGTGTTGCCATAGGTACATAAAAAACAAGGTCAATATACTTATAATATGCTCTACTAGATGACAATACAGTAGATTAATTACAATTATCTATAACAAAACAGACTTTTTAAAGTATCTTCAACTTGAGCTTTGTTACCCTGTAGCCCTGTAATACATAGTGTTCCCATTGGTAATAGCAGGCCACAGGCTTTCCACTGACTTTGCAAGGTCTCAGGACTTGTCAGGCTTGCTTTGTCTGAAGTTTTCTTAACCTGCCTGCAGGTTTGTTTTATTTAGTTCAGCTGCAACGATTATCTTTCTAATTGACCAGGTAGCCATGGCTAATCTGTTAACTTTTGTTTATACCGGCATGGTGTGATCATAGCTTAATGCAAATGACAGTAACAAGCAGTTATTCTAGAACGAGGTATTTATGACTCTAACAAAATGTTGCAGTATAGAGAAATATAGGCCTGGTATAAGAGCAGAGATCTCATACCAGGAGTATCCTCATACCAGAGATACAGGAGGCAGCACACGGGAGTACTGCTATAGGATGAGAAGACATGGGACACAGGCTGGACTCCGGAGACCTCATGGCCATAAACAACTCTCCAGTGGTCAGGTCAATTCATTCAGACTGGAGCTTGACAAAACTGCATTTAGAGGTAACAAAGAGAACACAGAAACAGTATCTAACATCCCTAAAAGGCAGCATATATAGTAAATTCAGATCTGATTCAACACAAGATTTCTCCCTGCAAATGACTCCAGATGCAGATGGCTCACTGCAACATCCCACCACCAACACAAGAATGAAGCCACCTACAGTTAGGCCCAAGAGAGGCAGTAGGAAGGTTAAGAATAAAACTGGGAAAAGGGGTAGAAATCAAGACACATGTATGACAATTTTTACTTAATTGGTGGCATGTTTTTCCTTTTTTTTTCTCTGTAAGAATTATCTCTGGACTAATAATGAGTCTTGTGATAAGACTATTATGGTTTTGACTATGTTTACAATAAACTCTTTGCTATATGTGGAAGATGTATTACCTCTTTGGCCATAAACAAGATTTTGAGCATTACTACTCGGTGGAAAGTGGGGATGGTACTTCTCTATCTACCCTTATACTATTCTGGGTGCATTCTCTATGTATAAACTCTTGTGGATAGGTAAAGCCTACGGTAAACACAGATGATCAGTATTGCAGTTTATGTGTGTTATGGTCCTGAGAAGTATCTTTCTTAGAATAAACAACTAATTTATATGGAATTTAAACAGACCTTTCTAAGGACTTGCTAAAATCTAAGAAAAAAAGTAAATAAAAAGCTTTGAGACAGAGTAACCCAATACCTCTATTGTGTTCTCTGCCTTTGTCCTGGAGGGAGAAGCCTTTCACATTTAGAGATGGGACGAAATCCATGCCAAAGCTAAATTTATAGAAAGGCCAATATGTCTTGCAGAAGCTAGAGACCTCTTTATCGTTTTATAAGAGGATATAAAATCCCAACTAGCTCTGTCTCTGTGGCCAAATTTATATAGGACTTCTGGAAAACTCTACCTGCTTCCTCCTCTTCCCTTCCTTCCTTCCACACTGGATGTTTGCATCCTAACTTTGGGGTAGATTTTTTTTAGAAAGAACAGAAAGACAGATACACTTATAAGACAGCCAAGAAAGCAATATCAAAGCAAAACTAAACACTGCAATTAAGAGTACAATTGTATTATACTAATCCCAGAATAAACAGTCCCCCACTAACACCTCCCTCCCTTCCTTTTCAGCAGAAATTACAGAGTTGAGAAACTAGATTTTTCAGTGGGGACCAAACCTTTGGGATCTAGAGCCTTGCAAATGTATCAAGCAAGCTGAGTAAGAATTTGCAAAATTTAGGAAAACCACCAAGTTTCAATTTTTCTCCCAAAACACCATAAACTGTACAGGCGTGTGGGCACGGTGGTTAGTAGTGCTGCGGATGGAGATCGAGTTATGCACTTCACTTACGAGAAATATACTTTATTGGTATAAAACAATGAGTTAAGAAACTTAAATGGTAAACATGACAGTGGTTTAACAAGATTCAACAGCCAGGTATAATTGATTATTTACTGCAGAGAGGACAGGGTCAGACAAAACTGTCAGGGAGACCTTGCTGTTGAGTCATGATGTTCAGAAAGGACCCCCTTTCTTTCTAAACTCTTTCTCAGAGAGGAGCCTAGGTGCAGCTGGATCCAATCTTAGTCCCAGACTTGGTCAATGATTTATGTCTAAAACATATATATGTGCGATCAATCCTGTACATCCTAGCTAAGATTTCAAAGTTTCAGCGCTCTTATTCCCAATTCGCTTACTGATTATCTGATGTGATAAGGATTCTCTCAGCCTCAAGGAGTATCCCTGAGAGGCATCCCTGCTCAAGGGGAGATTCTGGTGTGCAGCCTGCTGCCGTGCAGGAGAACTCAACAAGCCCTGGGCTGTCCACTATTTACAGAGTAAGATAATTGACTTATAATAGTATTTGCATACCAGCTGTATTTCAGTTGGCACAGGCTCAGACAGCCCTCAGCTGTTGAGCAAGATGTGCAAGATAGCCCTTGACTGTTGTGCTGTTATCTGCCTCCCCAGAGTTCAAATTACTCTGGATGCAGCCATCACGACCACCACTGGTGTTTACTGCTTAGGTGGAGAGCTGGGGGGAGCACACTGCCACAGGTAGCAAAGAGACTAAGAGGAGAATCAGAGTCCACAGGCAGAAAATGAAAAACTAGAGACTGAAACAAGCAAATCAAACTAGATTAGGAGAGGGAGGAGTTCCAGAAGGATTTGCAGCTCTGCAAAAAGCCAGAGGGGATATACAGTATCAAGAAACATGTGGATGAAATGGGGCATATATGACTGAAAATCAAGAATTAAAAGACAAACTTAACCACTAATGTTGGAGTTGCTGATGAGATCTGAGCAGCAGTCCAGGCAATGGTGTGGGACCCCCAGGTCCTGCAGGAGCAGTGTGCAGACCTGAGCCCACAACGCGAGGCTGACAGAGATGGAGATGGTGGAGCCAAGCGTGAAGCCCAGCCCCACCGCATCCCACACTGAGACCCCTCCCTTATGAGAGGCTGGCTCAGAGGAGGTACTAACCCTCGCCCAGGAGACTGTGAGGCTACAAAGCCCCTGGGCTCCAGGGGCTGAGGAACTGGATACATTTAAAACAAATTCTGTAGCACCAATTACGACCTGGGTCTCTGTAAAAACCAAGGGGAAAGGATGAGGGGTCACCCACTGAGTTTGCAAGGTCTCAGGACTTGTCAAGCTTGCTCTGCCTGAAATTTTCTTAACCTGCATGCAGGTTTGTTTCACTTTTACATATTTTACTAGCTGTAACCATCATCTTTCTAACTGACCAAGTAGCTATGGCTAATTTGTTTTACTGTAGTTTATCCTGTGGAACAACTATAGTTTTATATAGATGACAGTAGCAAGAAGTTAGTCTAGAATGGGATATTTATGACTAACATAATGATGCAGTATAGAGAAATGCAGGCATGGTATGATTGCAGAGAGCTGTGTAAGTGGAAACACAGGATACAGCACGGGAGAATACAGGCATGGGATGAGAAGAGACGGGACACAGGCTGGGCACTGGAAACCTCACAGCTACAATTTTATTTCATTCTTATGATACAATGAGTTGCTCTGGAAAACTGAAGTAAACAGTCTTCTTGAACAGTCCCCAGTCAAGGGAATTCAGGACTGTTGTGGTTTTAAACCCAGCTAGCAGCAAACAAATACCATACAGCCTCTCACTCCCCCTCTCCCCTCCCATCGATGGGGGAGAATTAAAAGAGTAAAAGAAAAAAAAGACTCATAGAATAATAGAATGTTTAGGGTTGGAAAGGACCTTAAAGACCATTGAGTTCCAACCACCCTGCCATGGGCACAGGGACCTTCCACTAGACCAAGTTGCTCAAAGCTTCATTCAATCTGGCCTTCAACACTTCCAGGGATGGGACTCGTGGGTTGAGATAAGAAGGATTTAATAACTAAACTACAACAAAATTGAAAATAATGATAACAATTATAGTATTAATAGGAATATATATAAACACACAAGTAAGTGACATGCAGTGCAACTGCTCACCACCTGATGACCAAGGCTCAGCCCATTCCTGGCTAACAATCCCAGAGCACAGAGAGTCCCAAAACCGCAATCCCGGAACAGAGATAAGAGCCCGTGTCTCTGAAAGACAGAATCAACCCTGAGAGAGCGGCAACCCAGAGAAAGACAACCCGGAACAAGAGAGAGAACTTCTGGACAGACTGCCACCTATATACTGGGCATGACATTCATGATACGGAATATACCATTGGTCAATTTGAGTGTCAGTCCTAAACCTAAGGTCGAATCCTGGGCTAGCAATTGAGGCTGTGCTCCCTCCCAACTTCTCCTGTCCTCCAGACCCTGGCACAGCAGAGAAGCTGAAAGTCCTTGACTGTCCTGTCAGCAACTATCAATGTCAGTGTGTTATCAGCCTTCTTCTCAGTACAAAGCCAAAACATAGCCTCTTACTAGCTACTATGAAGAAAGTTAACTCTGACCCAGACAAAACCAGAACAAGGGGCAACGCTGCACGAGCAATGACGAAGAGGTTTATTCCAAACAGAAAGAACTTAAGTGCATCTTAAGTTGTACTTAAGTTGCACAGTGTATTTCTGTGATGGCCTTAGAGTATTCTGCAAGACCCTTAACTGTTGTTTTCTTTATTGAATTTGTCTCTTTAAAAAAGTGGTAAAAAACCCCACACAAACAAACTTGAATTAAAATATAAGAAAGGCTGTTCAAAGTCAGTGAAGTATTTGGTTTCCTTATTTCCATTGACATAAAGCTATATGGTGAGCTCTTCCATAAGGTTGAGAAATCTATAAGTTGCTGGCATGTATGACATTTTACAAATTTAATGTTTTTTCCTGCGGTATCACCAAGGCCTCCTGTGCCACCAAGCAATCTGCCACAGAAAGGCAGGAGGCAAAATTGAATGATTCTAGAAAGGAGAAGTTAAAGCATAAAAGGCCAAATGGCTGGGGGCAGGGGGAGTGTGGAGGAGGAGGAGACTACTTCAGTAGAAATACATAACACTAAGCTTTGCAACATGCACAGGAAGTGCTGGAGTAAAATAAAATTAAAAGGTGATTACTTCAGCAGAAATACATTAAAACAAGTCTTTAAAAGAAGTTAAAAGGGCATCTAGGAACTGTAATAAGGAGTGAACTCCAGAAAGATTAAAGTAGCACAGTTCACAGTTACTGTGTTATGAACATGAAAGTGACTTGTGTATACTGCCCTTCCTCCTCAGCATCACTATTTGAGTGTGCCAGGCTATCTCATGTACATGAGTTATTAACATATATAGGAACCTTGTTACTCTTTTGACAAAAAATGATGCACTTTTAGTAGCTACCTTCCTGAGACTACCATCTTAAGTCACAAATTAGCCATGGTTTCTAGAAAATCATTAAATCAGACATTGACACATGTTCATTTATCAGAATCCCTGTCATCCCAGAGGATTATCTATGACTATCATGCTGTTGAGTGCAGTCAAGACAAGAGGAAGGCTGTAAGGAGGTTCACCCTGGAGCTGTGCATACATCCCATCTGACCCTTTGTTTCAGTATTCAGATGATGTATTACAGAGGGTGTGCTGCTGGTAAATGAAGTCCTGGAAGGCAGGGTAAGTTACTAATGTCCTGAACGGTCTCAAGAGCTGTTACAGTCTGCTCACTTTCTCTGTGCCATTGAAGGAGTAGTGCATAGTCCTTAAAGTTCCTTAAAGTTGTTCAAAGTTCCTCTTGCACTGAGGGAAAAAGTTTGTTTAGTTCAACTGTCAAATCTCTGCAGTTCCCAGAATTCCTAACAGCTGCTGTCCTTCAGCTGCATCACAGCAATAGTACTAAACTCAAAGAACACATCCCATAGAATCTCTATTTATGCTAAGATTATTAATGGAAAAATTTACATCATGCCATTATACTTCCTTACCTCATATAGTCTCATGCTGATGGATAATATATACTTAATAATTTTAAATGTAAGGAATTGGAGGGGTGGGAATGACAGTTAACCTTGAAATCACATTGTATTTTGGGAATGCCTGTGAGCCTTTACAAAAAAGTAAATCACTGCAGTTTTATTTTGTTTGCTTTATGAGAAATTCTGATAAAATTGTAACTTGTTCATGCTGTTTACAACACCCAAAATCATATGAAGAAAAAGTCCCTCTGACCAACATGTATTCTGCTGCACTAAGGCACAAAAGTAGTGGATAATGATAACTGATAAGGTTTTCAAGCACTTACTGCTTGTGACTGTTAACATAACCTTAAATACAAATGTTTCATCATCTTTTTATAATTCACGATTTTACCATTTGCTTACAAGAAACAGCAATAAAATAACTAAGATATATTTTTCCAAGTCATTATCTATAAAACCTACAAGCTAAACTCCAGATCTGGAAGTAATTCTGCCAGATCTTTGCACTTGTAAGTGTCTCTGTAACACCAGTAGGACTCCCTGGGGGTCACTTCCACAGAGTGAATTGGAGTGTATCTGTATGTTTTCTGTGTCTAGGCAAACTTTTGGTAGATTAGCTATCCGCAAAGAGCTGCAAGAAAGTTTTTCATCCTTTTCAGCCACAAGTTTATTGGTAGGAATTTAAGTAGTTAGTTAATACTTAAGGGACAGGTAAATATTACTCAAATTTTTTTCAAATTCCTTTTGGGTTTGGCAGTTGCAAATTATTATAAAGATTTTTCTCTAGCACGCCTACACAAGCACTGAGCAGAGTATCAAATCAAGTGTGTTATTTTGAAACAACATTTAATCTTAAATTTTGATCAACTAAACCTGATTTACAGTGATAGTCATCTCTGTTCTGTATTCCTTCTGTTAACAGCATTATTGTAGTGCAGATGCAGTACGTTAAATTCAAATTTTTCTAACAATACTTCTTTTATATATATGCAACAAAAGTGTACGTCCCTGAAAAAAAAGCAAATTAAACAACAACAGCTAGACCGTATGGTAGGATTGTAATTCCTGGGCAAATGCAGCCCAGGATCTAACTTGCATGTGTTGCTGCAGAAGCACACTGCTGACTCATGTTTAGCTTGTTGCCCACCAAGACCCCTGGGTCCCTTTCTGCAAGGCTGCTCCCCAGCCACACACACTCAGCCTGTAGTGGGCTTTCTGGTTATTTCATCCCAGGTGCAGTACTTTGCACTCGTCTTTTTTGAACTTCATACTGTTCTTGCTGTCTCACTCTTCCAGCCTGCCCAGGTCTCTCTGTAAGATGGCTTGCCCTTCTGATGTACTCACCTCACCACACAGTTTAGTATCATCAGCGAGCTGGGTGAGGGTGCTTTCAATCTCATCACCCAGATTGTTTATGAAGATGCTGAACAGCATGGGGCCCAGTATTGATCCCTGGGGGACCTCGCTTGTGACACGTTGCCAACCTGAGTAAAAGCCGTTGATTTCCACTCTCAGGGTGTGACCTATTAGGCAATTTCCTGCCAACCTCATAGACCACCCATCCCATATGTATCTTTCCAGTTTGTTCAGGAAAACAGTGCTGAATGTTTTGCTGAAGTCCAGGTAAACAAGTTAAGTAAAGAGGTATTTTTATGCCTCTGTGACATCAATAAAGGTAATTCTGGCTATGATTTTGTTGCTTACTTTTGCAACTGAAATGTCAGAAAACTGCAAAGGCAGCAGACAAAAGTTTAAAACACATTTTGTGGGATGTCAAGAAATCTTTTGTGTAGGAAAGTATAGTGTAGTAAAACTCAGTACATGTGGCTTATACAAAATCAAAATAGATAAAAATTGAGAAGTAATTCGGCTACAGTGCATAACTGCCTTCACAGAGGAAGACATGCTGGATACTGTAAGCTTCTGGAGTCTAGTAGCCAAAGGTAAAAAGAAAAAAGTTAATAAAGAGAAATTAAAATCAGAACTAAGGATGAATAAACACTCCTTTATTTGTAGTTAAAGTTTGAAATTCAACTACTTTTTAAAAGACATTATATTATTTTCAACAGATCACAACTAAAGGACGTAGAAATGTATATTCTTTGCCTCTTGATGAACTTAAATGAACTTAAGGTTCTTCTAATTTAGCTTTTCGGTAAATTAAGCTCTCAGTAAATTAAGGTCTGCTCTACATTTAACAAATACTGTGTAGTTTATCAGTAAAGAAAAACTCTATTTTATTCAACTCAAAGGTATTATTCAAATTTAGCTTTAGAATTTAGAGGAAGAGGATCAGAAATGCATTGAACAATCTTTTCTCTTCGGAACCAGGATGTCATGGCAACCCTGTGTTTGAGTTCAAAGGAGCCGCACTGCTACAGGAGGTCCTATTCATACTGAGCCTCAAATAGGCACTCAAACAATAACTATCTGATCCTAGAACGGCATTTGTCAAATCCACAGCACTGAAGTTGTCAAAACTTTGCAGATATCATATTTGCAGAAGGGTTTTAGGTTGCATGAGAGGCAGAAGGTGAGCATCAGCTTTGGAACAAACTTGACTGCTCTTATATCCATGAGCACATTCTGCTCAGTCATCACAACCCCCCTTTTTTTCATTGCTTTTCTGTGCTACCACCATGGCCTCCCCATCCTTTCTTATTGCTTCTCCTCTTCTAGTGTTAAGGTCTGAGCCATTCTCCTACACTTAAAGCTATCTCACCTCCCCCTGATCCAGCACGCTATCTGCCCTACGCTGCACCAGATGCTGAACAGTCTTTAGAGCAGAAGTCCCTGACAACCTAGGCATTTCATACTCTCAGATCCCACAAGGCAAGAGAAACAACAAATAATACTTTGTCATTCCAGATTTCATGCTGTTTTGGTTTGTTGCAGTATTAATTTTGTTATGGGAAACACCAGAGGGAAGTGAAGAAGATCAGTACTCTGAACATCATTTCACAGCATGAGCAGGTGTAGCAGGAGTTGAAGATGGGGAAATGAAGGAACAGGAATATTACTTAATGCAAGCTTCTGGTACATTTTTTCCTTTGCAAACACCTTTTATCTGAAGAATGTACAAATAAAAATTCTACAATAAAAAAAACCCAAAGCAAATCCCAAAACCCCAAGAAATTATAATTTTTGCAGAAGTAGAGGGGAATTACGAAAGATACACAGTGCTGCTGAGCCAGTGTTTTTTCCTTACTATGAGCCGCAGTCAAAGAGCAAAACTATCAATTTGGGAACCAGAGGGGAAGCAGGCCAACTTGCAATGGATGGGTTGCACTGGAACACTATCTGTTTTTAAAATGCCATTTATTGCTGGTTGGGTCAATTTCCAAGTATTTTGAGCAGTGACTCCTTTTTTGTTTTGTGATTTGCCCTTTCTGGTATGCCTGCTGCTTATACATGGAATATAGCAATTTTAGAAGCCACACTGATAAGGGTTTACCTTTAAAAGTTATGCTGATATGAAATTAAATATTTCCATTATTAATACTGACATAAAAGTTTTTCCAGAATGTATTTATATAAAAAGCTTTACAAATATTTTAAATTGTTACTTGGGAGAAGAGACCAGCCCCATAGACACTTGTGTGTCTCAGTGGTGTAGCAGGTTGCTAACTATTTCACCTTAGATTATGACTGTTAGGATTATTTTTCTTAATAATCTTTCATGAATCTTTAGAAGTGGTCCAGATGAGATTAAAAAAAACCCAAAGCTGTTTCTCTAGAATTTTCAGTTTCAATAATTCACAGTCTGACTAGTTGTCAATAATTTTTTGGGATAGCATCCACTACTTATGTGATCCCCAGAGCAGTAAAGATTGTATTGGAAGTACCACATTTGGGACAAATTAAAAGCAGCCCTGGAAGAAAGATGGCAGACCACCAGAATATTTCATGGTGGAGAAGCATACATTTATACTTAGGTAGGAAATGTAACATTAATTTTCTATAAAAAATGCTGTTTCACGAACAAGTGGAGGTAAGCCTCAGCTTTTTAATATTTCCCTTAACACTTCCAGCAGAAGTATTAAAAGAATATCTTCCAACCCTAAAGATATCAGGCAAAACGATATAAATCTGTTTTGTCCACTACTTCAATTAAAAGTATAGCTAAGAAAATAATTATAAAAATCCAACTTGATTTAATATAATGCTAGCACATAAACTAGATTTAGTAGGGTCTTCTATAGAGTCATAATTGGAGGAAGTTAATTTTTTTTTTTTAGTGAAACATTTTCCATTAGAAAATGCTGCTTCTTTGAAATGACATGTCGCATTGAAATATTTTAATTCCAACAAAGCTCTGAACAGACAATCTTCTAAAGAATTCAGAATACGGAAAGATATTTATTTTTTCTTTCTTATGATATGCTGTAAAACATGAATTACAAATACATTTGTATTAAACTTTTTACTCTACATTTAACATCCCCAACTTTATTTCAGCTAAAATCTTGGCAACTCTGGCATTCCTAACAGCATTCCATCACTGTAGTATTTTCTAGTGTATACAATATATAAAATAAAATCTGCAATCCCTGTAACAGTAAATAATGTGCCGAGGGAACATTCTTTTCAAGAGATACTGACCAGAACATGCTGTGTACAAAGCCCTTTGTGTATAGGAGACATAGTAAGATGGTGTAGAAACAATCAGTGCCAGGACAGCAGAGTGTAACAAAAGACAGATGTCAAATAATATGAGAATGCAAAATAAAAGGAACAGGGGAAACTGGAAAGCTAGAGCATGAAGTCTTTAATGAGATGGAGAATAGGAAGTGTCCTCCTTTTCAGTACATAAACAGAAGAGCAGAGATTTGGGAGAGTGAGGCATGTTTACAGTCAGGAGTGTACTGAAGCTTTAGGTCTGGATATGAATCTCTCAAATTTGTCCAAGCCTGTTTTACGGTATTTCAAAATTTCCAATTCAAGCTGTAAAGCAGGAATGAAATAAACAGTCAGAGCCTAAAAAGAACTTAACATAAAGTTGGATTCTAAACATGAACACAATTCTAAAGGCATATAATTACATTCTTTATGAACTGATTTGTCAAAAAATCTTATGAAATTAAATGAAAGCCAAATAACTCCTTATAAATGCTGTTCAAAGTTGGTGCTTATACCCACAAAAGGAAAGACAATGAAAATGCACATTCTGTCTCTTTTCTGTTTCTTGCCTGTTGTGCCAAATACTGCAGATGCCACCAGAAAAACCTGGTGAAAAGAAGCATGGACTGCAACACCTTGCATAACAGGGCCACTGCAGATGGAGATAACGTTCTCTTGAAGTTAATGCTATGCAGATACCTTTGAACAGAAAAAGGATCAGTTCTATACAAATTCAATGTGATGAGAATTCAACATAAAGAAGACTCAACGTGATGTTAGATATATTGCGTTGAGTTCCTGTTTAGAGAGAGAGAAAAAAAAAAAAAAACCAGTGCCTATTTATTTCCCTTTATGCTGCCTAAACCCAAGGGTTTGGATGGATTTACAGAATCCATGTCTGCACTGATCCTGAAACAATCAAAAGCAAGGTCAAGAAAAGTATAAAATAAAAAGAATGAGGGACAGATATACATCAAACACTTTTAATGCAGGAAACAGCAGGCCATCTTCCAGTTTCAGTTTGTGTTTTCATTCTAAATTATTTTGATTCTTTCCTTCTATAATTCAACATTTTGTAAGTGGGTTGCTAGATATAACTTGTCTCTGCAACAGAGTAATTCCCTAGTCAATAGAAAGATGGAATAAAGTGGAATGAAGCTGAGGCTTAGTCCTGAATTAAAGCCTAAACCAATATGGCAGTGAGACACGTTAATTTCTTTTGTGTCTCTCTCCCTCAAATTTACACCTAATATTTTTCTTTCTGATTTTATCTTAAGAAAAACAGTACAGACAGTGTCTACTTCTATTAGTCTGAAACAGAGACATTCTGAGGTAGAAACTTAGGAAAAAAATACCATGTTTCTGAACTTATTTTTAATCTGTAAAACAAACAGATTCTAACAAAATTCTTAGTCTTTTCCAGACTTGAGGTTTATATGAAGCATTACTTTGTGTATCCAAATACTTCACTCATCTGCTTAATGAGAAAGGCTGATTGCTATTCCCATCTTCTGAAACTTTGGCACCAGGAGTCCAGAGGAGTAAGTAAAAATCAATACATCCTCACTTCAAGAGTCATTTCCTCTCTTTCTTTAGCATTGGCTAATGACATGAAACTTGCATGGGAGAGCAGAGGTTGCTACAGAATAAAACATAGTGAATATACAGATTTGCTTGTAACAGCCACATTTTGGTAAGAAATGCTCCTAAAAGAGAAGAAAAGTCCCAGCTTGATGCAGTTATTCACCAGCATGCAATGCATGAAACGTGGTCTTGACAGTCATGAATAATGAGACTTACTAAAAATAAATAAATAAATTAAAAGTAAAACTTTGTAGCATTTAGAAATTCAGAGTAGAGAACAGTACTCAGACTAGAGTGTAAACTGGATTTCAAAAGAAAGAAAGAAAGGAAAAGAAAACATTGCAAATGAGCCTGCCTGCAGAGTTAAGCATGGAAGATAAAATCAAGTTGAGTAAGCAAAGTCTTTTCTATTTCACTTAAGAAGCAATGAGAAGTAAGACTGAAGCTAGAAATAAGCCTGAAAACATACTTACAGATGGTAGAAGTGTTTAATGAATGATATATACCTCAAGAGAATGAGATGCAGTTTTTCACTTGAAACCAAGAAGCAAAAGGTGAAATAGACTACTTAGAGCTGACCTTCATATAGAACTTCTGGAATGGTACAGCTTCCTAATTAGAGACAGACTCATAATATCAGCTAACAGGACTGATGGCTCTGAGAAAGAGAACTAACAGAACAGTTAGATACAACAAGCAAACCTCCAAAAAACCAAGTGCAGCTGAATCATCCAAGATAAAAAAAAAGTAAAAAAAAAATATGATGGAGTAAAGTTACTTTTAAGTGAGAGACATAGCAGTAAAGACACCACAACACAAAGCTGAATGCACTCTTAAAAAGTGTCCTGAGAATCTGGATAACTGGGGCTCGTATAACCTCTATCCTGTTCAGGTTCATTGCTGGCAAGTTTAACAATAGTTCAAATATATCTGCACTACACTACAGCCAAAGCATAAGTATTTGTAGCTGCTACTATAAAGTTAAGGTCAAACTTAAAAGAATATGAGAGGCAGGACGAATAGCCCAGTCAAAAACACAGAAAGAAATACAAAACATAAAAGGAAGAATGTCAGCAACTGAGCAAGACAGCTAAAAATAAAAGGGGGGGGGAACATATAGAGTAAATAGCAACTGCATGCCTGAAGCTGATGAGAGCATCCGCAGTGGTACTGTAACAGACACAGACATCTCCAATATACATACTATGCAATAAAAAAGCTGCCAACCATCCAGCTGCCATATTTATAGTCATGGCATTGGATCAATGACCCGTTTCTCTTCAGCTGCTTTGTACAGCCAGCAGCAATGTAATTCCAACCATATGAAGCTGTAACAGCCTGGAAGATTGTGACCAAAGATTAGGGGCTGTACAATAAAACCTTTCTGTGGTGGATGTATAAACTCAGGCTGTCAGTAAAATCTCACAGAACAAGATATGTTACTGCATTGGGTTCACAACAGCTGACACACAGAAGTGCTGGAAGGACAGCACTGCAGTTTCTTTTCAGCTTTCTAGTACAATACAGAGAGAATTTATCCTCTCAGTAAATTCACATTGAGGGCAAGCCAAATTGTGTACGTCAACAAGAATGCAAAGATAATGCCAGTGAAGAAAAGTTAGTAATCCTGTAAGGAAGAAGCACCTTTCATCCCTTGACACTAGCACAGAAGCCACTATAATAGCAAGACAACCTTTAAGTAAACTGAGAATCTACTTTTAGACATACTTCCCAATTTATTCATAGCAACATCATTCACAGTGTTTGTGACACTAAATGCATTGTGACATTTTCCCTGTGATGTGTCAATTTTCCTCATGTCTTCCTAGTAGGTTTTGCAGGACGTGAATCCACTTGTAAAGTTATTCTAAGAAAACACAAGAATCTCAGATAGTCCAGTTTATAGCTGATAATCTTACCCTGTAATAGAAATAAATACCAAAGTAAAAGCAATCCAGGACTATGCACAACCCTAAGGTATCTACAGTATAACCACTCTTAAATGGCTGTCAACGTTAGAATAACATCCTAGAAAATGACAGGCTGAAACTGATATAAGAATATAAAAACAAGAATACTGAGTCAAACTGTAGGGACGTCTAGACCTTTTTTCTTTTTTTCTTCATTTTTTCCTCCTTTTTAAAAATATGTAAAGATAATGTTTGGAAAAGCTGTGTGATGCTTCATTGTAAAGAAGGGAGCACAAGGAAAGGAAATGTTTCAGTTGGTCCATAACTTGCAGCACTTGTAGTTGTCTGGCTGACATGTTGAACATGATCCTCATCCATGTCATTACTGTATAGGCTGGAGCTCTCCTAACATTCAGTCTGGACGCCTTGAGAAGAGACTAATGAAAGACTTATATGCTTAGTTATTGGTTTATAAATTAATTATTACATTCACAAATAGATTTTCTGGCCTGCAACAATTTGTAGGTGAGAGACATTCCTACAAAGGTGGTAACTCTGTATCTGATAGCCCTCAGTGGATGTCAGTCCCCTTGGATTGAAGTGAACTCTTATGATTTTTACAGCCTTAATGTACTTTATGGGAAGAGCCCAAAAAGGGACACCTGTTGACTTGAGAGAGATTCCAGTCAGAGAAACTGAGAACCACTAAAGAAAGGCTAAGTAGAAAAGGTTTGAAGAGAGTCCATTTACTGAGGGGAATAGGCAACCATTTTTCCAGATTGTGTGTGTATATATATTAGAATTGTTTGAACCTTTCAAATAGCTAATAACCAAACTGCAATGTAAGAATACTTATACACAATAGAAAAAAAATTAAGGGGGCACTCTTACTTGTACTATGTGCTAATAAAACAGCCAGAGTTAAAGTACTTCCTTAAAGTATAAAAATGTGGGCAAATTTGCATTTGTGAAACTTCCCCTATCTGCCTTGATTACTTTCACAAAGCTGTTTTAAGTACTTGCTCAAAGTCATGCAGCAAGTTTGTGTAGTGTATGGGAAACTGAATTAGGTTTTCTTAAATGCTCCTTAGTTTTTTAACCACCAGCTCTTACTCTGAATGAGCACAATTATAAGCAGATATAGCTGGGGTAAAACCATTATCACAAAATTTTCAGAGCATATCATATCCATAGCGCAACTGCTCAATCTCAATAATGCCTTTTCCTTAAATAACGTTTTAGAGTCCTCCTCTATGGTAAAGATATTATGGAGATACTTCCACAGACTTTGAAGTAAGATCTACTAGAAACGGGCTGAAGGGAAGGCTAAGACATTTATAACATTTTTAACTTTGAACAGAACAGCTGCAAAACTTTCACCACTCTGTAACTTGTAACTGAGACAAAGCATCTTCAGGGTTTACAGTGACAAAAAGTAAATGATGACTGTGGCTGTTGCAGATAGTTTAATAAGTTCCAGAAAACTAAAAATGACAGAAGTATTGGTTCTCTATTATCTAATAAGTACACATCCAGAAATTTCATTGAATCTCGAAATTATCAATGTGCATAACTTGTACCAACTAAGGTATGTGACCTTTACTGAATAACAACCTATATAATAAAATAGTTGTTGAACTGGATCATAAAATGAGTTGGTTTGTAATAAAGATCATGTTATTGCAACATTATACTTTGGGGGCAGGAAACAGATAGGTCAAAACTGTGATGTCATTTAACTCACATTGTCTGTTTAACCAATATATTCCGTAGTAATCATAATGATTACACCTACATCAAACAAACAGTGAATACTTTTTTTAAAGTAAACTGTTTCTATGAAGATCAAGCACTAGAATAGATGAATATAATAACAGTATTCTCAAAAACTGTAGGGTAGTTTTACTCCCCTGCTGCCCCCCATTTTTCACTTGATGCTCTACAACTTGCCAGGATTAGAATAAAAATAAAAAATATCTGGCCTGACTGGTTCAAGTGACAACCTTTGTCAACTGACACTATTCTGTCACAGTAGTCAAGCCACATAGTAGAGAGCAGATCTTTTCGAGTGACAGAATCAAAAAAGTCATTGGAATATTTCCACTCCTGATTTCCTAGCTACCGAGATCCAAAAATCCTAGTGCTTGCTACTCATGAGCATTTTGACAGCAAAGCACTAGGCATCACATTTCAAAAAGTTCTTCTGACATGAATAAATACATAAGCAAACAAAACCTCCAGACATCAACAACTTACCTGTGCCACCTTCCTTACACTCGTGCACTGCCAGACCAGATTACATATTTTAGGATGTTTTGAGCCCAAACTGCAGGGTTTTATTGTTTGTTTTTCAAAGAAATAAAAGAAATGAAGAGCACACTAAGGGTCTTATTACATCCTCTCTCATATCTGAATACAATGTACACTGCTGAGTATGATAAGGAGTTCAGAAATATTGTTCACAGATAGTCAAATAAGTGGAGGCAGCTGGAAAAAAAAAACAAACTACAGTTGTAAAAAGGATATTCAGGTTACAGATTTTCATGTTCCTGGGTTTTATAGAAAGAACGTACATCAACAGTTTAAAAGGAAATGAAAACTTGTACTGTTTGGGAAAGGGGCCTAGTAAAATAGTTCAGTGATCAGTTGCTGCCTACTAAACACGGTTACACAAGTAAGAAAAATATAATCTACTACTGTTGTGTGTAATATCAAAATAATATAGGTTTGAACTTACTCACTTATTCAGAAACTAACCTTCATATTAATGGATCACGTAGTTGTGGAAATCCACTGAGATTGTGATCCTTTACTGGCACTAAGTGATGCTACAGAGGCTATGTTAAACAGCAGGGAGTGAGTAACACATTAATGTAGTTTGCAACATCTCAAAAGGCATAAAGACAGTTTTCAATATTTTTTTCTGTTCTTTCGAATAAATTTTCTCATTAAAGAAAAATTATTCTTGCTAGGACGTGTCCCTGTGTTTAAACTCCTTCATTCTTCAAAGGAAAAATAGAAGTGCTTATACTAGAAGACATAAATTTGTTCCATGGATGCACTGAAAGGATACCTAGGACCACTTTTGTGCACGTGATTTAAAACTGTATATTCAGTCATGGTTTCACTTTTATCTTTTTTTTTTTTTTAGATAGTGACTTTGTTTGGTTTTTCCAACAGGTATAGTTTCTGGGTTTTGGGCTTCTTATAAAACTGTTCAATTCTTCACAATTGTGTTATTCTCTTTCCATGTATTTATGTTTTAGTTTCTTTGCAAATTTGCTAGTTTCAGTATGCAAAGTCATATCACGTGTGAACATATACTCAAGAAACATGGTTATTATCTGAAAAGCATCAAAATGCATATTTTTGCACCTACAAAGCTAAAGCTAGAAATACATAGCCGGAGTTAATTTATAAAATTAATTCATAAGAGTAATTAGTACTTACTGTACTTACAATCATTTTTCTTATCCGTTTAAATGACTGATGTTTCTGAGTTTTATAAGGCAATTTTCCTGTCTCTTAGACTTTTAACATCTCTGGAATAATGTTACTGTCAGTTTTTAGCACTCTTCTTTTCTCAGCAGTCAGCTTCTCTGTTACAACTCAGTGGTTAGTGATTTTCATACTACTTGAAAAACCTTTGCTGTAGCACACTGCTGGTCAGCCAACAGGCAGATCAAAAGTGCTAACCACTGAATAAGTAGCCAACAAAGAGGGAATTACTCATAGGAAACCAATCTGGTTTTAAATTGTAATTCCCAAGATACTACATAGATGCTCTGAAATGTCATGGCATTCTGCTCTCAAGGATTACTGCTCAAATTGTGTTTTTCCCAATTAACAAATCTATGCATACTTTGCTGCCTTCAAAATAATTTTAGTGTAAATTTTTGTGATTCTTTTCAGAGTCTGTAATTGGCTAAAACTGGATTTATTTGACAGCTTATTCAGGGTTTGCATTAGTGACTCAGATCTGAAAAAGAGAGTCCCCTACTATATCATCCAACACCACTTGAATTCTTTCCCCTACCTGAAAGACATAACCTAACCTAGCCTAGCATGATGCTCTAACAAACGGTAATAGAAAGTCCTCTTTAGACTTGGACTTTCATAGCTGAAGGCTTAAATGTGATTTCTGGCTAATAGCCATATAAATAATCAAAGGAGAAAAAGAAAAGTAAAAACCAAAAAGAAAATCTTTAAAGAAAATACAAAGTCCTGTCAATTCTTGTACCATATTTTCCAGTACAATTCTTTGTTTTTATCCAAAAATCTGAATACCAATAATCAGAATACTCAAAATCCAAATGAAGGTTAGAAAGTCCATTTTAAGGAGTAATGAAAAAATTGCATGTCACATTGGTACACTTCTGCAAAGCTTTGTGTAACGTGATAAGGGACTGAACAGGTTAGTCTTGTTACTCATGGTGTAGATGGCTTCAAAGCCAGTTAAAAATTTCCTATACCAAATCCATCACTTCTACACCTCATCTGCACCTTCCTCTGTGCCAGTATAGCCATGATTGAAGACACACTGTAAAATAAAAAACTGAACTTGTAGCAATTAAAATAACCCACCTCTGGGGTTCTCTTTAAGGTGGACTATTTCACTAATATGGTGTGTAACACAGCCTATAAACAGTAACATTCATGCAACTGTCATGGCAGTGACAAGCAGCCAGACGACTAGCAGGAGCTTCTTAAGATGCCTTTACCATCAAAGCCAAAAACTGTATAAATATCTGCCTTCCTGGTCCAGCCTTGAAGGCTGACAGAAGATACAAGTGGTGAGAGGAAGAGAAAGTCCACTTTTTCAGAAACATCATTGACTGGGTAGGCAGGGAGTGCAAAAATGGGAGTCATACATACCTTAAGGATTGTAGCTCTTTTTACTATTGAGCATATGGCCCACATTTTGGCACTAAATGTAAGCAGAAATGAATCCAAAGTGACGGTTCCACACCTGATTGCATTCAGACTATTAGGACTGTTTCAAAGGCAAATTTAAAATGCAAATCTTTTGGCTTAAATAATTTTAATGGTCTACTGTAAGCAATGATAAAAACTGTCTCAAGCTATATTTACTTATAATACGCAAAATGTTACTATAAAAAACAACTCAAGTAGAGAGGACATTGGAAAACTGAATGTCGGTATAAATGTAATTAAGCTTAAATAGATGTTAATTTTGTTTCTAATGATCTTTGTTATTTATTGTATTCAATGTTACAGAGTACAAATATATTTTCAATTTTTTTCATAGGGTATGCATTTGATGCATTTAATGCATTTGATTTGCATCTGAGTTTCATCACAGTAACTACTGTAGGAATCTGAAGAAACATTACAAATCATCAGTTAATGAAAAATTGATTTGTATGTTTCATTCAACAACCTAACTGGATTATCCACATCTACAGAAAACATGAGCAATTTAAAGAGATAAAAAATACATCTCATCAATAGATATGAGTATGCGCTGAATCAGAATAATTTATTCCTCTGATTATTTAAAGCCATAAGATATGCAACGACTATGTACTGTGGCTTCTATCAGCCAGCAGTCAGAGAACAGTAAACAGGGTGAAAGCATTCAGAAAGTTCTTTTGAATTTTACTTTTTATTGTCGGCTGGAGACATAGTGTAAATAAACATTCATCTGAAGGGAATGTAAGATTGCTCAGAATCAAAGATTAGTGCTTTTCAGCACTTTGAAATACAGAATTGACTTAGTTATCTTTTTCCTCGTTAAAATCTTTATACAGTGATGAAAAATAGGTAAACACATATTAACTCATTTTTGAGGAAGGAACAGGTAATTTCATTCAATGCACTTTCTGTGGGGAGCTTATTTCATGAAACATGCATTTGTGATCTTATTGATGTTTGGTTTTTCTTCTAGTTCAGAAGTAAACTATGAAGGTTATCCAAGAGTGCTATGGGGATGCTGTCCATGTTTTAGGCATCTGTGGACTCTGAAAGCTGTTTGGTTTCCAGATTTTTAAATCTGCCCATACTCCTTCCCTTCTCATGACAATGTATCTCAGTTTATGGAGAAAACAGACCATAAAAATTAAGATTATAGAATGGTTTGGGTTGGAAGGGACCTTAAAGATCATCTAGTTCCAACGCCCCTGCCATAGGCAGGGACACCTCCCACTAGACCAGGTTGCTCAAAGCCTCATCCAGCCTGGCCTTGAACACCTCCAGGGATGGGGCATCCACAGCTTCTAAGATCTAAATCTTCCTTCCTTCAGCGTGAAGCTGTTACCCCTTGTCCTGTCACTACACTGTTCTGGTAACACTTCTTTTGATGCAGCCCAGGATGTGGCTGGCTTTCTGAGCTGCAGTTGCACATTGCCAGCTCATGTTGAGTTTCTCATCAACCAACACTCCCAAGAGCTTCTCCTCACAGCTGCTCTCAATCTATTCTCCAACCAGCCTGTATCTGTGCTTGGGATTGCCCCAACTCATGTGCAAGACCTCTCAGTGATAGGTGTCCCTGCCCATGTCAGGGGGTTGGACTAGATGTTCTTTAGAGGTCCCTTCCAACCCAAACCATTCTACAATTCTATGATTACAACTGTGCAGCAATAAAGGAAAATATAATAGCCAGATGTTTTTAATACAGAAAATGATTTATACTGGAAAACTTATACTGTTAAATCCCAGCAGAAGCAGCATTCGTTTGGGCTCTCTAAGACTATACACTAACAGAAGATGTCTTCCTTCCCTCATTATCCCATTCTCCATGCACAAATGCACACAAATATGCCCAGGGAAGCAATCATGTTTTAGTCAAGCACTCTTTCCCTTCACAACCAGATACAACAACAGGTCCATGCACAAGAAGTATATCTCTTCCCTCCCTTCTTTCTTGATATTGACTTCTGTGGAAGAAACAGTATCTTTGGGCTTCAGCCAGGTATGCAAAGGCAGGTGCAGCTTCAACATCCATTCCCTCCATCTTCCAAGAGAAAATATCTGAAGCTTATCATGACGTTCTATGTGACTTTGGGCACATATAAGTTAAGCTCGCTGAGGCTCCATAACAGCTCTCAAGACAGCAAAAATACTAAGATTTTTTCTTTCTTTGAAAGACAGAAAGTAAAATGAGCCCTGACTTTGGCAGAATTCAAACATGAGGACTTTTACCTCAAGAGATGAAAGCTTTAGAGCCCGCAAGAAAGCACTCAGAAAACCCTAACTGTAGGATCTCACAGTTTGTTTTCTCCGAAAGCTGACATGCAGAGGATATGAACAAATTTTGCCCCTAACAGAAATTCTTGGTGAAAAATATAAAGTCATCCTATTAATTAGATAAATAGAATTTTTTTTTACGCTTATGCTTTATATTATAGGTGTCTGTGGTGAGAAAGACAGGGGTCTACACAAAACATACACAAAAGCTCACATTAACACTGTAAACATGTAATATCTGCCCTAAGTTGCATACAAGCTTGCATTCAGGAACAAAAACAAACAAACAAACCTGAAGTGAACAAATACAGTTAAAAGATGCATTTTCAAACACAAGACTACACTCTTGCAGTTTTTAAATTATCACACTAAAACATTAATGGTGTATTTTCTATTCTTCTTCCCATTAGCATACTAGAAAATGGAAATTTTTGCTTCAGGGAAAAAAGGAGAAAATGAAGGAGCTTTTCCTTTCTGATTGTGTACTGCCAGCACTGGCCCGCCTCGCCCATCATGCATCCTCTTTTGGTGCTTTGGCAAGTCGTTTTTCTGCCTTGGAATGAAGTCTTTGCTCTTTCTGCTCAATTAACATTACAGGTGGAAATTGTATCTACTCAAAGTGGCTTTATCATACATAATTTGCCTCTTTCTGTCTCTCCTTCTTATATGGCTACGTAGGTGGTCTTTAGTTAGGCATACTGCTGTCATTTTAAGTGCAATGGCACATGCAAGTAAGCATCTGGGTTCCTTACCGGGAATTTAAATGCATTAAATGAAATGTCTTTTCAGTTTCAGCAAAACATTTTGGGAACAACTTGGAAGTTTCTGTATTGGATGAGTCACCATGCTCTGTTACCAGAGAATGACAAACATCTAACAAATCTGTCTAGAAATGAGGATACTACTAAAATAAACATTCCAATCACCCCGGAGAAGCAGCATTTCTGCAACATAGATTTTCTTTTCTTAACTATATTTGCAACTGAATAACGAAAAAGTCTAAGGAGACATTCATCTGCTCTGTTTTATATAGAAAAGAAATTATGGGGGACTCTCGAGCTCTAATGGCAATTTGTGGGCTTTATCTGATTACTCTTGCAATATGATAAAATAGTATGAGAAATTATTGCATTGTTATGATACAAAAAGTATTTTCAGGCAATTATAATAAACAAGAAGAACAAAACACATTTATTACTTTTTATTGCTGTGGCTTCTTTTATAGTTAAAAATAAAAATCATGAGAGACATTCAAAAGATGACTTATGCGGGAGGCATTATGACTCACAGGCCTTACAAAACAGATGGGATGTTTTATTAGGGCTGGGCGAATCAAATAACAAGTACCCTGAACAGCATACTTATCAGACACATCAAAGAGCAAATAAAGCCTTATTTCTGTCAATGTCTTTAGTAATTTCACAGCAATGGAAACTCATTCACTTCAGTGGGACAACTCTGCAGGTAGACGTGGAGAAAGGTTTATCTCATTGCTACATCTAAAGGGTTATATGTCAAAAAGTTCTCCTGATCCCATTATTTCTTACATTTTTCATAAACATCTATAAATAACTTCAATAATTTCAGACCTTAATCTTTTTGTATGAGATGGCTATTAGAGAAAACCATACAAATAATTAAATACATGTGCATTTTATTCTGATTAATATTATAATTCAAGTTAACTAGGTTGTTAACGTGATCAAATACTCAAGTATATTTCAAAACACATCCACAGTGAGTCACTTGCTCTTATTTCTGTTCTGTTCATCCCATGATGAACCCAAAATTCTGTGAATATCCTACTATACTATGCTAGTAGCAGTCTGGGTAGCAACTTGACAAACTTGAATATCACTGATTTTGTACAAATTTAGTAATGCTTAACAAGTTCACATATCTGGTCCTATTGTCAGAACTTAGGTTAAGCACTTAGGCATTTTTATTTGGAACCAACAATTTTCAGTGAGACTTAACACGTCACATTAGATAGTAGAACTCAGATATTTTAAAAGTGTGTCCCAAATTCTCATTTGTGTTGTACTGAATTAATCACTATGAAAGAATGACATGTAAATCCATCCAATACCAACATTATTTTAAAAACATAATGTTCCTATTCTTCTTTTCTTGACCCCTAAGTATTTTCTGTACCTGTTCCTCTCCCAGTACAATTTTGGAAATCTTATCTACTGGATAAGGCTGCTGTGTTCTGCCATTGCTCATAAAAATAATGTTCAGAAACTGAATAGAATAGAAAATGAAATTTCCAAACATAGGATGAACAGAAAAGATCTGTAATGATTCTGTAGGCATCAGATTTCCTTGAGGAGACAAAACAGATACCTAAGCTTATTAAATTTAGGTACAAATCTCTGGGGAAAAAATCACTACTTTCAGCTGATGCCAATAGGAATTTGATTATAAAAACGGCATGTAATATTTTTTTCTCTTCTCAGAAATAGATTGCTAGACAGAAATAATAAGAGCTAGGTCTGAGAAGCAGATGAAGCTTTCCACTATCATTCTTTTTACTGTCTGTATTACACAACAAAGTTTCACAGAGATGTGCTTGGAAGGTGGTAAATATCACATCTTCTTTTAGAATGGGTAACATAAGCATGAAGAAACCTCCACTGACTTTGAGGCTGAATGCACCAAGTTGTGCACTTGTCTGTGCTACTTAACGAACAATTGAGCAAAGCTGAATGGGCTAACAAATGTTGCTGTACTGGGTATACAGTTTCTCTCTCTCCAACACAAGGGAAAACAAAGTTGGGAACATGCTTCCCAGAATGTCTTAGCTTGTCTCATGACTGTGACATTGCTTGCTCAAAGGGACATCGTATCCTCTGCATGCCTTTCGCTTACTCTAAGAGTAACAATCTGCTACTGACATTAGTTTTTCTCAAGTTGGAGAATAATGCTTGAAGATTTTGAACTCCAAACCTGCACATAGACTTGTGTTATGGGTTGTCTGGCGGCGAGGAAGTGGTTAAGGTGTTGGCTCAGGCCCCAAGCCAGGATCAGCCAATCGCGCCTCTGCGAATAACATATTGGGGAAGGACCACCCCCCCCTTCTTCCGGTGGGGGGGTGGGAAAGTCAGGAGAGGCGCCACGCGGCGCGGCTGCGGGAGTGCGAGAGCCGGGCATTCTCCCCCCCCCCCCCCCCCCCCCCCCCCCCC
>WKFP01015394.1:209023-220088 GCA_011057875.1 Pterocles orientalis
GAGCACTGGAACAGGCTGCCCAGAGAGGTTGTGGAGTCTCCTTCTCTGGAGACATTCAAAGCCCGCCTGGATGTGTTCCTGGGTGATCTGATCTAGGTGTTCCTGCTCTGGCAGGGGGATTGGACTAGATGATCTTTCAAGGTCCCTTCCAATCCCTAACATTCTGTGATTCTGTGATTTCTGAAAGAAAATGCTTGATCTGTCTCAAAAGATAGTATCTGCAAATCCAATTTCTAAGCAGTCTGATTTCGGGTGTGTGTAACCCATGCTTTCTTCAGTTTTGGAGAAAAAATTTCTTGCTGTTTTAGGATGAGACTGGTATTTCTAATATTCTCTCCTCTTTTGAAAATCAGCGTATTGTGTGCTTTCTACTTTGATCCTTTAAATCTTTTTTTTGAATACAGAATTTGCAAATGCCTACCAGCTCTTTCACCGTCTGACAGTGCACAATAGATTTCTGAATAATTAGCTATGCAGGCTAAAAAGCTTCTCCAAAAACCTATAGCCTAAATAAGCAGCATTTGAATCTATGCACATCCAAAACTGATTATGGATTAGGGTGATCAGTAGGTGCAACATACCCATCAGATCTGGTATTAGACTTTTTAAATTGATGCTTGCTTTTGACTGTATTAAAATAGTTATTTTCACCCTGTGCATGTCTCCTCAAACAGCACTGTAATACAAGGATATTGAACTTTGCCATTTCTTAGTAATATGATTGTTATGGTGTATTAAAACCCATCTTCAGAAACATCAAAACAACCACCCTCAATAGGACTACTCTGTTCCATACAGAGGGCATGTAAGGTGCATGTTCTGAGAAGAAAGCTGAAGTGTATAAGCCATGTTCAAGAACTGGTTTGGATATATAAATAGCTCTTTTAATCTCTCTTTTTTTTTACAGGGAAACAAAAATGAACCAAGAACAAACTCAGAAAATACAGCATAAATATATAGATTTTTGTTCTTACCCAACAGTATTTCCACATCAGTTCCTTACTGTCATATCCTTCACTAGATTTCCCATCAGACTGTAAAGTCAGACAGAAATACTATGAATTTTACATTAACTCAGTATCCTCTAGGACTACATTTTACCAGATCAGAGCCAAATCTGATCAGAAAGTTGCATTCTTTACTAAGAATGAGGCCCAATCTTGTTTTATACTTTTTCACCCTGGACTTACATATGGATTAGGCAGTTCAAACTGAGGGGATATATCAGGAAAGGTTCTAGGCGTGTTACTGATGTTTCTGTTCACTGTCACTAGAGAAGAAAGCAATATTTTCCAGTTTTCATTCCCTTTTTCTACAAGATGAATACTATCTGCTCAACAATGCGTTTACACGATTAATAAACAACATAAATGGGGAAAAAAATGAAAATCATACTTTGTGTGATATTTTTATGCCCTTTCCATTTTCACTGTAATGTACCCCTCCAGATATTTACAGGTTAAAGGATCACAGCACACTGTGACTGACAGACAACACTTATAACAACAACAGCCTACATAGCACTGAATGGTATAAACAAAATGATCCTATCATCTATGTCAGCAAGATACATTCCTAAAGGAAATGCTAAGAAGGGCAAATCTCCTTCTACATAGTTTCTCAAGTTGCACTCACTCTTGCTTCTTCTTGAGCCTCACTGGAATGCACCCTATGATTAATTGGACTGTAAAAAGTTGAGTTACTGCTCAATTCCCTTCTGCTGGATTTTTGGAGGGTTTGTTTGAGGAACTCTGTAGGGATGGACTAAAGGATTGTCATCTGCATCACAGTGGTTTAAACTGCAATTTCCCTGCAAAATGTGTCATTATCAGACAGAGAAAAGTTGAACTTGTATGTTTGCCCTTAGTCCAAAATAAGCCAGCTAGACCAGTATGAAGGCAATAATAAATTTAGATGAGAGTTTTCATAAGTGAATAGGACTCAATTAAAAGCCCAGTTAAGTTAAGCCTTCCAGCGAAGAAAGGTTTGGCAGCTGAAGACACATGCTTCAGGATCGAACATAAGGGTTCAAGTATGTCAATGAATGGTCAGCAGAGATTTCAGCAGGAAACATCTCCTTTAGGATATTCTGCAGCTTGAACAGCTTACTGCTTGTTTTTCACATTTAATTTTATATGTAAGTAGTTTAGGGGAGAGATTGCTCAATCCAATGGCCTTTTAAAACAAAAGAAGCTTTCCATTGGTATCAATGAACTTGAATCAGGCCCTTAAGAAAAAAAAACAAACCACCTCCACCACCACCACCACCAAGTCCTAATTCAGCAAATTTACAAGAAACTCCATATAATTTATATAATATTCTTCTGTACATGGAACAAATTGCTCTTCAACAGAATACAAACTACATAATATGTTAATTATTGCTATCCTCGTTAGATTATAGTAATCTTCAACAATTTAAAAGTTTACATATGAAGTTGTGGTTTGCTTGTGGGTTTTTTTGACTGTATGAAATTTTTTATTTGACATGGCTTGCCTACTTATAACCTTCATAGTTGTTAAGAAAAGTAGAAGAAAAGTACAAGAATTTTGAGATTTATATTCCTTTGGAATATGAGATATTAACAGCTTTGTTTTAATCTTAAATTGGAATAAAATGTAAATATATTGAAAATTTGTAATTTAAAATAAATCAGATTTTAAAAATGGAAACACTGTTGTTTCTTTTCAAAACATTGGAATATTCTATATATTTAATTCCTGCAATACTTTTAAAATTTTGAATTATGTTAACACTAAGTGTTGGTGGTGGTTTATACAAGATGTAGCTCAGCTATTTTCTTATGCATAACACAAAACAGAGAACATTACTAAGATATAAATTTGGTATTTCTTATACGTCTAAGAATACTAGGGCTACACAGCATCACTAATTCAGCAACCTATTTTTAATCTCTTTGCAAGAAATTATACAAGATGGAGAGCTCTTTATAGTGTCCAGTGAAAGTAATAAAGTCCTGTTGATAGCAATGATCTTTGGATGAAATTCTAACTGTTCTCACCAATGACTTGGAGAGGAGAAGACATGAATTCTCAGATGTCTTTCTGAAATCTCTCCTATGTAGAAGAAACTGCTTGAGATCATCTCATGAATTACAGCAGTTCCAATAATAAGTGCTGGCCCTGCTTCAAAAGACAAAATTTTGGAAGACAATCTGTCTCTCACAATGTGCTTAAAGTTGGTTTTCAGGAGCTGGTGCCAACCAATCTATTCCACATAAATTGAATTGAAGTTCTCCAAGGAGAACAATTTTTTGTTCAGGTTCCCTACAGATTTTGAAGTTGCCAGCACAGCCCATGTCATATTTATAGAGGAGGGAAAGATAGTCAAATACGAACCAAGCCGGTCTTAGAAACATGTTTGGGGAAAAAAAAAACAAAACACAAAACATTCAAGTTTCTTGTGACAATTCAGCCTAAAATTATGAAAATTCAGCACAGGGATGTGTGAGGTAGAAGTATAAGAGAGTCCTAAATCCTTGTAAACTCTGTTTCAACATCTTAAATTCCCCATCTTCTTATCCCTTGGTGAATTGGTTCTTTCTGTCCTCTCATTTCTCTGAACCTTTAGTAGACACAACACCATTCCTCACTGCACCTTGCTCTGCTTCATTCCATTTCAGTCTCACAGAATATATTGCATGGTTTCAAACAGGAGAAAAATTCTCGTCTCTTTATCTATCATTCAAGCTCTTTGCTGACAGGACAGATTTGCTAATTTCTTGCGATTATTTAGCTAATGCATGCATTACACTTAAAACATAAATAATTGTGTCCTTCAAGTGCCAAGTGTTCCACCTCTGCAATTATTTATGCAGAGCATAAATAAGTTTCTCAGAATGAGCAAACAGTGTTTCTTTGTGCAGCCCATCTAGACAACATTATCAACTGTTCAAAGACACTTTTATGCTTTGTTCCTTGTTGGAACCAGTCCATGCATGGAAGTACAGCACCATAAGAAGTTCAGAGGCAGCTTACACCTTCTCCCAGTCTATGTATCTATCTAAAAGCTTTGGAGAGTGTAAGGATTGATCCTTCTTCGGTCATCTGGAAAGTAGACCCTCCCACAATAAAATATAAAGCACTAAACCTGTATCTTAGCTGGGCCTATGAGCTGGTAAGTCATCATCACTTTTTGTGTCAACTTCCCTCTGTTTCATGTATAATGCCTCTTGAAAAAAAAATAATCTGTAAATCAGCATAATAACTCCATGCCAGCATGAAATAACTATTCATGACTGCACAGGTACTTTATGAAACTACTAATAACAGTACTATTGTAAATTCTTGATGCTAGGAAAATATATTCTTTAAACAAATTTAAAAAGTGCTAACCAAATACAAGCTCTAAACCAGCAAATGGTTCTGCATGGATAAATCCTGATTTCTGCAAGACCTGGTAGAGAAGTCAGAACTTTTGAGTCTAGGGAAGCTGGTAAAATCAGAGGCACTGTACATATCTCTGATAACATTTTGTTAGACCACCTTGTTACTTCTATGCACACAGGCTAAAGTATCATAAACTAGTTCTTTAAATGACCCAAGTTTTGGTAACTTTCATAATTATTGGTCAATGATGCACTCAGGATAACACATAGCAAGAGACACACACATGACCAGGATGCTAGTACTTAAGGCTGACCAAGTACGAATGAATATCACTGGAGAAACCAGGTAGCAGCCCTTCGCTGGGGTAATCAGCTCAGATACACTGCCACGTGAATCCTGCAAACCAGTAAACACAGTGCTATGATTGCTAATAACAGGCTGCAGGCTCTGTGCTAGGGTAACAAGGGCTTCAGGATTTGTTATGCTTTGTCTTGTTTTGGCTTGCCAGGAACTTTGTTCAGCCTGTTCTGCTGCAGCAGCAGCTACCTAATAACAAGGTAGCTACTGCCTAATTTGTTTTAGTTTTGATTAGCTTTGTATAATTGTGTGGTGTAATGTCCACTATTAAGAATTTTAACACAGATATGAATAACAAGTAGAAATGCTGTGTGCGGTGAACTGTCTAGGACCACAGAATAATGATGAAGCATAAAGCAGCACAGGCGAGACGTGATAGCAAAGGCCTTGAAGGCAAGAGCAGAGAGGTCCCAGGGTATCAAAAACTCAACAGAGGCTGATTACTGATAGCAATGCAAACTTAGGAATTGGGAACATGCAATTCCAGCCAAGGAAGATGAGCTCTTCTATCCTGAATAGTTTCCCAGTTAATATCTCAGGATGCTCACAGATCATTTTAACATTACATCCCACTTCCAACAGTGAAACCTCTGACCTTAGGACCCAAAGGAGCAGTTCAGTGGTGAGTAGAATACCAGAGGAAAGGGAGAGCTCACCAAAAGGGGTGTTTTTGTAAGGCAACTTGTAGCTTTAATGTTGTTAAGATTGGGTTTGTGTTAAGTAGATGACTGGGACTGTGGGTGTTCGTATCCACTCAATGTTACAATGTAACTGACTACTAAGAATCATAGAATCATAGAATGGTTTGGGTTGGAAGGGACCTTAAAGATCATGCAGTTCCAACCCCCCTGCCATGGGCAGGGACACCCTCCACTAGACCAGGTTGCTCAAAGCCTCATCCAGCCTGGCCTTGAACACATCCAGGGATGGGGCATCCACAACCTCCCTGGGCAACCTGTTCCAGTGACTCACCACCCTCATAGTGAAAAATTTCTTCCTAATGTCTAGTCTAAATTTACCCTCCTTTAGCTTATACCCGTTACCCCTTGTTCTCTCACAACACTCCCTGGTAAAGAGTGCCTCCCCATCTCTCCTGCAGGCCCCCTTCAGGTACTGGAAGGCTGCTATTAAGTCTCCTCGGAGCCTTCTCTTCTCCAGACTGAACAACCCCAACTCTTTCAGCCTGTCCTCATAGGGGAGGTGCTCTAGCCCTCTGATTAATTTTGTGGCTCTCCTCTGGACTCTCTCCAACAACTCTCTCCAGAACAACTGTTCATAGTATTTTAGCTACAGTTAAAACTTTTGATTATGCCAAGAATGAACTCCTGGCTTCACTGTGGCTACCTGCCTTTTGAGAGTATCACCAAGAGTCACCTGGACTGGAAAACAGGCCTGGTGAACACGTGGCTATCTGCAACCATCCATTTACATCCTACAACAAGTCCTCATCTACACGTAACTGCACAGTTTAAATACCTTGCCTCATTCCTCAATGTTCACTAACTGCCTTCTCTTCAAGGAATTACACACTAATAGATGCCAACACAGCTCCTAAATCCCTGGGTCCACACACACAGACATCATTGTGCTCACATTCAAACAGAACCAGCTCCCTAGAGTGCACTTACAGAAACCAGAACCATTCTTCTCCACCTGCAAAAGTGTCCCATTGAAATAATCAGAAAATACAAACTTACAGTTCTGTGAAAATGTACCGATACTGAACGATGCTGATGAAACTGCATTTGCTAATGGAAAACTCTTTTAGCCAACAGACAGTGAATAGTCCTCATATTAAGCTGGGGGGGGGGGTGGGAAGAGGAAACATAAAATAAGAACAACAGAGAACAAGTAATTGTTTCATCTGTTGTGGGGCATAGATTATTCCAGGGATGGAAGAAAAGATTTATAGTTTTCTTACTGTCAGGGGCCAATTGCAGAGTCTCTTGCCACCTCTTCCACCAGCCATGGTAAAGTAACAGGGTATGCCCTGCCTTATGGCATCAAGCTGTGCATGGACACAGTGGGCACTGTCTCCACTTCCACCGTTAAAAAGTCACTTAAATGTTGACAGCAGCAGTTCTTCCAAAGCATTGGCAAAGGATGTGCAAAATTGTCCTGTAGGTGGGCTGCCACTGGTTTGACTGTCTTAACTTCTGCATACACACAGTGCAGGTAGTGCTCTGTATGCACCTCATGTATGTGTAGCTCAGCTAAATTTAAACTCGGTGAGATGCTGTTGCCAGCATAGCTGCAGCAACAGGGGATTCGACACAGACTGCAACAGTTCACTAGCAACACCATCAGGAGCTTCATGCTACCATGGCCACAATGTCAGCAGTTTGAAAGGGGTTTAAATACGGTTTCCCTTTAACCTGTGCATTATCTCCTACAGCTGAAGTCGCTTGAGAGACTAGAAGAAAGTGGTACTCAGAGTCTATTTATAGCGTGTAAAGGTTTTGCCTAAGGATAGGGCTCTTCAGTGAACCTGCAATAAAATACACAATGATTAGCAATTTAGTGCAGATCAGTTGTAGGTCATCGTTGGGGTGGGGAGAAGTTTCTGACCTACTGATCTGACAACATTAAGACCATCTGTAACTGGAGAACTGAGGTTGTGATAGTTCAGCTGGCTTATCTTATTTGCATATTTAGAGAAACAAAAGGTTAGTTATCAAAATGTTAAATATTATTTATTTAAGTACTGCATATTATAACTAAAAGTACTATTCTTTGATTATGATTGGTTTATTTAGGGTAACCTAATTTCAGCAAGACAACAATAAAGGATCTGGTGAGGCCCATGGAAGCATGGCTTTACCTGCTTCAGCTACTTAAATTGGTTTTGCTTTTACCTTTGACAGAGTTATTGCAGGTATGTAGTTCTTATGAAAAAATAAAATAACCTAAATCAGTATCTGGTTATCAGGTTGAGGAGGTTTCTTCTTTATAAGCAGGAAAGATGGCAGTATTTCAGAGTTCTGCTAGCCTTTCAAGAGAAGTGGCCTAAGTCTCACCCCATCTGAAACAGCTCTCCTGGAACATGAAACCTAGGATACCGAGTCTCATCTTTTGCCTTGGTACAATGCTTCAGTGGGGTTACTGCAAATTCCAACACATTAAATAAACTAAAAATGGGATCAAAATCAAGTTATCAGATGTACCAGAGGCTTTTTCTTATTTTCAGTAAGTAACCTTGTTCTTACTGATTTAAGAAACAGCACAATTAAATTTGTTTACACTAATCATGCAGTATTACTCACCAATATTATTTTTAACACTGTAGCTTAAATATAAATTGTTGTCACAGAGTATTCAGAACTGGAACAATAATAGTGAGCTGCAGAATATGTTATTTAGTCCTGCTATTGAAGAAGGGCATGACAGTTTCTTGTGAGAATCTTTTGACGTGTAAGTATAAAGCCAAGAGTTCTGCTAACTACCACAAATGTGATTTTGAAAGTTACTTTCAGTTAGATATCCTGCAGGTAGAGCTCACTGCTGATGGAAAAAATCAGGGATAGCAGAAGTAAATATATTTGCAATACAAATAGAATACTTGCTTTTTCTTTCCTCTCATTTTCTTTTCACTGACCTCAAACAGAAGGGTAAAGATAACTGATAATATTTGATTGCATTTTTAAAGAAAGTCCAGTGATGCTTTTTAATAGTTGAGATCTTTAGAAGTTATGAAAATTGAGGTAGAAAGCATGACAACAAAACTCAACAAAAAGTTAAATACAGCAGTCACTAACCTAAAACTCAATTGTTTAAAAATAAATAGGTGCCCCAATGAACTCAAGTATTCCCCATATTTCTTGCACTTCTACTGTTCTATTGAAAAAAAAAAAAAGAAAAAAAAAAAACAACATGAAAACTGGAAGCATCTAAATTGAAATTCAATTACTATCCAGAGAGACCCAAGATAAATCTTTAAATTACATCATCTCAGCTAACATTAAATGTCTACAGTTAGACATGTCCAACTCTTCTAGTCATCCTATACTCCTTTTGTAATCAGTGGAGAGAAACAGGCTTGTGGATGTAATTTTCTTTTTTCCGCTTGTTCTCTTAATCTTCTTCAACAAAATTTCTCTGAAGGGGTATTTTATTTCTCTAGTAATTCCGGCAAAGCAGTCTCTAATTAAATTAGTAGCTCTGGGGCAACAAGGACTTAAAGTGTCAGCATTAAGTTTATAGTTGTCATGCATCCTGTACAAAGCGTTCCACTTCTTACAAAGTTCCACATTAAATAAAAAATACGAAGAGAAAGGAAGATATCTGGGTCCATAGAAACAGCAGAGTTGAGGTAAATAGATATATGTCTTGTTCATCAGCTGACTGCAATTATTCTGAGACCTGTCCCACTCATTATGAAAAGAGTGTAGGGCTGAGGTATGAACAACCCTTCCAAACAGACTGCCCCATCAGACTAGAGAGGGAGACATATCCTATCCTGCATTTTATTACTATTGAACATGTATTTGTATCCTGAAGGAAATTACTTTATTACAAAATTTGTTTTTCTCTAATAATGGTGAAAAGTCAAAGTAGTGTCACAAGTCTGTGATTGTGTTTACATTCTGAACTGTCCTTGAATTAATAGCTTCCTAGGAATACACTATGAAGAGCATAAATTGCTTTTCACCTCTTTAGTTAAAATGTATGACACATTTTAAATGGATTTTTTTCATAGAAAAGACCTATTTTTTGGCAAATTTCTCTGTTCAGAAGTAAATTTGAAGACACAGGCAGTTCTGTTTTTTTGCCTCAAAAAACCTTTTTGGTTTTAAATACAAATGTTGTATTAAAGGAAATTGCAGCAAACAAAATGCTAAAAATGAAAAAGGTAGAAATTATTTTCAACCTTCTTTCAATCATTTGCTATTACCATTAACCATTATTTCCATTATCACAAAGGATCAGAACAGCTAATACTTCACTACAATTAGCCTTCATTAAAACCGACATTTTTGTATAATTTGTACTCTTCCAGTTTAACAATAGTCTGGATATGTATCCAAAGAGTATTCCTGAGGTTTTAATCAAGTAGAAGTGCTTTACTTCTGGAAACACTGAGTTGTGGAAGGCAGATATATCTCCAGACAACAGTTTGGTGCATCTTTGTCCTGAGTGCTTAGCTAATCCTATTGCATGGAAATAGTTGTGAACTGATTTATTTGGAACACTTCTCAGATTTTACTGCTTTCTACTAAGAAGTGCTTTCTATTTTGTGCTGATTCAGTAGTTGGCATGTTTTACTGATTCCTGCCACATCAGGCCCATAGACTCAAGTTGTATTTTGATTTTTCCATTATCTGCTAATAGATCTAAAAGCATTCCTCATTATTTTCTTTACCACCCAATTTAGGCAGCTATTTAGTTTCACTGAATTTGCAGTGATGCTGAATGTCACTTTGGCAGAGCTAATACTAAGTTTATTTGGTTACAAAGCTTCCTATACTAATTGCTTTGGCACCCCTGTTTACAAATCAAATTTGTAAATTAGTTAAAAATTTGGAATTAGTTAAAAATTTGTAATGTGCTTTACAAGTTTTTTTAGGATAAAAGCAGTAATACTTTATGCCATAGTGAAGATGAAGAAAAAAAAAAAGAGAAAAAAGAAACTAAACAGCACTTGGGTTGCACAGTTTTTCCATTTTATGACAGACTTAATATGATCCTTAAATCATTGTGTTGATTAAAACACAATCCAAAATCATTGTGTTGATTAAAAAGCCACAAGGCAGACTACCTCAATTTTAAGAAACAGAAATAAAAAATATTTAAAAAGTAGATTTCAATTTTAAAAAATATAACCAAACAACCCAATAACAAATTATAAAGGTCATGATCAAGAATCACTTTTTTTCTTCATTCAGCTCTTTTCCTGACCAAGTCAGACCAAAGACTATCATACTGACTTTTAAATGTTGAAAGTATGTCTGTGGTCAAAACCAAGTTGGTCTTTTTTGCTGGTAAAAGCTTCACAAAGTCAAACTGGAGTCAAACTACAGGTTATGCCACCTGGGTATATAGTGTAAGTCATGCAGCCCTCTATGTCAGACCCTGCTCATTTTATTGCTGTGTGTATAGTCAAGTTATGTGAACATAAAATTTTCCTTCATGAAGGATTCGTATTGCAGGGAGGCAACTAGGAGAGCTAAGGCCTCCTTAGAATTAAACCTTGCTAGAGGGGTCAAGGACAATAGAAAGGGCTTCTTCAAATACATTGCAGATAAAACTAACACCAGAGGCAATGTAGGCCCATTGATGAATGAGGTGGGTGCTCTGGTGACTGAGGATACAGGGAAGGCAGAGTTACTGAATGCCTTCTTTGTCTCTGTCTATACTGCCG
>WKFP01015394.1:220623-233174 GCA_011057875.1 Pterocles orientalis
GAGACCGCATCTGGAATATTGTGTCCAGTTCTGGGCCCCTCAGTTCAAGAGGGACAGGGAACTGCTGGAGAGAGTCCAGCGCAGAGCCACGAAGATGATGAAGGGAATGGAGCATCTCCCTTATGAGGAAAGGCTGAGGCAGCTGGGTCTCTTTAGCTTGGAAAAGAGGAGACTGAGGGGTGACCTAATCAATGTTTATAAATACATAAAGGGTGAGTGTCAGGAGGATGGAGCCAGGCTCTTCTCTGGGACATCCAGTGATAGGACAAGGGGCAATGGGCTCAAGCTGGAACATAGGAGGTTCCACTTGAATATGAGAAAAAACTTATTTACAGTGAGGGTGACAGAGCCCTGGAACAGGCTGCCCAGAGAGGTTGTGGAGTCTCCTTCTCTGGAGACATTCAAAGCCCGCCTGGATGCGTTCCTGTGTGATCTGATCTAGGTGTTCCTGCTCCGGCAGGGGGATTGGACTAGATGATCTTTCGAGGTCCCTTCCAATCTCTAACATTCTGTGATTCTGTGATTCTGTGATTCTGTGCAGTAAGGATGAACTGATTACATTCTATCTATCTACATACATATACCTGCGCCAGATGCAATATATTCTTTGTTCTCTCTATTAACCTTATTAATATGCTTATAAAAATAATTTGTATGTTTTAAACCTGATCTATGTATCTCTTTACATACAGATGCATCTAAGTATAAAAGAATAGTCAGGACTTTAAAAATCCCAGTTAAATTTCTTAGGATTTTAGATCAACATCACAAAACTTTTAGGGCATCTATTGAGAACTTTTCTTCAAATTCAATTTCAGATGCTTAGAAACAAAATACTATTCAAATGGAAAACTACAAGGTAAACATAATATTCAGGACATAACATAATAATTTTCTTTGTAATTTAATTTAATAAACATTTTCCAGTCAACAGTATTGTCTAAAGATATTTCCCATATATTGGAGAGGATACTTGTAGAGATAACTTGTAGAGATAATTTATGAAATCATCAGAGTTAACCTTTCTTCAGTAATGAAGGCATACTTTAAGAAGCAAACTGTTGTGTGGGTTGCTAAAAGCTTGGTACATGATGATTTTGTGACAAAGCTGAAGCCTTGAAACAGCTTTGAAGTAGAAGTTTGGCAGTGCTTCAAAGCTGAGAGAGATGGCACTGCATAAAGACTTTTCCCCCTTTTCCCCACATCGAAAATAAAAGGACAAAGGCAGAAGGATATGCTTAAATGGAGAAAAGATTAAAAATGGTTTTGCCAGCTGGGTAAAACTGAAAAAAAAAAGGTATGAGTTACCTTGGTTTAAACATAAAAAAGAGGTAGAACATGTCTAAAACAACTTTTGAAAGACGAGCATAGGTGACTAATTGTCCAAGTTTAAAGCTAAGAATTATATAAACTGATTTGAAATAAAGGTGAATTGATAATGTTTTGAAAAGAGATTTCCCTATATTTACACATCATTTCTTCTTTTTCTGAATATTTAACAATATGATTTTTCTCAGTGGAACTTTTCTAAAGAAATCGAACAATTAACACTTCCTCTATTGACTGTTCTTCACTAAGGGACACTCAAACTTGCCTTTAATGATAGAAAAAGAAGCAATTAAATAAAAAAGAAAGCAAGCCCTTCCAGATGTGCTGTCAGAAATGAAAACCACTCCAAAAAAAAATGAAAATGAAAACCACTCCAAAGAGACCCACACATAATGTAAAGTAATTATATGATAAAAAACTTTTGAAATAGATTAAACAAACACCTGTCAAATAGTTTATGTACACCTGTTCAAATTTTGGGGTAGAGAAATGGACAGACAACTTTTCTAACAGTTACAATTTGGTTCTTTTGGGGTTATAACAGGTAAAAATGCAGATTTTACATGCATATTTAAGCTATATTAAGTTGTTTTTATTAGGATAAAAGAGTACATATATAAAAAATGCTGCAGGAATCTAATCTGTCTTTCAAACTTCTAAGGCATAGAATTTATTTCCATTTAGGGCCAAGAAAAGGCAAGGGCCAAATTTCTAACGTCTGTGGAACAAGACAATATTCTCAAGCAATGCAACATGATAGTCCAGTAAAGGGCCACCCTGCCCAAAGCAGAGTGGGAATGTGACTTAGTACAATTACAGCCTTTTTTCCATGCTTTACTAGGTTTGCAGCACTATTACAACTTGTCTAATAGTACTGCAATAACACATTGCTCACGTTAACTATGCAGAAGCCTGTGTCATATCACTGTTCTTTGAGTTTGGCTAGAGCACAAGCTCATAATAATCCAAACCTCTCAGGTTAAAGCATCATCCCAATGCCTGTACCCAAAGTAAAACCCGTATCTTCAGTGATTATGTTTTTTAAAGTAGTCTATTCTTTAGAGCTTGTCTGTTTCACAGAAGGCCCTATTGTCTTCTGGCATCTTTACAGATGAAGGTTTTCATTCCAAGCCTGTGATATTCAAAATCAAAACAAGCAACTTGATAAACAGATTTTTCTAAGCAAATGACACAAACAAACAAATAAATGACATTCATGGCAATAAAAAAGCAGGGAAGAAAACCAAAACACTGTTAAGGAATATAAACTCATCTTACTGCAACAGCTAAGAGAAGGGAAAACCCCCGAAAAGCAACAGAAGTTTCAGCTTTTGCTATTTTAACCAAATCTTATCTGCGAAAATATAATAATAAAAATTCAATGACCTTCTGTTATTACCTAAATTACCTGTTATTACCTGTTATTATCATAAAAGTCAATAGGGCTCTGCCTATAGGTGCTTACAAAATTAATCAAAACTGCACAACTGAGCAAATGCAACATTTTAAAATTTTTTACATACTGACAACCATACAGAGAAATACTAAGCAAAGGTCTCACAGGCTCAGCTGTTTGTTATGTCTGCTCATCATCAAATTATCAGTTTTTGAAATTATCTAATTATTTACTAAATTAAATTTAGTAAACTAAATTTACTACTTGTTTACTAAAGTCACTAATTATACCATGAATTTCACATTATAGGGTAGATAGAACAACAGGTCAATATACGAGACTGACAAAGATATTACTCAGTATCTCTCCTGTTACGGAAAGCTAGGATACATGATATTGCCTAAAGAAACTAGTTGTGTTTAAAACCGATATACATAATTCTGGAGACTAGATAACTGTAAAATATTTCCTTGTCTTTAGCAAATAATGCAAACAATCAGTGAATGCTTGTCTAATATCAGAGTATTTCCGTAATAGGTCTAAGTGAGAATAAAATTACATTTCTTTGCAAGTGGAAGATTACTGGGAACTTTAAAGCCAACTTGAAAATTCTTCTGTAGATTTTGGGAAGAAAAGAAGAAAAGAAACAGACTTTGAGTGAAACACACACATTATTATTTTATATTATGTATTCCCCATGTAGGGATTTTTTACACATTTTCTATGCTTTCTCTCCATCCCCACCCCATCAACATAACATCGTTAAAGAACAGAGTAACCAAAAGGACTAAGTAGCAGCTTTTTTCTGACAGATTTGGCATGGTCTTTCTCTGTACTAATTAAGAGGATCTTTGGGTGTTCTCTTACAGCATGTACTGAAGCTTGGTCTCAGAATTAACACTATAAACCACCCACTATTACAAATATCACGCTAAATTTTTTTTACACTTTGATCTTCTCTACAGTTGAGGATTAATGTGTTTAGGTTGTCAAAATGTCAAAAATCAACTTTTATAAATCTAAGATACTATATAACTTGTAAAAATATTTCCTGGCAGTGTGAAAATGTTGCTAAAAGAAAATACTATGCGAGTGCATTAGTACCCAAAGGGTATTATCAGCTACAACCACAAATATTCTCACTTAAAAATGTATTTTTTTCTTTAGAAGTGATTGCAGTTGTCCATAAGTAGGTCCTACTTTATACACAGGCTTATATTCATGAAAGGGAGTTCAGCAACTCCTACGGTGAATATCGTCTTCTACTTCCCAGCACATGCAGATACAAACTTCAGTGCTTCTTAGTGCTCTGCCATCCTCAGGCATAGCAGGTGTCCGTCCTTTATTTCTTCTTCTCATGCACATACGATATTTTCCATCCTTAAATACACAGATGTTTGCAGACACAACAGGAGGTAGTTTTGCTTCTCACACTAATACAAGCACAATGGGTCAGAAGGCATCACCTCTATCGGCCAGGTATTACTGAAGGAATAAAAGCTGGACTATCCTGAAGCATGGCTTCAGAAAGATGAGCACAACATACTACATTGAACTAAGAACTTCAGAGTTAAGAGCTATAGATGTTTTTGGAAATTTGCAGGTACCAAATAGTATCTTGCTATGATGAAACAACTGCATACTGGGCTGTATCAGCACAAGTGTAGCCAGCAAGTCAAGGGAAGTGACTCTTTCCCTCTGTTTGACACTACAGGACCACATCTGGACTACCATGTCCAGTTTTGGGCTCCACGGTACAAAAAAAAAAAAAAAAAAAAAAAAAAAAAAAATGGGGCTACATTAGAAAAAATCATAGAAAATCATAGAAAAAACTACAATAGAGGGCTAGAAATGTGGTAAAGGGACTGGGGTACACAAAGTAAGGTAGAGAGAGCTGGGTGTGTTCAGCCAAGAAAAGAAGGTTAAGGGAGAGATCGTATCACTGTCTTCAGATGAGCAACAGGTAATTACAGACGATAAAGCCAGATTTTTCTTGTAGGAGTATCATGAAAAGAAGCAACATTCAAAAACTTCAGCAAAAGAAATTCTGATTGGATGATAAAACTTTTCCTGTTGAGGCTGGTCAAACACTGGTCGAGCAAACACTGAAAGGTTGTTCAGTGAGGTTGTGGTATCTCCACCCTTAAACACACCCAAATTTTATGGCAACACCCTAAGCTCTCCAAATTAATTTTCAAGTTAGTCTTGCTCTGAGTAGAGACTGATACAGGTGACCCTGAGAGATCAGACGAACATTTATAAAGAATTCAAATGGGTATGCAAAGTAACACCGACTCTGTATTTTTGTTGATCCACGTACAGAAGGTATGGTCAAAGTAATTTTGTTCTGTACAGAATTGGTATCTCCCTTACTTAAGGGATTTTATGTCAAATTCCTGTAGTAACCACAACTGTTATCTTTAAATCAAATTTTAATTCTCAATCAAAAGTGAGGACTGTACTTCTCTCTTATGAAAGAAGAAATCATATTTTGTTTGTATAGGAAAAAATATGAAAGGACTGCTATAGTGCTCTAAAAGGTATTTTCTCCACCACCAGCTATTAAGTTAAAAATTTAAGCAAAACTTGTATTGTACTCTTTTCTTCCAATTAGCTCATATTTTCATGATACAAATATTTTAATTAAATTCACTTACCTTCTTTTACCTTCTCATCTAAACTATTCTTAAAATTTGTACAGAGCTACCACAGTACCTTTCTGGATATTTTTTGTTTTTTCTTGTGGGAGAATGAGGTAAATAATCAGCTGCAACTCTTCCACAGGGAACCACAGCTCCTTGTTCCTGTGTCACACATTCAAATGGATGTGCCAAAACCCAATAAAGATCAGTTTCACTTCCAGAGTGGCATGATCCTTTTGTCTCACTGCCAACATCATCTTCAAAACTTCCCAGCAGCACGTGCTGCCATCAACCTCTTCGGTGAAAATAATTCTGTCTAGTTATATACACGGAGAGACAGTGACAGAGCCATTACTACTATTGCCCCACGAGTAGTTAAAAAAGGATACTACAGTGGTTATATCTCCTTATTATATCTCCTTATATCACCTAAAGAAAGCCTTCAATACCACACTGATCTCATCTATAAAGAGCCATTTTACTAGTAGAAGAAAGGAGACATCAGTGTGTTCCTTCACAAGCTATTGTCATTTTCTCTTCTCCACTACACGTGCTACTGGACAGGAAAAATTATCATTTTATAGAGCTGATCATCATCTTTAGAACTGAACAGTGTGCTCCCCTGCTCCCCACTCCCCGCCCCCCAGAGTATTCATGCACATATGCATTATTTTCCCCCAAGTAATGAAAGTGAAGTGTAGCTTAAATAAATGCTAAATCTGATTCCATACTCCCTGGCAGTAAAATGAGATTTCTTTATTTTATTATGAATGCAGTACTAACAAAACATAGTGCATACAAATAGCACTTAAATGGGTAAGGACTCAGACACTGATTTGTATTTTCCAGAACACTTCTTTACCTTTAGTTACTTTCACAGTGCATCAGAACTATTTCCTTCCTTTCTCTTACACTACTACCAGCAAAACAAGTAAGAAAATGTGAAATATGGTGTTAACATCTTAATTTATTTGATTCAAAATATACATATCAAGTGGAATATAAAGCCAAACGGAGATTAAAAAATGCAATGGAGTAACATCACAAAAGTAACCCTTCATACTTTGGTACATTTCACTACCTGAACAAGTTTATTTTTAACTTTTAAAAATTAATGGCATTTATCACTTTTTCAGTTAATTTTAAAGGCATATGATAGAAAAATGCAAAAGATGGCAACACAGAAAAAAATAATTAGGGTTCAAATATTTCTGCATAAAGATCCAAATGCTCCATGGATATAAATTAGCTCAGAAGCTTGGAAAGAAATAACATGTGCAAATTTATGCTTCAAAATCCAAATCAGAAAAATTATGTGAGTTGTAGACTACCGACATTCACATATTCAGTGAATCAGTGCACTACTTTTTTAGATGAGACTGCAAGAATAAGTTTTGTTACAAATATAGCTGCACAAAATTTGAATGAAAATGCTCAAAGGAAGATCTTTTGTTTGGGATTGCGTGGCTATGAAATGTACAAGTGGAAATTATCTCAGCTAAAACAATTTTGCTTATTTTTCCCCATCAGAAGTCTTCTGCTATTGCTGAAACTTGGTTAACTCAATAGAAATAACCAGAAAATAAGAAGGAAACATCTATATTTAGTACTCCTTCTGTGCCACTTCACATAATGGTAGCTTAAATAGTAAAATACAAGAAAGCATTGCTTTGTTTTTCTCTCAATGTACCTCATGTTTACAGCAGTTAAATGAATGAAACGTTTAATTCCCATCAAAGTCATGCTCCTTCCTGTAACTGCAAATAACAGAAAAACTAATAAAAGTACACAACAAGTTATTGATTTGTGAAATCTCAGGAAAGCCACAGAACACCCCAGTGCAATCTTTCACGACATAAATACAAAGCAATGGGTTCTGATGCCTCTGACATCTTTTGAAATGTCACTAATAGTATTTTACTGATTGCTACACGTATTAAATTTGATGGGTCTGAACAGAAATACCCTTCATGTTTTCTTCTCCACACAAATTATTTAATATAGAATCAGCTGCTGAAGCTTAATCTCCTTCTAACTTTACTAATGGTTTCAGGGTGTGCAAGAAAATTCTCTCTACTACTGTTTAGTGTCACCGTGAATCACAAGTGCTCAGCAAAATGTATGGCTAAGGCTTAGCCTGTTGAGAAAGATTCTTGATCAATATCAAAATGTTCTTAATCAAAAAGTTTTAACTTCTGCTCATGGGATATTGAAAGAAACTAAAAAGTGTAAGGACTGTTTTGTAGGACATAACTTTCTCTATACTCGTGTGTTGTAAGAACAAATACCTGTGCAGTCAATAAATAGCAGCTCAACAAGACAAAGCATCAGGTTGTGTTTCAGGGTTCCATCCTCCTAGCAGAAGCAAAAATCTATATGAAGACGCCTGGGACCTGAGAAGAGCACAAAATTGCTCTGAGCCACTGTGCTCACTGATAAATGGCACACTAAGAAAAAGACATTACTTTCATCCCTCACAAGTAGCACTAACGGAAATCTATAATAAGTTATTCTCAAGATCATGTTTCTTATTATTTAAATTTACCCTCAACATATAAACCAACTCTGATACGTACAAATCTTAAGAAACAGACAGAAACCCAAGCTGTATCCTGGGACACAGAAAGCTTACATAATTTACAACTGACAATACACAGAAGGAGGATTGTGTAACAGTTACTACAGCCTAGGACACAAGAGGATTAGGTTTGAGTTCCTCATCCTAATACTCCTTCTAAAAGTTAGGCAACTCACTTGGTTTTTCGGCTAAGCTAAACCAGGGGCACAACAGTGCAAGTGTGAAATCCATCTCTCCTCTCCCACACATTGATTTCAAAGTAGGAAATCCATGGGTGAAGTGGGAGAGGAGCCAGCAGTCCCAGAGTTAACAAAGGGGCTAGGTCTGGCAGATCATATGCAGCACACACTTCTACAAATGTTCACTAGCTTTTAAAAAGAGAATATGTTATTACAACAACTAAATCTCATGAGTTATGAACTCTACAGACTTTGAATCTCTATAGACAGTTTCAAAAACTAGTTGGAACCCACCTCTCACCAAAGTTAACTGCATTTAGCATATTGATCCTAGACATTATGAATTATGAGGCACCCAAAAACAACCTCTGAAAGGTTCAGTCCACACCTTGTTCTATTTAGTTGATATCTGGCCAGAAGAAGCAATTTTGGTACTGCTATGAGTGAAAAATGCCTCCAGTACAGCAACCTAGCGAAAAGGGAGCCAAGAATCATGCCAAGCTTTAGTCTGTCCATGGCTTGCAAAAAGATCAGGAATAACCCACCATTGGTTAAACCTCGTTAAGTGCCTCCCTGTCTCATACTAAAACTCCATGCATTTCATGACCTTTCAGCACTGTGCTGGCTGAATGCCTACATATTGTAAACGCTGCTAAACAGGACTTAGAGTGACCTCCCTATCCCAGTGATGGACCACCATATGGACACAGTTCTCCTTGTTTCAGCTAGGACGGTTAACTTTCTTCACAGTACCTAGTAAGAGGCTGTTTTAGATTTGTGCTGAGAAGGAAAAAGTAACACACAGTACCTATTATGGAAACAAAACACACATCGAACTGCAAGATTTAAAGACAGCTTGGGTGAAATGCTTTCAGGATAAAGTGATTTAGAAGTGCTTACCTCATGTATATTATTATAATTTTTGGTGTTTGTGAACATAAAACACTTGGACACACACAGTTTCTGGATAGCTACTGTTGGTTATCCAGAAAAGCAACTCATGGCTGTCCATACAATCAAATGTAACTGGTTTCTAAAACGGCAAATCAAATCAAAGTAAAACTATTATAATTTGTAAATTATATTGAAGGAGATGATAAGCTCATTCAAAGCAATCTAACCGTTACTGTATTTGTCTAGACAGAGAAACAAAACCAAAAATAAAAATTACTTCTTTAATATATAGGTAGAGAATTTCAGAATACACAAACCAGTATGAACTTGGCTTGGATTCACAAAATCTAAAACAGTGAAAAAAACCCAACGTAGACAGTTTTATTGAGGCTTATTTTTTGTTCACATGCTTTTATTCTCTTTTCCTTTAAGATATTTTTTGTTTAATGGCTGCAAAAATAATGAAAATTTCATTTTTACCTCTCTCATACACACAAGCACATACATCTATCAGTTTTCAAAGCTTCATCTCATCTTGAATGAGCATAATAAGATTTCAAATATTTTCACAGAACCAAAACTGAAGAAAGAAAAGTTTTGTTTCAGACTCAGTGGAGTTGATCAGACAATAAACTGGAGCTACTGGTTCTTAAAATGTGACACTGAAACATTTATCACAAATTTCTAAAATGACATCAACTTTCACAATAACATTTAGAAAATAAAAAAACCTAAAACATTAAAGAACTGTTGTGTATCCAGGCAGAACACCATGACAGACTTCCTAGGAATCTTTCAAAAAAAATGAGGGAGAAAAAAACTCTGGATAAAACAGAGAAATTCAAAATGGAAAAAATTAAATGTATCTATACTTGGAGAAATTCCGTAAGTCCTGAAAAAAAAAAATCCCAAAAAACTAATCTTGAAGAAGACCTATGATTTTCTGAGAAAGAGGCCATGTCCACAAAATCACATCACTTATAAAGAAAAAAAAATATATTTCCCTAAGGATTGTTTAATCAGCCCCTGTTCAAAGATGTCCTTCCGTGTTGAATGACATTCACTTGTAATAATTGTGAGGTAACACATTTGAAATCAGTAATCCAGACAGATTTGTGGCTCTGTTTTTCCAGGAGCAATTCCACAGTGAAAAGAATGCAGGGGTGAAAGATAGCAATGTATTTCACTAGAAACAGTCAGTGTTTCAGACTTATTAGGATGGGATTTTCAGTAGCCCATTTCCTGTGCTGAGAATTAATGTATTTCAGAATTGTGAGGATTTTCATGTATAGCAAAGCTGCTAATGTTCAGTGGCCCAGTTTAGCTCATTATATGCTTCTGACAGAGTTACTGTAGGGAGAACAGGAAAAAAAAACATTTTTTTGACAGGTTGAACTTTAAAGGAAGTAGGGTGTTTCAAGATGCTAAGGAATCTGGATTGTGAAAATAAATCCCTGAGAGATGGATTAGTGGGCAGGTAATGGCAAAAGGTATCTGATAAATTGCAGCGTTATGTGGTAAACTTATTTATTACATGCCTTTGCAGTTTGTCACAGAGCTGTCTCATTTATCATCTCCCCTTGTGAGATGCATATATTAATATTGCACACTGTTATCATTGCCGCACAGCTTATGATCCTGTTTTTGAAATTTATACATCACTTTTCCCTGCTCTCTCCTATCACAAGAAATTCCATCCAGTTATATTTCCAGATAAATGCTGAGAAACGATTCCTGGTTCACCTGGTGTCATGCTGTCCTGGGTTAAGCTGAGACAGAGTTAACTTTCTTCATGATATCTAGCAAGAGGGTGTTTTCGATTTGTGCTCAGAAGAAAGCTGATAAAAAGTGATGTTTATACGGCTGCCAAGGTCTTTCAGCTTCTCTGGCTGTCTGCAAACAGGAGAAGCTGGGGGCAAGCACAGCCCCAGTTACTAGTCCAGGATTTGATCTTAGGTTCGGGACTGAGACCCAAAGTGGCCAATAATCTATTCCATAACATACACGTTGTGCCCAGTATGTAGGTGAGGACCCTCCAGAAGATCAGCCCTTTTGGTTCTGAATCTCTTTTGTTCTGGGTCATCTCGCTCCAGGTGGTCGCCCTCCCAAGGCCTCCCACCCCGGTCTGCTCTTGGTCTGGGACAATCGGACTGTTATCTCCGCTCCGTGAGTGTGGTTTCAGGACTCTCCCTGCTCCGGGATCATTGTCTGGGAACAGGCTGAGCCTTGGTTATTGGGTGGGGGGGGGCAGTATCACTGTGTATCGCTCATTTGGATATTTGTGTATAGTATTATTTTCAATACCGTTCTGCAGACAGCCAGAGGAGCTAGAGACTTTGGCAGCCACATGAACATCACTTTTTATCAGCTTCCCTCTGAGCACAAATCCAAAACACAATCTCTTACTAGCTATTATGAAGAAAGTTAACTCTGTCTCAGGTTAACCCAGAACAAGTGCATTATGCTCTTCACAAATCAAATTAATAATGTAGAAAATACATCATGTATTTTCAGATACATATTGTAGGGTCAGTGGTTGTCATCCTGTTGCTCACAAATGTATTGCACCATGATTGTCCTGGTTTTGGCTTGGATGGCAGACATGCAGACACAGGCACAGGAGAGAAACTGAGAAGTCCTTGACTGTCCTGGCAGCAACTATAAACATCAGGATGTTATCAGCCTTCTTCTCAGCACAAATCCAAAACATAGCTTCACACTAGCGACTATGAAGAAAGTTACCTCCATCCCAGTTGAAACCAGGAGAAAAGAACAAATTATCTTGATATATACTATTCTGTACGTCATTTTGAAAGGGAGAAAAACTGTATAGCTATTCATACGAGCATTTAGATCAACCAATCACAGATGCATGTAGAGGGCTTCAGAAATCCTAATTTGTGTTCGGGTCACATCTGGGATCAGAGACTGAGAAGACAACTGCCAGAAGATTTTAAAGATGGTAGAAAAGCTAGAATTTTAAAAGCTGAAGAGCACTGTTACACCATATTAGAAGTTTGGGTAAGAAGATAAGAAAATGTCAGTTGGAATCAGACAGATGATCGAGTAGTGAGATGGATTGTGAACTGGCTGGAGAAAAGAAGCCAGAGAGTTGTGGTGAATGGGATGGAGTCTAGTTGGAGGCCTGTATCTAGTGGAGTTCCCCAGGGTTCGGTACTGGGACCAGTGCTGTTCAATATATTCATCAACGAATTGGATGAGGGAGTAGACTGCACCCTCAGCAAGTTTGCTGATGATACGAAACTGGGAGGAGTGGCTGACACGCCAGAAGGCTGTGCTTCCATCCAGTGAGACCTAGACAGGCTGGAGATTTGGGCGGGGAAAAATTTAATGCAATTTAACAAGGGCAAGTGTAGAGTCTTGCATCTGGGCAAGAACATCTCCGATATAAGTTGGGTACTGACCTGTTGGAGTGTAGTGTAGGGGAGAGAGACCTGGGGGTCCTGGTGGACAGCAGGATGACCATGAGCCAGCACTGTGCCCTCGTGGCCAAGAAGGCCAATGGCATTCTG
>WKFP01015394.1:233194-261645 GCA_011057875.1 Pterocles orientalis
CAAGAGGGACAAGGAACTGCTGGAGAGAGTCCAGCGCAGAGCCACGAAGATGATTAAGGGAATGGAGCATCTCCCTTATGAGGAAAGGCTGAGAGAGCTGGGTCTCTTTAGCTTGGAAAAGAGGAGACTGAGGGGTGACCTTATTAACGTTTATAAATATGTGAAGGGTGAGTGTCAGGAGGATGGAGCCAGGCTCTTCTCTGTGACATCCAGTGATAGGACAAGGGGCAATGGGTTCAAGCTGGAACATAGGAGGTTCCACTTGAATATGAGAAAAAACTTCTTTACAGTGAGGGTGACAGAGCACTGGAACAGGCTGCCCAGAGAGGTTGTGGAGTCTCCTTCTCTGGAGACATTCAAAGCCCACCTGGATGCGTTCCTGTGTGATCTGATCCAGGTGTTCCTGCTCTGGCAGGGGGATTGGACTAGATGGTCTTTCGAGGTCCCTTCCAATCCCTAACGTTCTGTGATTCTGTGACATACATAAGGATACACAGTAATACACAGGTGTAAGGGAAATTCATGAACACTTCCATAAAGTCTTCATAACGCAGACAAACTATGTTTGCAGGGGAAAAAAAAGCACATAACGTGAAATTTGACAAACTTGAGCAGTTTTCTGCCTTGGAAATATGGCCATAGTTTGCAAAGCTTAAAAGAGTTTTGCGAAAGCACATGGAAAAGCACTGAAAGAGCTGAAAAAGAAACGTGACATACAAACAACACACAGTGTACAATCAGAAAAGCCATTATAAGAAATCTTCAAGAGAGAGGTACATTCTTAATATATTCAACACAACTGAGCTCTTGGTAGTTGTAAACTAGACACTACAAAGTCAATATGATAGCTGAAGTTCCATTAAAGTACTTTCCCCAAAATACACAGGAAAACTTTTGCTCCCCTAGTGGCTATCTTTCATACTGTAAGGTATGCAAGAGATGCAACGGTGAAGCTAAAATTTAAAATGTTGACATCTGTAAATTTTTCAGGAAATGGATTGCTTACAGCAGGTCAAAAACATGTCAAATATTAAATCTGATCATGGGACCATTCATGCAGAAAGGCAGGGAAATGTTAAAGATTGTTTCAGGGTGTCTTCACTGGCACAGGGAAACTGTCAACAGAATATAAAATTGACAGAATTCAACGGTCCTGTCATAGAGGCATCTAGAAAATGTTGGCAATAAAAATCTCAATGACAAATTAGATTGATTAAACAGGATACAGGAAACTACAGAACTGATTAATATCTCCAGTAATATCAAAAGTGGAATTACTCATGCAGCTCCTGATGCACTAAAAAAATATGAGAAGAAAACACTTTTACATACCTGCCACTTCAGTCAGTGTGGGCAGACTGGCACTTCCTAAAACTTTAGTTCAAGGGTTGGTGAAGCAGATACATTAGGGCACTTAATTATACCAAGAACTACATCCATTCATTTCAACTGAAAGCTTATAATAAAGCAATGGATCAGGGAACATGAAAGGAGAAAATTCAGATACAGTCACAGGGGTTCTAAATCCTTGGATCAAGTAGTTACTGGAAAATATACATTTCACCTGCTATGCAGAAATAGCAGTGCTAGCGCATAGAAACTGCAGTTTTGAGAGACAGTGGATGATAGATTGTTAGCAGCTCAAACCTTCTGCAAAATGTATGATTTTAAACACATCACTGTCAGCCCAGTACTTGATTAAATAAGCAGAACATTTAAAAAAGGTTTATTATAAGTCCCTCTTATTAAAAAAATAAAAAGAAAACAAACACAAACAAAAAACCCCTAAACCCAACAATCCCAAAAACCCCTACGATCATCAAAAAATCAAAAGCATTTCTAGCCATAAGGCAGTGTTCAAAGGTATAATTGAAAACCAGGCACACAAACCAGATATTTCTTGCAAGGTTTATGACTGATAACTAAGGAACAAGCCTTTAGCCTTCCACCTTCCACTTATTCTGGAGAAAAAGAGGTAGAAAAACAGGTTCAGACTCAAGTTCTGGAAACTGAAAAGGCTGAGCTGATCAGTGGAAAAGAATGTGTAAAAACAATATTGAATCTAATTCACAAGAGGCTTCAGAGATATACAAGGTAAAGGAAGCCAGTTCAGAGACTGCACACATCTACACTTGTAAATAAAAGAAGTCTGAAGAATGAGACCAAATAGAGTACTCCTGACTGCCTGTTCCTTAATTAACAGCTTGTTCCCTTGCTCTGTTCTGAGTCTTACCAACAAATATTTTCTGGGCATGATTCAATAAACACAATGAATGAGAATACATAAGTTCTGACTCTTCAACCTGTACAGTCCTTCAGAGCTACGGGGTTTTTGCCTTCAAACCCTCTGCGTGTCTTCATACCACATCTCAGGTTTATAGCAAAACACCAATGTATTTTGCAGAAAGCACTATGGTGGGCAGTAACACAAGGCTCACACTCATTCAGACACACTTAACTGAAAAAAAACCATACCAAAATAATAGTTAGGATTATATTACGAGACACAAAGGATACATATGTGCATCATAGAAAACATGGTGTTAGGACTTGGTCAATCAAAGAAGCAAGAACTCAGTGATCTTGTTCTCATTTCTTACAGAATTAAAAGCTCTCAGCAATTTCAGGCAGAAAAATTTTGGGGCTGAGCCTCATCAACAAAATTTTATCTACCAATTACATTTTATATTCAAATGTTGTCATCATAGAAATCAAGGAAATCAATCTACTTATTAGAGATGTGAAAGGTTAATAGAAGTACTGATCACAGTCCGTAAACACTGATACAAGAAAAAGGTAATGAATTTTAGAGTGGCCTTCTGTCTGTTTAGCCGGAATACAATAGCAAAAGTGGTTCAGAAATAAATCGTAAGATGCGTTTTTAAGACTAAAGGAAAAAAAAATGCTACAGAATATCGGGGCTTTGCCATACCACAAATGGCTGGATATAATAAAAGAAGTTCCAAGTATATAATCTAGACTAGACTGGCATTTTTTCATTCTAGACGTAAAATGCACACTTGTATGATTTGGTGACTGCAGTAAAGCCTGGCAAACTTGATGAAGCTAAGTCATTCTCTTATGCAGTTGTCATTTGAATCCAATAATTTTTAAGTTATTTTCAAGTGCTGTATTTAGTCTTCTCTTAGTTCATTTGTCTATACATAGTAACAAGTTAACAGGAAATACTTGAATGACATACCAAAGAGGTGTATTGAATGTATTCTTGCTAAAGAGTGAGCTTCGACTGTTATCTAATGCACCTGGAATTTCACAGTAAACAATTTTTTCTTTACAGTATGTTTTGTATTAAATCTTTTTAATGACAACTGTTACTTCTCATGTATTTATTTTTAAAGTTTGAAGCTATATCTATTGTCTTACTGGGTAACATTTTCTGTTTAATAAACTCAGTTTGTGAGATATTTGGTCCCAGTTTAAAAGGGAATTTCATGGGCTTCACTCGCTCTGCATTCTGCTTTCTGAGTACATCAGATTCTGCTTAGAGACCTAACATCTGTTGGCACTATTCATGCCTGGACATCATAAGACACTCCAAATTGCTCTTGATATATAGACAGTCACCACAGCTTGCACATTGCATTTTTCAGCAAAGCAATATTTTGTGTTATGTGATACTTTGAAGCAGTGTCCTTGTAAAGAATCCCATCATATGCAGCAATTTCATCTGTGCAGCCACAATGTAATTTTATACTTGGAAGAATATGGGCTGCTTCTTTTTGCTATCTATGAAGAATTACTTTCAATCTGTTGTAAGGTTGGATCATTTTATCTGTTTGTTTGAGCCTGACATATTTTGCTGAAGAGGTGGCCAGTACCAGCATCATTTACTCTAGATATTCCCTCATGTATCTCCCTTTCTAATTTGTAGGTTACTTAGAAAACATAAATTGAAGAATAATTATTAAATGAAATTTAATGTTAATTGTTTGAAGTTGATTTGTAATTTCAAAAATTGTTTCTACAAGATTTGTCTGTTGGAATTTACCTCAAATGATTTCAAGCCCAAATAGCTGATGAAACCACCAGCAATTAGAACATACCCTCTTGTTTTTTTTCCCATATAAATATATTGTGACTCATCTGGAAATCTTAATCATAAAATAACTATTCTAGCCTGAACTCCATTAATAAAAAAAACAAACTCCAAGGTGACTGAAGACAACCTAATTTATTTCATATTGCAATGAACTAGAAGTATGTACACTGCCAATTACCACACTTCAGCTGAATTAGTAATTTTCAGTTAAGATGCTTCTTCTGGCATACCCATATAAGATATGCCACATTGATATGCTATTCCATTTATGTTTTGAGATCAATGTGGGGGTTTTTCCTGCACTCAAAATGAATATAACTTTGGCCTTTCAAGCCTGGAAAAATAGTTGTGAAGCAGCACAAGTCATCATTCCTGAATTGTACTGGGATGTTCCTCTTCATAAAAAAAGTTTTAGATTTAGAAATGTCAGGAGTGAAAGAAAACGTTTGCTATTCTATCATGTGACATCTGAAAAAGGGACGCATTCTTTATTCAGCATTTTTGCCATTATGAAGATAAAAGGTCTTTGGACTTTTGTTCATAGAACTCAAAGTTAAAATATTTTCCACGTTTAAGTAACATGTAAATATAGATTTTATCTTTCAGCATTAAAAAGGTGTATTAAACTGGTGATAGCATTATTAGGCCAGGACATTCTATGTGGTGGGGAAATGTGCACATGGAGGGTGCATACATGCCCTTGCATGCACACCTGTGCCTAAGAAACATAGTACTCCAGCACCCGCTACACAAGTTGCAGCACTATCAGGCAGGGAGCCTGAGGCTCAGAGTTTAGAACATTGTGAATTAATGTTTACTACACAAATCTCACTACCTGGAGCCCTTCCCTGCCCTCAGTCAGCAAGTACACACATTCTACTCTTTACTTGTGATAAAGCAAGGAAGGAATAGACCTCACTGTCCTTTAAATCCCCAAATAGCATCTTCTCAAGCCACACAGAACCACACCTTTGAACTTTTGCTGTTACTTAAAATTTTCAGTTGGAAAACTACAACTTTTTACAGCAGAAGGATAGGAGGAAATACCCACAATCTCCCAATTTGTTTTACTCCATCCTAGAAGAGTAGGGGGAAATGGCAAGTTCCACAGCTGCAGTATAGTAAATACACAACAACAGTGTAAACCAGAAGTTTTTTTTTGAATGAAACAGGCATTGAATGAATTACTTGGTATTACATATCCATGTATTTAGAAGAGTATCTTTGGCAGTCTAGGTGATGTGATATTGGTGCTGCCTGTAACATGCCGCAGGCTCTGTACCTGTTACAGTACAAGGCTTCAGGACTCGTCAGGCTGTGTCTTCACCTGCACTTGTTTTAGCTCTAACAGCAGATTTGTGGTGGTGCAGTGAGCATAATTTAACTTGCTTCAGCTTAGCTTTCTGAAATTGCATGGATTTGCTTCTAAAAGAAATGTGGTAAAGGCATAATGAAACAAAGCAACCACTGCATAATTACACTTGTGGACTGGTAAGAAAACAAGTGTCAGTGATGGACTGAAATAATATAAAAGCAACCCCAAGTGGAGCAAGTCTGAGGAAGAAGAAAACTCCTCATGATCGATATTTTCCTCCTTCTGGAAAAGGAACTCGGATGCTCACAATTTGACATAACAACACTCTGGAGGGTGAGCATAACACCCAGAGTGTAGAAACAAGAAATCTTGTTTATAGCAGTATGAAGTGGATCATTATTGGGAATGAGCTGTAGTATTATACAGTAGTAACATTTTATTCAGAATAATGCTAACTGTTTGTAGTACTTTCACTAGACTGGCAAGACATTGATTAGGCTCCCAGTAAATACAGTGTTCTTTAGCTCACACATTGCAGAGGGTGAAGTGCAGCAGAACGTTCTTGCATTAGGCTAATTTCTACGAAATGGTACATTTCCTAATTGCATTAACAATAGCCTTTTAAAGTTATCTGCTTTTAAAGCAAAGCTGAGGTAAAAGTATCATTTAATGCAGGAAAAAATCACACGTGCTCTTAGTTCTTTAATATATGTACCCATCCACAAGTCTCTAAGATATTTTGACAAGCTAATGTATTTCCTGCACAGATTAATACCGTATCACAATTACAAAATGAAACAGGGGATGTTAGTGATCTCTCCACAAATTCCAATGAGCAGCAAATCACTACAAAACAATGTTAGAAATTAGAAAAATATTTTTAAATGAGACTTAATTACTATATATTGGTAACAGCAATCATGCTTTTGGGTCAAGGTTTCGGAACACCAGTAGGTCATGTAATGGGAAATTTTTCATAGCATCGCTTGTGTTTGCATCCCACTGCCAGTCTTCGTTGTATTTCTGCTGGTCAATAAGTTCTACCAGTCAGAAGTCATCCAGAATTGATCTACTAAGAGAATACTAAAGCGCAGCTCACATAGATCAGTTCAACATCAATTTTATTGGTTAAAAGTGATACTGCGTATTTCGTGGTATTGTATTACCATCTCAGCAGTTCAGTAGCACACTATATAAGTATGCCAGTGCACATGTGACTACAGAACAACAGTATGTTAACAGGTAAATAAAATATTTTAGTGAAGCAAAGACTCTCCCACTGTGCTAACAATATTTCTAGACAAATTCACCAAAGCGGAAAGAAAGGAAGGGGTGAAAGTTCTGTCTGTGAACTAGTGGGTAACAGTTCGCCAGCTGCCCAAATTATTCTCAAGCACTCTAGATAAAAATTATTATGGTTCAGAGGATTTGGTGTAGACAGGAACATTTGTCAAACTATAACCAAACTTTTTCAATTTACATTAGTGAAGTTATGAAGCTGAACTGTGGCAGCCACTTTCACTAATCTATTAGTTAAAGAAAAAAGCCACAAAGCATGACATGGCTTCAAACCTATCTATATCTGTAAGCAGATGTGTATATTCAAATATGCATTTTAAGCACCATTAATACTTATACAGAAAGATACTGCAGTCATCTTTCATAACCATAGGTTTCACAGATGCAGTCTGCCTGAACAACCTTCTTCAGCTCAGAGTGTTCATCTGTCTTGTAAAAATGGTTCAGCATTTTCATTCATCATTTGAATGAGGTGCGGTAAAACTTCCATTTTTCTCCCCCCCACCCCCAAGCTGAACTAGTGTATTTTCATGGACTGTGCTTTCTCAGACCATTAATAGTAATGATGTTATACGGTTCACTCTAGTCCTTTCCATGGGCTGCTGCTCACATCAGAGCAAGTAATAAAGAGGCAAAGCCCTCCTGTACGGAAATGTATGGCTTCACTGGAGTGGGGTGACTGGAGAGCAGTTAAAAGCTTCAACTAATAGAATCCGCTATTTTGCCCAAAGAAACAAGTAAGCAAGTACAAACAGAAGAGAGACTCACCAGAAATAGAAATTACTCTAGTATTTTCTTACCCATTTTTAACAGAATTTCATGCTCATGCACACATTCACAGGATCAAACAATGAGATCTTTTGTATGGCCTATACAGGATATTATTTTGAACTGCCTGTTCATTGCTTTCTGCTAGATATGTGAATAAAAGTGAAAGTTCACAGCCCTCCTTATGCGTTAGGAAGATATCAGCTATGCCAAATTACCATCACAGTCTGAGCTATGTTGCATCTTTCACCTCACCAGTCTCAAATGATTTTACGGCATCCAGAATCATGATGATTACTGTGCTTTGAAGAGGTCTTCATATTCTGTATTTGTGTAAAGGCAGGGATTAATCAATTTATCTGGAAATTGCTCAGCTTCCTTCCTCTACTCCATGAGTTGGGCTACCAACATCCATACACAGTTTCTCCCCCACCTTTTCTCTTCAAAGGCCAGTTGTCCAAATAAGCTGAGCATTTTGTGGCTGCTAAATATCTATCTTCCAGAGGGGTCTAAATATATCTTGATGACACTGACCTAAACTGGGAGTCACAGCACAGAAAACAACTCAGGGAAGACCAAACTGATACTCTCAATTCAGGGACTGCTATGGAATAGAATGAGTGAGAGTACTTAAGGTTGTAAAGTACAGCAGTGATGCATGGTCACCATAACAAACTCTACTGAATTATCTGCTTCTTGAGTGCCTACGCCGTCCAAACAGAATATCATAATATCGTGACAGAAAAAAAAGTATCTTTTTCTACAGTGACCTTAACTACAGAATGAAAGAATAACTACTGAAACTACTGATAGCAAAAAAAACCAAACCAAAACAAAAACCAACCAACCAACCAAAAAGAAAACCCAACCAAAAAAAAACCAAAAACCAAACCAAAGAAAACCACAAGCCAACACAGGCAAAAGCAACCATCACACTGCTTTGCTGATCCAAGTAAGATGGCAAAAGAGTACATTCAAACGACATAGTCAGGTAATCGAAGCGTGCTACAAAAGAAACAAACAAATTACACCGACCAAATCCTCTAGGCATTCTCTACAAAATTCCACAAAGCAACTGAAGAAAAAAACCCATCAATTTTCCTGCTGCACACAATGAAGGAAACAATGTAAATATTCTGGATGTGCACAGCAGATGACATTGAATCGTAGAATCATAGAATCACAAAATCATTAAATTTGGAAAAGACCCCAAGGATCATCAAGTCCAACCGTCAACCCACACCACCTAACTCACTAAACCATGTCCCTAAGCACCACATCTACACATTTCTTGAACACTTCCAGGGATGGTGACTCCACCACTTCCCTGTTCCAATGCCTGATCACTCTTTCAGTGAAGAAAGTTTTTCTAATATCTAGCCTAAACCTCCCCTGGCACAACTTGAGGCCATTACCTCTTGTCCTATCACTTGTTACTTTAGAGAAGAGGCCAGTGATAGGACACTGAATTTCTTTCAGAAGCAGCTAAGCAAGGGAAAAGAGGTTCCTTCAAAATTCTAAGGAAAACTCATAGAAAATTGAACATAATTGTCATTCAGCACTACACAGAAGAACAGCAACTGAGAGAGAGACATCGAGAGGACCCTTTTGCACTTCATCAACAGTAGTATGGAGAAGCCAAAGGAAAAAAAGATCAGTATAACTTTTTTGGTTTAATTTTATAATTATTTTCACTTTCATCTGTTCACTTACTTTCACACCGTGGACATATGTCTCCTCTGTTCAGAGAACACAGACATTTTTCAGATAGATCAGAAGCAAATGACTACAGATCAGAAGTGATGCCTGCAGATACCTAGATGATATTAATTAGAAGCCATGTTTGGCTTAAGAAAGGCATGGCTGTTGTCTTGGAGAGCAAATGAATTAATCCAGACTTTTTTTTGAGAGGGATGGCATTAGGAATAACCTGCACATTTGTCTTTTAAATGCAAAATGGTCCCGAAGCTTGAATACCTAATCTCTCTTTGAAGCTGAAAGTGACATCACCTCTGTTTTAAGAATATAATCTTAATTGTATGTTTACAGAATTATAAGAACCAAATTGTTCAATATTCACAAATCTTAACTGGTAGAGCATTCAAAGCAGCCACTACAGATACTACACAAATTGCAAATGTGCATTTTGTAAAAGAAGCTGAACTGGAACTAGGAAAGCATATTTTTCTTTAAAAGTATGTTAATTTAACAGACAGTTTAAAGGAGTAAAATGGTTGTGCCCAGAGGATGACGAAGAAAGTATCAGTGAAAACATTAAGCAAAAAGTAAAACCAAAATACTGCTGCTTAGCAGGATATGTCTAGCTTCCTTTTGCAAAGCTGAACAGAAACTGAGAGGAATTTTACGGTGAAGAAACTGTAAAATGACTCCTAGGCCTTTGATCCAATCATGGTAGACACCCGCTCTGGCAGGTCTATTTGCCCTGAATCCCATGCTCCAGTGTCTGACAGAGCAGCATTATCAGAGAGTTGATCAGCAAGATGTACAATGCAGAGAGGTCAGAATCAATAAGGATTTGCTTCTTACACTATAGCACTGAACATCGCACTTCGTGCAGCAGTTCTTTTAACTAAAAATATCTTCCCAATTGCAGGCTTCCTCTTATTCTAGCAGCAGTCACTGAGATTAAGAAAGCGCTCACTGCCAGATGTATCATTTATTTATTAGGATTCCAAGTAGGGGACAGCAGTAAAGCGATTTTTTTCCTGTGGATTTCATCAGAATACAAACAATGTTATGATAAAATGCTTGTTTTGTTAAAATTAAGGTCAAGAAGTCCTCACTGTTTAAAGATCAGTTATTCTTAAAAATCCACATGCTTAGCAAGATCTATTGTACTGGATCAGAACAAAAGCCCATTTAGCCTTCTGTTCTATCTGTAAGAGCGTACAAAAGTGAACATCCAGGAAAAAAGCATATAAAAATAACAGTTCTACAGCAATACCTTCCTATTATAGCCTCCTCAGTTCTAAAGATCTAACTCAGGAAATTCCTGAATCACAGATGGTGATTTTGGAACTCTATACACCTTCGCAGATTATCCTTCCATTAACTTCACCAGTATAAACCACTTCTAATGAAACAAAACGAAAAGAATAGCAGATGTCCAGCACTCATGAGCCAGACTTCTGATTATCTAGATTCCACTGGTAACTGCAAGTAGTTAGAAATTTGCTGTGTAGGCTGGAGTTCTAAGTATGAATCTTTTGAACAAGGGGTTCCCGTAATATAACCGCTACTTAAACTCACACGATAAAATCTAAATATGCTTCCCTCATATGTGGATGTAGTTGTGTGTCTCATCATATTTTCCAGAATTATTAGTTTCGGTATACTAACTGGTGCTAAAACTCTCTTTCGTCCATTTCCAAAATGCAAACACAAGCTACCTAAAAATGCCCAATTTTCATATGATGTGACTTGCTTGGATGGATATACCTTTGTTATTCAACCTGCCCTCTCAGTAAAAATCTTTCCTCATATTCTAGGAATTAATATTGGCATACTACTGGTACCATAAAAGACTGATGTGCTTGCTTCTATTTTGGTTTAGGATAACAGGGGAAAAAGAAGCATCATGATTTGACTCAGAAAACGTGGACTGTTTTTAAAAATAGATTTATAGTGAAGGCTAACTTTCAAGAAGAAGAGTGGGCAAATTATGCAAGAAAACAGGAACAGAATGTAGTAACAGGAAGAAAGGAGTGTCTGAGACTGTTGACCCAAACTAATGGGATTGGAGGGATGCAAAACATTAGCCTTCTTGGAGAGAGGGCAAGAGTAGACTTGAACTGCTTTTCCTCCACACAGGTTGACTCTCCAGAGATATGACCCCTAACGTGAGTTGAATCAGGGTTTGAAGACAGGCCATTAAAAAACCCTGGAAACTCAGAAAAACAAAGAATTAAGGTATATAACTGTCCACTGCACACTGTGTGAGGAAAGAAGGTTGCTGAAGTTGAGATGAAGTGGCAAGAAACTGCTTGACCAGACTGGCTAGATGAGTTGCATCTAGTTAAAGACACATCACAGAACCACAAAAGGTTAGAGATTGGAAGGGACCTTGAAAGATCACCTAGTTCAATCCAAAGCAGGAACACCTAGATCAGATCACACAGGAACGCATCCAGGTGGGCTTTGAATGTCTCCAGAGAAGGAAACTCCACAACCTCTCTGGGCAGCCTGTTCCAGTGCTCTGTCACCCTCACTGTAAAGAAGCTTTTTCTCATATTCAAGTGGAACCTCCTATGTTCCAGCTTGAACCCATTGCCCCTTGTCCTATCACTGGATGTCACAGAGAAGAGCCTGGCTCCATCTTCCTGACACTCACCCTTCACATATTTATAAACATTGATTAGGTCACCCCTCAGTCTCCTCTTTTCCAAGCTAAAGAGACCCAGCCCCCTCAGCCTTTCCTCGTAAGGGAGATGCTCCATTCCCTTACTCATCTTCGTGGCTCTGCGCTGGACTCTTTCCAGCAGTTCCTTGTCCCTCTTGAACTGAGGGGCCCAGAACTGGACACAATATTCCAGATGAGGTCTCACCAGGGCAGAGTAGAGGGGGAGGAGAACTTCTCTCGACCTACTGACCACCCCCCTTCTGATACACCCCAGGATGCCATTGGCCTTCTTGGCCACGAGGGCACAGTGCTGGCTCATGGTCAACCTGCTGTCCACCAGGACCCCCAGGTCTCTCTCCCCTACACTACACTCCAACAGCTCAGTACCCAACTTATACTGGAACCTGGTGTTGTTCTTGCCCAGATGCAAGACTCTACACTTGCTCTTGTGAAACTGCATTAAACTTTTCCCTGCCCAAATCTCCAGCCTGTCTAGGTCTCGCTGGATGGAAGCACAGCCTTCTGGTGTGTCAGCCGCTCCTCCCAGTTTCGTATCGTCAACAAACTTGCTGAGGGTGCACTCTACTCCCTCATCCAATTCGTTAATTAATATATTGAATAGCATCGGTCCCAATACCGAACCCTGGCAGTCTCTACTAGGTACAGGCCTCCAACTAGACTCCATCCCATTCACCACAACTCTCTGGCTTCTTTTCTCCAGCCAGTTCACAATCCATCTCACTACCCGATCATCCAGATCACACTTCCTCAGTTTAGCCACGAGGATACTGTGGGAGACGGTGTCAAATGCTTTATTGAGATGGAGATAGACCACATCTACTGCTTTACCATCATCTATCCACCTTGTAATGTCCTCATAAAAGGCTATCACCTCTTAGATTACATAACCAAGAAAGAACACACAAACAATTAAACAGTGTATGTGGATACAGCCTGCTCCGCTGCCCCATCTCCCCCCCAAAAAACACCCAACAAGCCCAGAACAGCAAACCCCAATGAAAACCAACTTAACCCAAGACAGTATGGCTCCAGAGTGATTACTCATGTGCCAGGGGCTTTTAGAAGATTAATGGCTAAATAAAATACAGTAGAGAGAGAGTTTGGCACAGAGACTAGAGAACAGATGAAAAAAAAAAAAAGGCACACCATTTTACAGTTCTGTGCACCACTTTCACAACTCATTCCCTCCTATTTCCAGAACACACTTAAGCGTGGTACATTCACTTATCTAGTATCTTCTGATCTCTGCAGTAAGAACTTAATCATCTCTGCAGTAAGAACTTCACTTTTCCCTGCCTCCCATACATAGCAACTGAAATGATGTATGGCTCAAAAATATATACTTTTCTTCCCTTTTATCAAAAGAAAAATAGGGATGCTTTGACAACCTGAAAGTGACTAAAGGCTGTTAAAATTCTTCATGTCACGGAAGATCAGCCAAACTGCCTGGATCACCTACTTGCAGTCTCCCCTCTGCTATGTTCTTCCAGCTAATCCTCCTGCAATCGGTACAGATATGTGTAACATAATGAATGTTAGAAGACTGCATGCAAGTTATTCCAAAGACCAGTTTCTGCCTCTCGAAGGGACAGATTACAGGTTGCATTGCCCTGTGCCTTAATTCCACATTTGTTTTCAGAGGCTTATGTTTTGCTGAAATTGCTCATCTGGAAAGGCACAAGTTATCTGGCAACATTAAATTCATAACATTCAAAGAATAAAACCAGCAGCATTAACAAATTAGCAACCTCAAATACTGAACAGTATTTTTGCATGTCCTAAATGATACAGATTTTTGAGATTACAATTTTTAATTTTGGGGTCTCTGCTAACTTCAGGCTTGGAGTAGAAGGAGTTGGACTAGGTAATCTCTAGAGGACTCAGCTGTCTGGTGAAAATTACTGAAAACTGAATACACAAGTCTTGCATTTAATGTAAAGACAAATATAAAAATATTTTATCTTCAACAGTGTACTCAGGTGCAATACCTCCTTCCCCCAGTGCTGACCTAATTCCTAAAAATTTGAAGGATATTGCTTCTACAGAAACAGAATTAGATAATATTTAAGAAATAAGAATGTAATCAATACGTGGCAGTTTTAGAGTTTCAGACACCCAAACCCAAGATGGGAAAGAGTTATGGAAAAAGCCATAGGAGTAACGTATGTTGACATAAGTTGTCATCTCACTTAAAAAAAAAAAAAAGTAAAAACCAAAATAGGAAACAAATTAAGTGTGTGAGTTTTCATTACTGAGTGCTTCATTACTTACTGAGTGCTTCATTACTGGTGCAGATACAGAGCTGTTGAGTCAATTTGTGAATTGAGAGGAAGAACTGATTAAACACAATCAGGATGAAACAACTGTTAACTGATGAATAAGATATTAAGGCTGACACCTTCAAGGCTGTCTAAAAAAATAACAGATTTCTCACATTTTTAGATGGTTTTGAAAGTACTAGGTCCCAAAAAGATTTGACCATCCATATACCTGTTATATAATTAGGATATTATTTCCTCTGCAAAAGGGGTTTGGAAAACTCATTAGATTCTCTGTGATTGAAGATTTATAGAGCACACTACTAAAGACCTTGCTCACAGCCAAGAAATCATCCAAGTCCATGATGGGAGACCATAATGAGTCGAAGAACTTTAGTAATTCTTCCAGGTGCCTGCCATAATTGCTCATCACTTAAAAATGAACTAATAAAATGAGGAAAGTAGCATTAAGATTTTTGAAAGTGAAAGGTGCAAAACAAGTATCATAGTCACTGTTAATTGCAGCCAAATTACTCCCTTGTAGTTCCACAAGATTTATATAAGAAAGCCCTGATCGGGTAAGAGCAGAAGTAGTAATGTTGATTAACTGAGGGAAGAGAAAAAGACAAGGTAGAGCTGCTTAATTGAGCGAGGGAAGAAACAGGGAGGAATAATCTTTGTTTCTTAGCTTTAAAGATGTCTGATCTCCACTAAAATTAGTAGTTGTAAACCAATTCCTGGTTTTCATGCAATGGGAAAACACCAGTATTTCCACACAGAAAAGCCAATTGCTTCATGAAGACAGTGATGAAAGACAACACATGAGGTTTTTCAGCGCTGCAAATCACTGGAGAATAATTGTTAAACAGGTGTATGATTTTAACCCAAGTATCCGTTTCAGCAATAGTAGTTTGTAATGACAGCTTGTAATTCCAAGATCAGGCTTGGAAATTGGAGACCTGGAAAGAGCAGAAGTGAGACAGTTTTACCTGACTTAATAGCCACCACTGGTGGAACAGAGAAGCACGCACATACTACACTCCTGGTTTCCACTGTGCAGAAGTAGACTACCCTATTTGCTGGTACCCAACAAGAAAGTGAGCTTTCAAGACCTTAACATAATCTTGTTTCCTTGTACAGACCTTTTTTGCTGAAAGATGCATATAATCAGAAATGAAACTACAGGAAAATGTCACTGCAACTATGACATGAGAAATAGAGATAGTTAGCCTACAAAAAAAACTCTTAAACTTTTTGAAAACTCAGAGCAGAATTTGGTCAGAACGAGAAGCTTTCAAAAACCTTTAAGTGGTTTTTGATTCTGTTTGTGGGGGGGTTTTGTTTGGTTTTGTTTGTTTGTTTGTTTGCTTGTTTTAAACAGAGAACAAAAATGCAGAGGAAGTGGGAAGGGTTACTCTGTTACTTCCTGAAAATCAACACTCACAATTACCTTTGCAGCAGCTAAGAATTTATCATGCATTTAGTTATCAAGCGTGTAATTCAGGTGCCTATGCATTGGCACTTAGTCCCATGTAAGACATCTCAGAGCATGACTCCTGACTCCACCTGCTCTTTCATACAGTCTCCTGTAAGTCATAAGTCTCATCTGATTGATCCAAGCAGAAGTTCTAGGACATCCTATACAGCAGTGGACACAAATAGTAGAATGTGGGAAAATACTTGAGCTGCAACTGAATTTGAAACAAGATAACATCTATAGGAAGTAATTTTAGAGTTATTAACGTCATTCTCTATGTCTCTATTGCAGAGGTTTAGGAAGGGTATTCTACTGGCTTACACGAACCCAACAGACAATCTGAAGTGTGAACTTTTTGTGTGTCTTTTCAATGAAACGTTCATACTGTACCATGCCACTATGTATTTCTTATTTTGGACATGCATCAAAACCAAACCTCGTTGAGACATGGATAGTCCTGGTCTCACTTTGAAGTGCAGACAGATGCCTAGCTTGTAAATGCTGGGGTTATTTTTCTTTTTACTGTGGAGCATCTATACAAAAGGCAGAACAAACTGCAAAGCTGTGTAATGAATCTAAAGTATATTTTCCAGTAGTAAGTCAGAAAATCAGCTCTCTGGAACAGATACTCTTCTATACCTTATATCGAGTCACCAGCTAACCAACAAAAGAAAGCCATTTTTTGTTCAAGGAGTTGACAAGACAGTAAATCATAAATTTGTCTTTTCATAAGGATTAAAATAACCTTGTGTAGTAAGAGAAAATAAGGTGAAGTAGAAACTATCCATTTGGGAGGTGAAGGAGAAGATTTTTTTTTTTTGAGGAATTCATTAAACACCAAATAAAAATATCATGTCCTCAAGAAAATTGCATCCTTCCAGTAGTTGAAGGGAGCCTAGAAACAGGAGGGTGAGTGACTGTTGATGGGGGTTGAAGTAGCAGGACGAGGGGGAATGGTTTGAAAGTAAGACAGGGGAGATTTAGGTTAGATATCAGGAGGAAATTTTTCACTCAGATGGTGGTGAGGCACTGGAACAGGTTGCCCAGAGAAGTTGTGGATGCCCCATCCCTGGAGGCATTCAAGACCAGGCTGGATGGAGTCCTGGGCAGCCTGCTCTAGTGGTTGGCGGCCCTGCCCACAGCAGGGAGGTTGAAACTAGGTGATCTTTAAGGTCCTTTTCAACTGAGGCCATTCTATGATTCTATGATTCTATGGTTCTATGAAAATCCTCAGATGTTGCTGGAAGGTTTGGAAAGTAAAATACCAGTTCATTGGAGAAGTTCCAACAGATCAGTTTCCACAGACATGATTTGAAACCAGTCAGGTTTGTTGATCTTTTCGTCTGTCATCATATTTATAAATATTCCACCCTTCCTTTTCTACTAGCAGAAATCTCATCATGTAGGAAGGCATTACTCTATCCTAGGTTGTACAAGTTTTATTTTTTTCTCCCACTCCCTCACAAGCCATCATTTATTCTCTGCTTGACACTTAGTTGGGGTTTTTTGTGTTTTTTTTTTCCACTTCTCAATATGTGTTTGTTTCTGACAAGTAAACCAATTCAAAAAGAAAAGCAATGGTGTAAAACAAAAAAGAGCAAAGTACATTGTGTTTAAATGTTAAGAATATGGGTATGAAACATAATTATTGAAAACATTCTTGTGAAAAACATTTTTGTAAGCTAAAAAAAAATCCATATTTACCATGCACAGACACTCAGGGTTGATAAATATTTTAAACAAATTTTTTTTTTAAATTTGGTCTCTCATTTAGTTGAATAAGAAAAAAGTAAGCAGAAGGCAGCACAGTATGTGCCTTTTGGATATTATGATAAGACCTCCATTGCTGAAATGTAAAAATCACCTTGTTGCTACTTCACCAGTATAGTAAGCTGTGCTGTTTGAAATGAAGAAACAAACGTTTAGAATTATGAGTCCACTCAACATGCAGTGGAGTTTTCGAAGTAAATTATAGTTCAATTTCTGAACAGTCTTGAACAATTTTTGTAATATTGTAGTTAAAAGATCCCCTTAAAGCAGCTATTAGTTAGGCTTTCTGCCTTCTTTTAATATGCCAATGATAAATATTATAGGTACAATAAACTACAAAATACCTGTAAAATTGCTGTTATGAGATCTTCTGCAACTCAGAAGAAATGTTATACCAGTACAATGTAGTATGACATACTATGTTCTGCAGCACTTAAGTATCAGTTTAAAATATATTTCTGGAATGCACAGAAGTTCAAATATAGTTTGGAGCCTGTTTGACTTTTAATATGCATTTTTCAAGTTATATATACTAAGGATACGTTTTTTTTTCACCTGAATCTAAATGACTAGAGAAAAACAGTTACAGCATGAAACTATTTATTTATCCACAATATCTTTATCAAAGAATGCTACCTGGCTACAGACATTTTAAGATCCACTTCCTAACAGGGACAAGCCTCTAAGCACAAGGCTTCTACTACATATTTGCAGCCCAATTTTAGAGACGGTTTAGGCAAAAGAAGTCTGACTGCTGTGGAAACAAACATAGGCTGCAGCTACAGGGTATTTTACAGACAGTTGCGACTAGCTTTGTCTGCACTCCAGGCTGGCTGGATTTAAGCCAGCAGCAGACCAGAAGATGCCGAGGTGCAATTAACATGGCACTGAGCTTGAGCTAATAAGCCTTGCTGGGAGACAGGGCTTTTGGGCTCATGTGGCACTCAGGCTCAGCGCCGTGCTAACACAGCTACATGGCTTCCAGTTTAGATCTGGCTTGCATCCAGCTGGTTCAGAGAGCAAGAAGGGACAGCTGGTATGTGCTCTGAGCATGGGCCAGATTTATTAGTGACTGCCACTGCCTGCAGAAAATGCACACAGCAGAGACAGTGCTGTGAGCAGGACCCACTGTTTCTGCTAGCTGGCAATCCAGGAGATAGGCTGAAGGTACTCGCAAGAGAAGTTGAAGGCACAGGCAAGGGCAGATTTGTATCCAAGACACAATTTCTGAATGTATTTCTTCCATCAGTCTTTGATGACTAAATCAATTATGCCATCCTTCTGCAAACATATGCTGACACTGCAAACATAACTGCCCTGTGTTCATAGAAGAGAATGGCACAAGTGTTCCTGTACCTGATGGATATGGCACACAGAAAGGTCACATCTGCCTGCGTCAACATCCAGACATAACCAAAAATCCCCAAATCTGCTTGCACCATCATGTTCTGAGTTCACAAAACATTTGTATTATAACCCAAAACCCAGTTTATGGGCTTCAGGAAGCATGAAAATTCAAACAGTGAAGTGCACGGACCCAGCTTCCAACTTAGGGATTCCACTTGAAATAGACAAATGACAGAAAGTCTAATACAAGGCTCAGTTTAAAACCCTACCAGTATACCTATCAGGAGGTTAACTCAGAAACACAGTGCAAGTCCTCTTACTCCAACAGGTTAGGAGGCAATTAGAAAACGTTCTTCGCTGAGAGGATGCACAAACACTGGAACAAGCTCCTCAGGGAAGCAGTCATGGCCCCAAGCATGCCAGTGTTCAAGAAGCATTTAGACAACACTCTTAGATGTATGGTTTAAATTTTAGGTTGCCCTGTGTGGTATCAGGAGGTGGACTCAATGATCCTCACAGGTCCCTTCCAACTCAGGATATTCTATGATTCTGTAATTCAACAGACAGTGTTAAAACAAGCCTTGGTCAACAAGAGTGAATGTGTTTTTCAGATATGATAACCCTCTCCACAGCTAAGTATATTCTGAGTTAAGAGTGTACAGCAAGATCCAAAATCAGCCATTCTTAAGCTTGGGGGGAGAGAAGAAAAACAAACTTGTACACAGTATATAGAATAACAATGAAGAAAAGAAAGCTGACAAAGAAGCTGTGAATTAAATGGAAATTCAAGTTACTAAGAAGAGGGATAGTGACGATCGTTTTTAAAAGAAGCTTATTTTTTTAATAAATATTATATATAAGGATTCAAATTGTCAAAACATCAGCTCTTTATGTAGATCAAATATCAACAACAGACTACTCTGACTGCAGCGTGCTTAAGGCAAAGTACAGAAAAGAACTATTTACCAAATGGAAGCAGCTTGCAAACCTCAAAGCTGAACTGCTGCAGTTTAAGACCTGTTCTGACCAAAGAAGACAGCGTGCAATGGAAAGGAAGGCAAGAACATACGTGGAGGGTGTAGAATAGATCTGCCTCAGAACTAGCTGCTGCTGGTACAAGGCAGAGAAAGGGTTTCTTCCTGAGAGGATGAAACGAGATTGAATGAGGAGCTGATACTACTTGGAACCTGACTTCTGAAAGATAATGCTTGAGAATTCTTTCCCAACCAAGGAAATAAAGGCTACAAATGTGAGATGGGGGAGGCTAAATCCAGTGACTCCTTTACTGGAAAAAACAGTAGCTAGATACAAACTACACCAAAGAACCAGTTAGTAGTTTAGCTTGACTATATAAAAAACTCTCAGTTTTCACAAGACAGAACTTCTACTGAGTATCTGATACCAAACTTACAATTGTGAGAAATACTTTTTTTTTTTAACAAAACTTAATTACTAAAACCAAGGATTATACTGAGGGTTTCTTTGATACCACTTTCATACCAGTGTCCCAAATGTACTTAGTTCTATGTAGAAAGGAGCAAGATTTAATTATACTAGTAGGCATTTTCTTGCCAATTCTCTACTAACAATCTATCACACTGTTTCAGAGAACTATTGATCAAAGGTATTTTATGATCAAAGTACCTATTCCTACTCAATATACAGATTAAAACTGCCTTTCTACTGTTTTGATATTTAAGACAAAGTTTACACCCTGAGAAGCAGTTAGGAAGAATTTCTGTGTGTTGAAAGCTAATAGTTTTCACAGTGTAATCAGAAATCTGGACAGTAAAATCCATAGTTGAATATAAAGACACCTACAGTCAGTCATTCCCAGCCCTAAGAGACACACAGCAAGATCTTCATACTGGAGACACCCACAAAATGTTCTACTTGTGTCACACAGCACTGAATGCCAGGTACAGGTAGAACTCCGAAACCGAGGATTTTTCTGCCTGTGCGTAACAAGTCTTGGTTCTCCACTAGAGGCTGAAGTTGGTCTCCAAGCAAGGTCAGCCTTAGCAGCATCTACAGTCTGACTTCCTCCTACAACCATGGGTTAAGAGTATTCAAAAGCCTTTGTGGATGTACAGCCACTCCACAAATAAGCAGCTGTGGCATTGGAACTGGACTCGAACTGCCTCCAAGTTGTTAGCAACCAGAGTACGGGATAATTCACTTACATCCATGCTTCTGAATTCAAGTTTCTCACAGAAAATTTATTTTTATTGCCTCCAATTACCACTCACGACAATACTTCCACTATTTTTATCTTTTACACTATATTATTAGAGTCTCTACTTGTAAATACTGACTTTGAAACAGATCTTAGAGACAGGTTATGTCCCTGAATCTGTCAGTAAAGATATAGCTAAATCAGTGATCTTGCTCCAGCAAGAGCTGGCATGTATTGCCTAAGATGTTTTTATTCATAAACTGTGCCTTGCCCCAGTTACATAGTTTTCTCTTACATTTGTGCTTGAACCCCATGAAAAGATGAGGTCTCCCATCCTCAGGGCAAGTCAGTGAATAAAATAAGGATCATGTACCACTCAGGCTTAAATACTCAATCCAGTATCTTTACTGCTTTATTGGCTGAAAATAAATTATGTAAGAAAACAAAAAAAAGAAACATACAGAATGGGGTAAGTAATAGCACTGAAGCTGTGTTTCTGAATGAAGTAAATTATTTGCAGAAATAAGTGCCTTTTCAGTTCTTAAAATACATAATTACTGGTCTTTAATCCAAACTCAAGTGCTCTTAAAAGTTGAGGTGCTTTTAAAATCTGAGGAATCATGATTTTGGAGGCCAGGGTTTCAGAATTGCTTCTCAATCTTCCAGTGATCATGAAGAAAAAAGTGAAAGCTCAAGCTTGTAGAAATTTTGAAACACAAAGTTCATGAGCCTCAACCCCATCTTCTCAGTTCTGAGTGAGTATCAAGGACATAAAGAGAAGGTTTACTTTTAACAAACTTGTATGAATTTTAAAACAAATGAAACTAAACCAAAAACCTCTAATGAAACTAAAACAAAAGCTAAAACTGAATCAAGTCAAACTTGAAGATATCTTTTCAAAATTTGTTAAGGGGAGCAGATTGGATGCCTCACTAGATCATACTGCTACATTGGATTTAATGTAAAGCACAAACACTAGTAGTCACTGACTTCTTATTTAAGGGATTGTACAAAGCATGGGTATTGATGTAGTTTAAGCTCCATTTCAAATCTCTGCTGCTTTTCACTTCTTTCTTCACCTGTACTTAACTTTTCTTCGAAACATAGTTACACCATCTTCTCCTTTAAGATTTTTTTCTTCTGCCTAGTAGATTTTCTTAACTTAAGCAGCAGTTGCTTTCCCTCCAGCATGTGTCTTGGGTACTATTTAATATTTGCTCTAATTAGCATATTTTGGAAAACCATCCATTTTCTAATAACCATACAACCAAAAATTTATTAATAAATTAAATAGCTATATAAAATAAAAGCATCTCAGTATTACTTGGATTAAAGAAAGGGTTATATTGACCATTATAATTTCAGCATGTGAAAACAAAATTAAATATCCTTCACCCATCCTGTAAGCACTCTAGAGTCTGACAGCAAAGACTTTGAAGCCAACATCCTCTTTGACATTACTCTGACTCTAGCAGAATAAAAATACTACTTAGCACTTACCTAGCACTGTTTATCTTCAAAGCACTTTGTAAACATTATAATTAATCCTGACAACAACCTGGTGAGGCTTGTAAGAATCATCCTCCCCAGGTGATACATGGGAGAAACAGAAGTTGCTCACCTAAAAAGAGAGGTGAGGAATAAAGTTTAAGAGTTTCCAATTCCTCGTTCTGTGCTTTGATCACATGTACAGACAGCATTTTGAACAGTATTCGTTGCTGCTATTGCCCCATTATCAGAGAATCATAGAATAGCTTGGGCTGGAAGGGGTCTTTAACAGTCACCTACTCCAACCCCCCTGCAATGAGAAGAGACATCTTCTACTAGATCAGGTTGCTCAGACCCCTGTTCAACCTGGCCTTGAATGTGTCCAGGGATGGGGCATCTACCTCCTCTCTGGGCAACCTGTTCCAGTGTTTAACACCCTCATAATAAAAAAATTTCTTCCTTATATCTAGTCTGAATCTACTCCCTTTCCCTTTAAAACCATTACCCCTTGTCCTATCACAACAGGGCCTACTAAAAAATCTGTCCGCATCTTTCTTATTATCCCACTTTAAATAATGAAAGGCCACAATAAGGTCTCCCCAGAGCCTTCTCTTCTGCAGGTTGAACCCCAACTCTTTCAGCCTGTCCTCATAGGAGAGGGGTTCCATTCCTCTGATCATTTTTGTGGCCCTCTCTATGGGAACAAGAAGATGCTGAATTAGGATTTGACTTCTGAGACATGAAGTTTTTCCCTTAAGAGACTGGAAGAAGAAAGCCCTTAAGCAGAATAGGAGGTGACGGAGGACCTGACACGGCTGGAAGAAGAACTGATGTGGTCGTTAAAAATTGAAAGATCCAGAGGTAAACAAGGGAATGACTTCGTTGGAAAATACTGTGTTGTTTTTAGTTAACAGCCAATGAAAATTTTTGTAGATGATGTATTCACAGTAGTAAAAGACTATAAAAGTAGTTGTAAAAGAGCAATAAAGTGATTCATCTTCACTACCTACCGGAGTTTGCTCTTTTGATCCCACCGCTACAGCCCTCCTCTGGACCCATTCCAACAGGTTCGCGTCTTTCTTGCACTGTGTACCTGTAAAAGCTCTTATCATTCTTTGCATCCCTCACCAAATTCAACTCCAACTGTGCCTTGGCTTTCCTAATTCCACCCCCAGGCAGTGTCCCTATATTCTCCCAGGATACATGTCCCTGGTTCCACTGCCTGCACAAAAAAAGACAACCGTAGCCAGGAGAAAAAGTAAATTTCAAAACTTACAAATGCATTTTCCGTGGATTCAATCCACAATACACTTCAGACCTTGAAGTCAAGGTAAGCTGTGCTTTTAATGTATACTTGCTAAAAGTACTGGAATTACCCACATCTATAAATCACTATATCTATATGAATAAGTTAATTTCTCAAACAATGTGAGTTTATATCCCAAATTGATATGATGCCAGACACAATATAAGTAACAGCTTCTTCCCTAGGCCTTTATACAAAATGCAGAGAAACAGGAATTCAGTCTTCCAAAGCTGATGTGTAGAGAAAGAACAACCCAAAGTAATGCAAAGCATCCATGACAGAGCTTTTAAGCCTTCTACCTTTCAGGAAGAATTAGATACTTTTTGCTGGTTGCCCTTCACTTGAGAGTTACAGCTCTGAATAATCACCCAAGTTCAGCACCTTTTAAAAAACATAAAAGGATTAGTCTTTCCTGTCAGAGGACAGCCAAAAGAGGAGGTGATGCTGGCACAGTTTCATCTAACAGTACATGTGTAGTCACCTTGAATGAAATTAATTTCTCTCCTTTGCCAGAGAAGATTTGAAACACTGTTTTAGCTTCCCTACAGTAACACATTAGCCAACTAGCCTAACACCTGCCAGGGGAAGTGGCACATGACCTCATTGTTGCTGGTTTACTTTTTAAGATAATTAAACATCATTTGGGCCACACAAAAGAATGGTGACTTTTGGTAGCTAGATCACTTGCCTGGGATGGGGAGTTCTACATTTTGGACTATGATACAATAAATTCTTAATAAATTGCAAAATATTTGTTAGATAGAGAATAGATCACTCCATAACTGACACATTTATCTTGTTAAGTGCTGCAAAAGGACTAGGTCACAAAAGAGTTGTTGGGGCACTACCACCCTCTTCCCAAATCTATTTGTCTTAAATAATGGGTTACTCCAATGCAGTTATGTTTGGATATAGTGTTAGATAACTATATTTGATTAATGAGATGAGATAAGATAATACAAAAGGTACCGGAAAATCTGATCAAGGAAAAAACCCTCTAATCATGGATTTTTTGCCTCTTATCAACATATTGGAGATTATTAGGTGTTCAATATTAGTATATGTGAGACTATTTAAGTTTTACAGGTTAATATACCATTAAAAAAAAAATTCAAAGGTTTTGCAAGCCCACCATTTGTAACTTAAAATAAAACCAATCAAAAAAAAAAAACCAAAAAACAACCTGAAATCTTGGACAAGCCTGGATGATGATTCTTTTACTTTTCCTAAAGCACCCTGAACTGATCAAACTCAAAATACAACATATTTCCCTAAATTAGATTCCTCTGGACCCAGTCACAGCCACTCCTCTGAAAAGCAGTTATAAGAGTAGAACAACGTTAAGGTAGTTGTTTGGCTCTCACAACTAAGGATTACATAAAGCCTAACTGATAAATAAGGACAGTGATACTGGATATTTCATAGAATCATAGAATGGTTTGGGTTGGAAAGGACCTTAAAGATCACCCTAGTTTCAACCCCCTTGTCATGTGCAAGGACACCTTCCACACCTTCCAGGTTGCTCAAAGCCTCATCCAGCCTGGCCTTGAACACCTCCAGGAATAGGGCATCCACAACTTCCCTGGGCAACCTGTGCCAGTGTCTCACAATCCTCACAGTAAAGTTTCTTCCCAGTATCTAATCTAAATCTACGCTCCCTCAGCTTAAAACTTTTTCTCCTTGTCTTATCACTCATCTGCTCCCTGATCAAGAGCCCCTCCCCATCTCTCCTGTAGACCCCCTTTAAGTACTGGAAGGCTGCTATAAGGTCTCCCCAGAGCTTTCTCTTCTCCAGGCTGAACAACCCCAACTCTCTCAGCCTGTCTTTGTGTGAGAGGCGCTCCAGCCCTCTGACCATCTTTGTGGCCCTCCTCTGGACTCACTCTAACAGGTCCGTGTCCTTCTTGTGCTGAGGACTCCAGAGCTGGACACAGTACTCCAGGTGGGGTCTCACGGGAGCAGAGTAGAGGGGGAGAATCACCTCCTTTGACCTGCTGCTAATTCTTCTCTTGATGCAGCCCAGGACACGGTTGGCTTTCTGCGCAGCAAGTGCACACTGACGGCTCATGTTGAGCTTCTCATCCACCAATACCCCTAAGTCCTTTTCCTCAGAGCTGCTCTCTATCCATTCTCCGCCCAGCCTGTATTTGTGCTTGGGATTGCCTTGACCCACGTGCAGAACCTTGCACTTGGCCTTGTTAAATTTCATGAGGTTTGCATGGGCCCACCTCTCAAGCCTGTCAAGTTCCCTCTGGATGGCATCCCTTCCCTCCAGTGGGAGAACTGCACCACACAGCTTGGTGTCATTGACAAACTTGCTGAGGGCGCACTCAATCCCACTGTCCATGTCTTCAACAAAGACGTTAAACAACACCGATCCCAAAGCCAGCCCCTACAGAATGCCATTTGTGACCAGTCTCCACTTGGACATCAAGCCATTGACCCCAACTTTTTGAGTAAAACCACCCAGCCAATATTTGCCCATTCTGTACATTTTCGCTCTTATATTTTTGTCTCCAGCCTGGTTTTAACCTTGACCAGTGTCATAAGTAGAAACTGGACTGCTTTTACTTTTCTCTAGCTAATGAATTAAAAAAGGTAGTGGTAAATGCCTGAAACCCAAGGAAAATATGGGGACTGTGGAAGCAGCTTTTGTTGTTGTAGCACCAGTGCCATCCATATGATATTACATAATTAAATAATGTATACAATACTGTAATATTACCATTGCTATTATAATGGTATACAGAATTGTGATAATGAAATAACATCTATAACCAGTGTATTACATAACATCACATAACATGATATTAATATAAAATATTTTGTATATTAGGGCTTTGCAGGAGCTAAGATAAATTCTTTTCGGAAGTTGTTTTTATTTTTTTTACTACAGCCAAAATATTTCTCCCAGGTACTGCATATTTGGTTTATTTTCTGTATAAAGCATATATCAGGTGATTCCCTTTGCTTTACACACTTTACATAAATGATGGATTTTTCAGGTAGTGTGCGGAATTTGCACAAGAACCCAAAGAAACTACGTTTCTAGAATGTATTGCTTGCTTCTGCTTCTCTAAATCCTTACAGCCTCATAAAAAACGCCATACTTAGACAGAAGGCCACAAACACACTCCCACCATAATTTCAGACACACAGACAGATGCAAGTGAAGCAGAATCATCTACACACAAAGATGTAGACCGATTGCATAGTGGAAAACTGATAGTGGAGATCTATGTTTTAAATAGTTGCACTTCAGTGCTCTCATTTCAACTATTTGCATGCAAAAGTAATACAACATTAACATAACTACTCTGCAATATGGCATAATTGCTGGAGCAATATAAAACTCATACATTCCAAAAACATTGGTATACATAATTTCTGCAATAATGTCAAAGGAAAAACAGAACAAAAACAAGAATGAAAGGTCTAAAAGATTTTCCAAAGGGGGACAGTTGAAAATTTGGGTTCAGCAAAGTTATGATGTCTAGCTACCTCTTTTTTTTTTCTCTTCAGCCCACTGTGTGCACAGAAAAAACTATACAGGAGCTGAACGCCATAAGAGAAATTTAAATGTAGGTGTGTATATCATATTAACTGTTGTTATTTATCTACCTCAAAAACTATTCCACTAAATGTAGATGTTTTCTTGCCATTAAACAAAGAAAGGCAGTAACTTCTTCAAACTACCTAGATATTTCTCCCCTATCAGAGAATGTCAGCAAATATACAGCCTTTGAGTCTATATTGTATTCCTTTCAGAACGGAGAGCTAAGAAGGGAAAAAAAAAGACCCATGCTGCCATAATTCTTCACAAATCCCGAGCTCTAGGTCTTTAAGGGAAAGTCAGACACAATTTAGAATTCTTGAGATTACTTTCTACAACACGGAAGGCAAACTAGTTGCTGGCCCATGTCAATCAAAAAAAAAAAATCCATTTTGCTTTCCTGATCTTTGTCAGCAACAGAGAGCTGAAAAGATTCAGTTACATTTTTTATACAATTGATATTTGGAAAGCAAAATTAAAGTTCAATGTCTGATTTTTCTGTATTCGGATATCTCTCATATCTCAATTTCACAATATGGTGTTTTACCAGCTGTTTCTACCAGTCTGCTTCTGGAAAGTTTTTATTTCTGAAAACAAAATATTTGTCAAGGTTTTAAAGAAATAAATGTGACAAAGCACCCAGTATAGTAGTGCAGGCTTCATTCCTAATCTACATGTGGAGTAAATGTTGCCAAGATGTCTCTTAGATTCTTGAGGGTAAGTCTGCATCTCTTACAATTCTGCCAGTCTCCCAAATCGTCTTCATCTTGCTAGGTATGGATGCTATTCCACATTTGAAGATACCACCTTACAAAACAGCACAATACTTGCAAGGATGAAGGAACTCTGCAGCATAGTTGGAACTGTTAACACCCCTTTACACCAAGCATGTTATCATACAGGCACACAGGTAAGCTGACTGCACAGCTGAAGCATCAAGATCAAGCAGATTTAGTCTGGTCCATCACTTTCTACAGATGGATTCTATGTAAGTCTGCCTTCCTGTACCAAAATAACGGTCAATAACTCCCATCTTTCCTGTAGGCTGCCTTTAAGTACTGGAAGACTGTTATAAGCTCTCCCTGGAACCTTCTCTTCTCCAGGCTAAACAACCCCAGCTCTCTCAGCCTGTTCTCATATGGGAGGTCCTCCAGCCCTCTGACCATCTTCATGGCCCTCCTCTGGAAATTGGGAGTGTGTGCAGGGGAACTGTTAATGTGTTCTTTTTTTTTTTTTTTTTTTTTTTTTTTTTT
>WKFP01015394.1:281847-376622 GCA_011057875.1 Pterocles orientalis
GAGGTGTTCAAGGCCAGGCTGGATGAGGCTTTGGGCAAGCTGGTCTAGTTGAGGGTGTCCCTGCCAATGGCAGGGGGGTTGGAACTTGATGATCTTTAAGGTCCCTTCCAACCCTAATCATTCTATGATTCTATGATTCTATGATAAGTTCTTTGTGAAAAAGTAAGCTTTACGGAAAACCTGTTTTTCTGTCAAAACAGTCCTCTCACTTGTGATATCACATACATCAAAAGGCCTGTAACATCTTAAAACCTCATAATATAATACAAAATATTTCTCTCTACCTAATAGCACTGAATAAGCTAGATGCATAATCGTTTCAAACAGCAGAAATATCTTAGGAGTAAAGACCAGTGCTGTAGAGTAGCCTCAGGTGACAATACGGACTGCTTGGCCAGTGCTTTGAAATTAAGGCTTACAGAACTTGACCTTGAGGTCACAATTAGATCGAGGTTTTTTTGCATTAAATTAAGCCCTTACATCATGTGAAAAAAAATGATACTGCTTCTAATGTATTTTTTTTTTTTAATTCAGCTGCTGACTCTGCACAGGTTCATTCTCCTTGCCTCTCCCTCTTTTCTTCATTCATGAAACACAGCTAATATTTAAGAAGTATTATTTCTTTAGTGTTTGTTATTTACAGTAAGAGTTTTCTTTTAAAAAAAGTATTTTTCTTTTAATTAAGCCCAGCAGTCATACATTTCCCTCCCAACTTTCTGACAACGCTTGGTCCAGTGAGTTCCCATTTAATCTTTGATTTCCAGTATCAGAAGTCACTTCACAACTTTGTAATCAGCCTTTTAGAGTAGCAATAAATCCCATCTTCTATTAGTACTCCTATACAAAAGTGTAGGGGTACCCATAGAAGCTAGAAAACAAGTTTGTCTTTTGTCAGAACACAATTTCAAAAGAAAACATGGGTGGAGATATTCCCCATTTGTCTGGATATACTGATTTGCCTCACCTCCAATTTAAAAAATGTTAACATACTGGCCCAACTTTTTACTCAGTGTGACAACAGCAGAGTTCCAGATATGAAATCTGTTTCTGACTTCAGACATGAATTTCAGTAACACTGAAAATACCACCTTATTATAAAGGCATGTTCAGAGCTGGTGTTCAGTGCAGGCAAGGCAGAGGCAGAAAGAGAAGTACCCAGGGGGTTTCCTCCTCCTGTGGGCCCTCACAAAGATCAGAGTGGTAGAATCACAGAATGTTTGGGGTTGGAAGGAACTTTTAAAGGTAATCTAGTCCAACTGCCCTGCCATGGGCAGGGGCATCTTCAACTAGATCAGGTTGCTCAAAGCCACATCCAGCCTGGCCTTGAATGTTTCCAAGAAGAGGACGTCTACCACCTCACCAAGCAAACAGTTCCAGTGTTTCACCATCCTCACTGTAAAAAATTTCTTCCTTGTATCTAGCCTGCATCTACCCTCTTTTAGTTTAAAACCATTATGCCTTGTCCTACTAAAACATGTTCTACTAAAAAGTCTGTCCCCATCTTTCTTGTGAGCCCCCTTTTTAAGTACTGAAAGGCTGAAATAAGGTCTCCCCAGAGCCTTCTCTTCTCCAGGCTGAACAACCCAACTCTCTCAGCCTGTCCTCATAGGAGAGGGGTTCCATTCTTCTGATCATTTTTGTGGCCTTCCTCTGAAGTCACTCCAACAGGCCCATGTCTTTCCTGTGCTGAGGACACCAGAGCTAGACACAGTACTCAAGGTGGGGTCTCACAACAGCAGAGCAGAGGTCCACCTCCCTGGTCACATTTCTTTTGATGCAGCCCAGGACACAACTGGCTCTTTGGGCTGCAAGTGCACACTGCCGGCTCATGTTGAGCTTCTCATCAACCAACACCCTCAAGTCCTTCTCCTCAGAGATTCTCACAATCCATTCTCCTCACAGCCTGTATTGATACTTGGGGTTGCCCCAACCCAGGTGCAGGACCTTGCACTTGGCGACCCTAGCTTGTCCGGGTCCCTCTGAATGGCATACTGTCCCTCAGGTTTCTCAACTGCACCGCTCAGCTTAGTGTCATCTGCAAACTTGTTGAGGGTGCACTTGATCCCCATGTCTATGTCACTGAAGATATTAAATCCTTCTGGTCCCAATACAGACCCCTGAAGGACACCGCTTGTCACTGATCTGCGTCTGGAGATTGAGCCATTGACCAGTATGCTCCAGATGCAACCATCCAGCGAATCCTTATGTCATATCTTAGCTTCTGCTCTTCTCCCTCCTTAGCCCAACCTTCTCCTCATCCTTCCTTTCTCCAACTCATCCTCATGGTGTGGTTCACCAGTGTGTGCTACCGCAATAGTGATTTCTGCACTTTAATACTCACCTGCTTTGTACTGTTTTTTAGATCCTAAGAACATCCTGGAGCCCGTCAAGTTTAATTTCCTTGGTGGCTGTGAGGAACTGGAGAGGAAAAGAGAACTGGAGAGAGAAAGTCCCTTAAACCTCCACCAAGAGCCACCCTAAACATCACTGGTCTTTCCAAACTGGTTGCCACCGAGATCTCCCAACCTGTTGCTCTGGAAAGGTGTAAGCAGCTATCAAAAAAACTGAATTTTGCAGAAATTAGTTATGTTATCTTTATCTGACCTAAAATTCAGGTCAGTCGACAGTTGCCATCTGTACCTTAAGCCATTTCTGTGGTCTATGCTTAGGAAATTTGTTTACTTAAATTTTCAAAAGGCTTCTAGAGGTATCACCTTAATGATTCAAAATCTCTGAACTGTTCCAAGTTTTGAGGTTACATTTAATTACTGAAAACATGAGTTACACATCTATGATTTCAAATCACAGTTTAGGTTAAGCTCCTATGGAATGCAATGAGTATGAAGTCTTAATCAGGAGGACCTTTGTACTTTCCAAGATTGGGGTGTAATTTTTGAAAGGTACGAATATAAGTCAGGTATGGATCTCTTGTTAATTTACAATTTGATTTTAATATTTAATTTTCATTTCCTTTCTGTAGGATAGAAATTGAACAGAGACATGGAACTTTAGTAGTAAGACCAGTAGAAACCACAAGATAACTTTCATCTCTGCTTGGAGAAGGTTTTGCAGACCTAAAGGCCTCGAGTCAGGAGGGTAATTGGAAAATCCTAATATGTAAGGCTCTCTACTGGTTATCTTGGTGCATCAAGGCACTGACATGAAAGTGGTTTTGATTTTAGGGATGATAAATAGAAAATAAGGAAACTACTCATTTTGTACACAAAGAGAAAAAAGCCACTTATGCATACTCCTGCACACAGTTACAATTTGTTACTATACAGAAAGCAGCATTACAAATTCTACAATAATGCTTTGTCATGAGAAAAGCAATTTGGAAAACAAGAACCTATCATTACCCTAAGCAGCATAGTTTGCTTTATAGCAATGCATGTTCTTAGAAATACACATACTGATGTCTAAAATGAGAGAGATATTAAGAGCAAATTAACAAGTAATCATTTAGACAGGCAGGGATTTTGCAATTTGTACTCAAACTCAAACATAGAAATGTTAAGAGCAATTTCACAAGATGCATTAACAGTGTATCAGAAACAAGAAATATGATTTTAGTTAGATCCATAAGTGTAATTATATGTAAAATTGTGTGGAGTTGTTTGCATTTTTGTTCGTGGTTTGTTTTTTTTTTTTAATCTGCACCTACCTGCATTACTTGAGATCACATTTAAAGCGTGTATGATCCCTTGAAACTCCTTGAGGTCCTTTAACATGATAGTTTCCCAATTATCCATTATTATATTGTCAATTGAAAAAAAAATTGTATGCCTATGTGCTGCTGAGCTGAGTGTTGCAGTACTACAGATCATTTCAGACTTTTGTTGGTCTATATAGCATCTAGCCAAACTACAGATCTATAACGAATATCTCTAATCCAGTGTTAAAAGATGTTTAATAACTCTAAGTGCTAAGGGTCTCACTTTCACTTAAAAGCAACACTGTCTTTTATATGAGACTTACAAATCTTTTTATAAGAGGATTACAAACCCAGATTCTGTTCTTCCTGTCATAGTCACAGGATGCTTTGAAAACTGTTGACTTGATAATGACTGGGACTGCGTAGGCAGCATGACAGACAGCTATTATGAAATCAGTAATAGCTCACATGCAGCTCTGGATATTAGAAATGGATTTTCTCATGTCAGAGTCCTGCTTCCATTGATCAGATACTCAGAAGGAAAAAAAAAAAAAACAGAGGGAAGGGTGAATTTAAGCAGCAGGCCACAGCTTTCTTAACTCAGCAATGGGGAGAAGTACTGGCCACCCATTTTGTCTTCTCAGATACCAGGCAATTTACCGGTTTCAGAGAGGACCTGTAGTGTCTCGAAATGTAATCAGTGCTGTGGGGCAGGTTTTCTCTAGCTTATTGCACAAGGATCTGATGAGTTCTGTATGCTTTTGCAAAATAGAGAACCATACAAAAAAACCCCAAACCAACAAAACAAACCCACCAAACCTCCAAGTCTCCCTTCAACACCACCACCTCCACTAGATAAAGAGGTCCCCAGTTCAGTCTCAGATACTTCTGGGACTGGCCTATTTATTATTTAGTTGAAGTGAATAGAGCACAGAAACAAACAATAACAGTATTCCTTTGCTACAAATTAACGATATTCCTGAAAATATCAGCTTGGTTCCAACAGAAAAAAAAAACAGCTTTCTGAGTCCATGAGGTTCACAGAACCTTGGAAAGGTGGTTAATTGTATCAAGAGACACAGGAAGGCATTGAAAGCACCAGGTCACCTGTACATCGCCTTGAAAAGTGTGGGGGAGTGAACCAGCCACTTGCCTTCATTCCTGCTTCCCATCATCAATGAAAACGCACCCACTCCCCGCTATGGCATACCACAAGTTGTCTGACCAGCTGAGGCCAGATGTTGGGACGACCCTCTTTTTGTATTATTCCCAGAACCTACGTATCTCTAGAAATGTCCCCTGCTACTAATTTCTCAGATGGGAAGGGAAATAATAACTAGTATGAGTCATGCCACCAGAGATTTCAAGAGAATAAGAGTGACACTTAGGAAGGGTTTGCTCTGAGTATGCGAAAAGGCCAGATGAACTATGGAAAATACAACAGAACAGTCACATCATGGCATTGACTTTTTAATAATAGTTGCAGGTCTTCAGGGTCAAATGTCATGTACTTGTTTGTGTTTTCATATAGCTTTCTGCAGTGTTTGACACAGTTTATCAGATACAAAACAAGAATAAAAGAGCTGAGGGATGGGAAATGTTAAGGTTAAAAATGTAAAATAACTAATATCAGTTTAAAGCTGATCTCTAGGGCCTGACAAAAATTAAATACTTGTGGTATAGTCTATGGTATTTAATAGGAAATACTAACTTCTTTGACTAAATTCTTTTGAATATTATCTCTACTAAGAGAAATAATATGCATAATTCAGTCTGTCATCTTCTGTAATGACTGAAAATACATACAAAAGGGAATAATAAATCAACAGAAAATTCTCCAACCAAGTGCACAATCTAGGGAGAACATAAGCTGAAATAAATTTACTTATCAGCTATCCTTTTCTCCATACTATCCCTCCAGGTGAAGAAACATGGGCCAGTGACTATACCAGTTTTTCAGAAGCTTCCACTGTTGCCCTATAAAACAGTTCCAGGGCCCACTGTGATGCACCAATGTCTGATTGCACATCTTTAGCTGCTTTAACCTGAAAATTCTGAGCCAACAAGTGCTTCTTGTAAGATGATTTCATGATGACCATATATTTAGTTTTTCATCAATTCTTACATTCATAGGAGGTTTAACATTCCAAATTCTGAATGCTACCTTGTTTATCTGTGAAATACGTCACAGTGTATTTGAGATCCTTGTGTATTTACCTGATCTTAAGCTTAGCATTAAGTACTTCGTACTTTCATTTCTTTCAGAGTTCTAAAATTCTGATTTAAGTCAGAGGAGTTCTTTACTAATTAGTAGGATATTGATAGAAGTAAAACTATCATGATACAACTTCTTTTTAGGGGCATGCTGTAGTTTCACATTTTAAACATACCTGGTTGTCCAAATGATTTATGACATGTAAGTTTTGTTTCTCAGCTTGGAATGACTATGGTTACATCTGCTACAGAATTTAATTTAATTAAACCACACCTATTATGGGCAAGTCTGTTAAACGACTGTGCTATGTTTAGCCCCAAGATTTTTGCCGCATTTTGCCTTTTATAGTAACTTTTAAAATGCTGTTGTGCATTTTAATTGGAATATTGCAACAATCCTCTCCCATGCTTTCATTATAATGCTTACTGTCCATTGTACTTTGCTCTTGGATGGTCTGCCAAATTCAGCTTTTAAAAAATGACAGCAATGAATTCAGTTACTTTTTTTTTTCACACACACGATCCGTATAGTACTTGCGTGCAGTGTTGCTACATTCATACTTTTATTTTAATACAGGTTCAGTGGCTGCCAAGCCTTATCAAACATTAAGGTAAATGTAAGATCATTTTTCTCTGCATTCATACTTGTTATTGCAATGCTATTTATTGAAAAAGTGTAATTAGATCCCTTTGTCTGTGTACAGTCATAAGAGTCACAGAGCTGGGATATGCAGAGCCCTCATGTAGGTCCTTCTGCAAGACAATAGTTTCACAAAGAAAAAAACATTTAGGGGTGACTCCCTCTGACAGCAACAGGTACTTCAGTTTCTTGCCCTTCAGTTATATTCCTGTATCTACATAGTGGGAGAAGTCATCATTACACAATAAGGACACTAATCTACATTTAAACTATTTTTTCTTTTAACCTAGACTTGTTCTCTCATCCAGATCACACTGCAACTCCATGAAGAGCTCTGCTTTGGGAACGGAGGGGGCAGCATGGGGGCAAGAATAATCAGCCAGGAAAGGAGGTTACGTGAGCACACCACGAACACTTTTTGTCATGGAGGTACTGGCATGCTCATGGGCAGCAAAAGGTAAAATTGTCTTAAAGATGTTAAAATGCACAGCTAACTCCCCTCTTTTCTTCCAAGAGGGAAATGAAAGAAAGGGAAATCAGACCTTCTGTTAAAAATGGCAGCTATTTTACCTAGGATACTGTCTGAAAAGTTCAAACACTGTCAGTGCAGCAGTACAAAAACTTAAAGCAAATAACATTGCAAGCATTCAAGCCCTGTGCTGCTTATTAAGCAATCTCCTTCCCCATATAGTTAGAACTTCAAACATCTCTTTGCTCTTAACATTTACTTTTAAGATTTATAGGCATACTCACTGTGCCTGACATAAATGCTTTTGCACACATTATGCTTCCAAAACTTCATAAAGGGCATGCAAATTGATATTTATTCACTCAAAGCTAGTAACTACATAGAAATACTGCTTCTGCAGTTACGCTGGTGAAATCTTTCAAACTCTTCCAAGCAGTGTTCAGAGAACGTGTGCGGGGGCTTTTCTATTGTTGTTTGGTTTTGGGGGCATTTTTTTTGTTCGGTTGGTGGTGATTTTTTTTATTTGGTTGTTTTTTTTTTAAAGCATTAGTAGCTACAGCCACAAAACAAACAGAGGCTGTGCAGCAATTACTGCAGCACATCACCAGGGCTGTCTGCCCTCCATTGGGAAGTACTACGCAAAGCGGAGCACAGACAGCAGCAATCCTTCCTCCCAGTGTCTTCAGCTGAACTGGTGGTTTGTGTTGTAATTAAAACACAATTATGCACAGTTTTGCTTTCACATGCTCAGAATCAGATTCTAGAGACAGTGAGATTCTTGCCTTGACAACCATGGAAGCTGGATTAAGTGCTCTGCCTCATTCTCTCTACACCCACAAAACTGCCACAATAATTCTTAGCAGGGATATGAAGATTAATTAATTTAAGATTGTGAAGCTTTGATAAATCAATTCTATTGCAAACAAACACAAAATGCTTTTAACCACCAGGTCTTCGGTCAAGAACAATAACAAAAGTCATTATTTCCTCCCACTACATTAAATGAAAAAAAATCCACTGTTTTCTGATGCTGTTACAGCTTTCATTGTGAGTCCATTTGTTATAACACTGCATTTCTCCCATAAGAATAGTAGATGCACTTCTGGTCTTTAAAAACAAGAACACAAACACACCAATGATCTGTACTCTTATTAATAGGATGAAGAAAACAATTGTAAAATTAATTTTATTATAGTCTGGAACAGAAATCATAACCAGGGTTAATATGCAGAAGTTTTCTCTATGGTGGACGGAAGATACATTACCTTCTCATTCAGTTTCCCAACTTAAAGGTCAAATCATTGCTACTGTTATTCTGCTAAAGAACTGTTAGAATAAGGTTTGCAATGAAATATAAAGAAAATGGATCAAATATTTTTTTTAACTTCTTGGGATATATTAAGAAAGGAGCTACTTGGTGTGCTAGCTTTATGAAACGAAATTTCAGCTGTATTCTGCTTTGAACTACTTCCATACTTCAGCAGATCAGTTTAGATTGATCAAATATCTACTTCTAATCAACATGATTGATTAATGTACATTATTTCAATATAATAACTGTTCAAACAGACACTACAATGTTTCCATCTATGATTTCACATGCTCCAATGATTAGCACTTCAAATTCAAGGACAGAGCACTTAGTGTTCCTATCATTCAGAACAAAAATTCTCTTACTTTTCACAGTATGTATTGATTTCAAATTGTACTGTCAACATATTGGTAAGATACAGCCCAAAATCTGTATTTGTAGAGGGGAATGGGAGGCCCTCATTTTCTAGAAAAGAGCTATCTGGCTTATATTTCAAAGAGATAAGGCTTATTTGCTATTCTCTCATTTAATTAAGAAATAACTAAAATTAATTTAAATTCAAAGTAAAAGGTAACTGTATTAATTTGTATTACAGTTTAGGAGATAAAAGGGCACCAACTAAAAGCTTTAAAGGATGGTGGAAAACTAAGAAAGAGATGTTGATACAGCATATTTTATACTGTGAAATTATTTTGTATTAAGCTAAGCCTAAGCTATAAAGATCACTACTTATGTGAACTTCAAAGCTGGGATGACTTTCTTACAGTATAAAATTATGTATTCATCCTTATTCCAAAATTATTTGGAAATACCTGTGTCCCAGTTATTGTTCCAAAAGTATCCTTTTTCATTTAACTTTTTTAGATTTCAGGAACAAACACAGCTGAAGCAGTGATGAGTGGTGACTGGTTTTCCCCAGTTCATATTCTGTTGACATTCTGCAGCTGCTGTTACTCTGAATTTCCTTTCTTAGTTAAGCTTTCATTGCTATCTTGGGAAACCTCAAGATGCGTTAAAAAAGACACCATTCTGAATTAACTTGCGTTCAATACAACTTTCTTGCTTGGGAAAGAAGACACTGCTGCCATATTAGACTGCCTCCGCATAAGAAAATGACCAAAAATTAACTCTTTGAACTTCTGAATTTGCCTCATGATATTATGTGCTATGCCCTGAGGGAAGCTTTACGTTTCAGACTATGCCTGTTTTCAAAGTGAAAGCGCTATGATCCCACAGACAATTTTATTTGCTTTGTTTCCTTTTTTCTTCTTTCATTTTTATACACAGACCATAAACATGGATTTCATTTTGCTTTGCTTACATAGAACAGATTTATTTCCCTTATAAACCTATAAAATGGAAATAAACACTTGTTATTGTTGTCATGTTTAAACAGTTAGTCACAAGCCTCAGAAGACAAATTACTCTAAGCATAGTTTTAGGAACAGCAGACATTGAAGACTACTCATTGTAACTCATTTTTATTATGAAAAAGAAAATAACAAAAGTGAGCATTACCAGTGATGTGTTATCCTTTTATCTGACCATTTAAGTAACATTTCGTGGGAAAGAAAACTTATGTTTGAATTAAGGTTTTTATATTTTTTGTTCTGTGAACAGCAAGAACTATTTCTGTCCTTGTCCTACTCAAGGCTTCAACTTCCCTCTATACCTTGTAACTGAACAAAGTCCATTCTCTGAGACAACTCCAACAGGCAAAAGCAAATGAACACTGAGCAGACCAAAGCTATTCACACACTGATACACTCTCCAAGTATATCAGGAACTAATTTCTGTTTGTTTTTCCTGTCAGCAGAGGTCACTGATTTGCATTTCTGCTGTACTCAGCTGTCCTTCTCACAAAGCAGATAGATGTCTTTGAAAATAAAACTTTGAAAACTGTACCCTTTTAAAAGCATGTCCAGAATGTCTCCAGTGCATTCAAAGCTTACTGGAGGGAAAAGTGACAAAGGTAGTTAAAACTGCATAGGTGTCATTCCATTCTAGAGGTAGAAGAGGGCTAGAACTGGACAGTAGTCTTAGAAAAGCAGATTTCTGGGAACAGAACTGTGTTTAAAAGAAGGAGTTTGCAGTTTCTTGCTATTCAAAACTGAGAAACTCTGAACAGTAGTAGAAGGATATAGATGCAAAAATTAATTTAGAGAGGATTTAGACACAAAGCATGATTAATTTGTAACATCAGGGGATTAACCCAAAGGTCTCTCGTGCCTTTCTTGTCATGGTTTGGGATGCCAGTCTGTTTAGAGATTTGGTTTATTCTATAAAGATCATAGCACTCTGATATCACAGAATAATTTAAAAAAAGACTGATAATCCTAGTTATCAGCAAATACATCAGTAAAATTCTGTTCTAAGAGTGTTAAGTAACTACAGGATAGACCTCAAGCTGTCTCCAAAAATACTTTAAGTCACCACAGTTCCTCAGGCTTTCTGACTGCACTACTAATGTTGTCATATTTGAAAGCAGATAATTTTGACAAGCAAAAGCACTACAGTATCTTAAGTTGCTCTAACACATCCTCAGTCACCTGGAAGAGCTCACAAGGGATAATGGCTTCGGAGCTGCTCATCAAAATTTCTCATCAAGCATCACATCTTTGGAACTACTCATTATGTTAAGTCTACCAGCAATTCCCATATCACATGTGCTCGATTTTTAATATTAATTCACAAATTTAAAAATATTTTTGACTACTTATGTAGTTTGGAAAGAACATAAAAAACTTATTGCATGATCTGGTCAGTAAATTTCACAACAAAATCATCCTTCCTTTCTCCATCTATGTATTGAAGCAATAGTGTGTGCTTACTTCAAACATTTTTGTAGTGCATTTGTTAGAATACAGAAATGGTGTCTTGAAGAGTTAGCATCAGTATGGTTATTCTGTCCTTGAATATCAGTTACAATGGTTCTCAAGTTTCACATGTTTCCATATATCAGTGATGTTTGCTGAGTGGTTCTCAATGTAAGGTAAGAGAAAGGTAGAACAAGAAAGGAAGAGACCTGCTGTTTTCCTAGCAAAGTGTAAGGGGATTTCCCATATCAAAACTACAGAAATGAAGGTGTTTATCACAGATGTATTTCAGCTACTCTGATGACCATTCTCCACTGAAGAGGGAAAACCTAAGAAAATGGCCTTTCAGACCTTGTATAAGAAGCTATTGATTTCACTGGCTACAGTCTGAGATCTCATTCTCTTTAGAAAAAATTACTGAGGTGGGGCGCATCGTTATTGCCAGCAGCATCAGACTTGTTCCAGTATAAGATCACAATAACACATTAATGGTTTCACTGACAGCTCTGTGAGGAACAAGCAAGGGTCCTGATTATTTAGCAGGTGATTAGCGAGTTCTCACACTACGGGTCATCCTGCAGATTCCCACTACAAAGGATTTATCATCATAATTGTTGAGCAAAGTATGTGCTACATTTAAGAACAGGCTACCAAATCCTAATAGAAATTTAAAAATATTGTGGAACTGAGAGACAAAGTAAGATAGATTGTTATGCCTCACAGTTAAGTCTGAATTTAGAGAAAAGTACACAGATATATCTTTATTCAGAAGCACATTAGCTAAGTGTTTTTATTTCATTCAACCTTTGACCATCTGCAGTCTTCTAATTGTGACATATTTACTCAGCAAGCTATTGTACATTTAAATAGAAAGCATTCTTGAGTAATGGCAAGGCAGTTTTCTACTCCTTTATTGCTGTTTGAAGAGCACTGGGGATAATATGATGCTTGAAGATTCCATAAACTTATCAGATTTGCTTTCTGTTTCATCAAGCAGGATTACACCATACTCTGAACCACAAACCTGTGTTTGTTCCCCTTAAAATTTTCCTTTAATCTTTCATCCTAGAGTATTTCTAAACAAATAATTATGTTCTTTCCTGAAAAAAGGTGTTAGAAAAACTGTTTATATCAGTAAAAGATCTAAGTCCTAAGGTAAGGATTTCCAATAGAAAATATTTGCTTTTCTAAAAAAACTGTCAAAGGAAGAGTTTACTAGTAAAAGTAGGAATCATTAGTTACCAGAGAAAAGTAGGCAATGATGAATGTGGAAAACATATTCTGCACATGCAGCAACAAAGCATTTAAGCATAAATTTAGTTATAAGAAAGAGAATAACTATGATTGTTAGAAGGAGATCATATCAGGATATGTGAGCTATTGTTCCTTTCGGAGATGTCATGGTTTAAACTCAGCTCATGGCAAACAACATGCGGCTGCTCGCTCACCCTCCCCCCTCCTGGGGAACGGGGGCGAGAACTGCAGGGGCAAAGGGAAAAGAGACTTGTGGGTTAAGATAAGAACAATCTAATAATTAACCTACAATAAAAATGAAAATAGTGATGATAATAACAATAGTAATAATAATATACAAATATACAAATGAGTGATACACAGGGATACTGCTCACCGCCCGATGACAAAGGCTCAGCCCACTTCCAGGCTAATGATCCTGGAGTAGGGAGAGTCCCAAAACCGCAATCTCAGAAAAGAGAGAAGAGACCAAGGCTCCCAGAGCCAACAGAGAGAGTGAACTTCCAGACAGACTCTCATCTATATACTGGGCATGACATGCATGATATGGAATAGATTATTAGCTAATTTGGGTCTCAATCCAAAACCTAATGTCGAATACTAAACCAGTATATTTGGGCTATACTCCCGCTCTGCTGCCTCCCAGCTCCTCGTGCACCTGCACACAGCAAAGTATGAGAAACTGAAAAGTCCTTGACTGTCCTGGCAGCAACTATAAACATCAGTGTGTTATCAGCCTTCTCAGCACAAAACCAGAACACAGCCTCTCACTAGCTACTGTGGAGAAAGTTAACTCTGTCCAAGCTGAAACCAGAACAAAGGAATTGTTGAATTACTGGGATTCCAGGTTACCTTTGGAAAGGTCACTGAGCTTATTAATAAAGTAAAAAAACAGATAGGTTGAATGACTCTATTATAGTTTATATTCAGATACATAATGTGCCATTTAAACCAAAGAAATTATGGACTAAATAAGAACAAAACTATACATCAGCTGTGCAGACCAAACAACAAGCAAATGAAAAACTGTAAAGAAAATATCAGTGATAGCTTTAGTCAAAACTCTTCTTGTAGGAAAAGAATTTTCTAGGACTTAAGACATTTGATCATTTACTATATATGTAGGAAAAAGCTGTAATTTGTATAAACCAGTATTATAATGAGAATCACAGAATGTTAGGGATTGGAAGGGACCTCGAAAGATCACCTAGTCCAACCCCCCTACTGGAGATCAGATCACACAGGAATGCATCCAGGCGGGCTTTGAATGTCTCCAGAGAAGGAGACTCCACAACCTCTCTGGGCAGCCTGTTCCAGTGCTCTGTCACCCTCACTGTAAAGAAGTTTTTTCTCATATTCAAGTGGAACCTCCTATGTTCCAGCTTGAAACCAAATATTATTAATATCATGAGGCAGCTTGTAGATTTATTATAGGACTGCTCTACTTGTTCTGAAACACCCGATGAGGCCAGAACGAGCCAGTAGGTGCCTGCAGGCTGGTGGGACTGTGTCCTCCCCTCCTTGGTGAGAGAATGAGGACACAGCCCAGGATGGACACTGGAGTGGGCAAAGAGGCCAGAGGAGGGAGGCCCAAGACTCTGTGGTGGCTCCCTAGCATATGGTGAAGCTCTTGACAGGGCATCTCCCAGCTCCCTCTCAACCACCATCAGCCTGGCAGCCACAATGCCCACCATGGTGCCCAGCCAGGGTGGGCTGGGCTGGGGGAAGCACAAGGCATAGCCCCCAGGCTGCAGGACCTGTTGATACTGACTGCCTCTTTCATAACTGCTCTAAGTTTATAAACATATCTCCGAATCATCTAGGAGGACAGAGTAACTCTTTAAGTAGGGTCTACACCTATTTTATAACCAAAGGCGCACAAAAAAGTCAGAGGAAAGAGCTACCTAGGCACATGTGGGACTCCATGATGTCAGAGATCTGATATAAATGGAAAACTCAAACACAGAGCGAGACTCTCTTGTCCTATCCCACCTCACAGGTTGAACAAGTTGTCTCCTCTGTTCTGTGCTAAACAGTGCCCACTTCGGTCAATGGCTATAAACCATTAAGATGAGTAACACTTTATATTTGTTTTTCAAGGAATACTTTGAGTCAGGCTGACTGATTCAGGCAGGCTTTGCTTACTTGTTTGCTTTGAAATGCCTTCGAAATAACTTAAACCAGAGGTATTTCAGAGCAAATAAGCTACTTTAAAATTATCTATTCTAGCTCTTCAAGAATACCCTTAAACATTAGTGCATTATCTGCTTTTACTATGTAAGAAGAGATACTCCCTAGAGATTAAGACTTAACTTCAACCCAGGGGAATATCATACTGAGCTTTGTTAAATGTACCTTTATGTTTAAACAGTATTTCCACTGTTAAAGCTTTAAATCGCTTAGTAAAGAATAAAACATTACAGTTAGGTATACAGACTAAGTACATGGTTTTAAAAAAGCAAATAGCATACTCTAAAAAGCAAGAGTAGATAGTATTCTCTTCCCTGAAGTAAACGAAGAATAGTTTATTTGATATTTTCTGTGTTACTCTGCTTAAAAGTTAATATAACTGAAATAAAATGCCACTTTTCAAGTTATTACAAGAGGGCACTTTTAGAAGTTGATCAGCTTTGAATTTAAATTCAGTAACGTGATTCAGACCCCTGTTACCACTGGGGCAGACTGGCTGTTTAGAGTCTCTGCACAGTTCAAGAGAACTATGTAATTCAGAAAGACAGTCATAAAAATACCCATTTTGGAGGATTTCAGCACAGTTGGATTTCAGTTTGGGGATTCTTATAACTTCTGGTTAGGTGCAGGCAGTTACAGGGTATCACCAGAGTTTCAGTGCTTAATCAGTATATGGACAGTAACAATACTGCCAATCCCAACAGAACATAAAGCATCTGACAGCAGTGCTGTGTGAAGGGCTGGATCATTACTCCTATCTACCAAGAGGACTGGGGATCTAGAAACTCAGTTCAATGGTACTCTGATTTTAGCATTAGGCATTACTAGGATATGAACAGAGGAAATATTGTAGGTATCTTGGTAAATCTAGGTACTGCCAAAAAAAAGATCAGAACATTTTGGATTGAGCATTCAAATGTAGTGTTAGTGCTGTCCTCTGCAAAGGATCAGCAATACAGACCTTAGCAATGTCTGCTGTATTATGTTAACAGCATTTCTCACTGAAGAAGTGAAAAATGTAATCTACAGAATACTACTGACGTATTTGCCGATCTAGTGGAGCACTGAATCTAGAAGTATCATGAATAAGAATGGATTTTCTTAGTTGTTTCCTTACACTAAAATATCAGAAAAACCCTGAAGTGACAAGTATCATAAGGAAAAAAAAGATTACTTAATATGCCAGGACCTGCTTTCACCAGCAATAATTTGATTAGTTTGCTATAATGTCATAGTCTGCTTTTCAGGTTCTACTTTATGTATGAATATAGATAAACTTAGAGGTGAAGTGCTGATACAGCCTCTCATACAGCTGCCTTAAAACAACCACTTATTTCTCTGTCAGTCCAAAGCTAGGCTTTTTTCTGCTATCTTTTTCCTCCTGCTCTTAACTCATCTATTACCTTGCAGTTCATTGTAAGCCTATGTACATAAGTCTGTGATGCCTCATATTTGAAAAAATAAAAAGGAACTTTAATAGCACAGCAGCGTGTTATTTTTTCCTCTAATTTACATTGCCAATTTACTGTTATTGCAAGTGTTTTTGCACTGTGTTCAAGTAATGAAATGCTCAAATGCTGGCAGAAACAGCATGAAATGTGTTTTCGTCCTGGAAACTGGTGTCAGCACATTCCCCTCTAAGTTACTTGGTTTCCCTGTTTTCTGTATTCTCACTGTCCTGTCTAATCCGTAGATGTCCTGCTCTTCTCTCATGGAAGATAAGACCAAATGAATTTGTTGCCTCTCCATTTTTCTTAATGTGCTATCATTCCAGCACGGTTATTTTTCTTCCTTTAGCTTTTTCTTGATTTTTCAAATCTATGAAAAGGACTTTTTAAAAAAAAAATTAAAAGCTTCACAAAGTTGTGCATTTGAGGGAATTTATTGCAAGTTAGTTTGCCTTATCTTCTAGGAAAATATCTTGCTGATTGTCCCATTTCTTTTTGTCTATTGCTTATTTATAACTGCATACAATTTTTTTTTTCTTGTTCACAACTGCATTTGCCTTTAAAGCTTTCCATTACTATGTTTTTATATTAGTTTCCCTTTCTTGAAGGAAATCTCTGGATTTCATAGGATTATTTATTTTTTCTTTCTTCATGTTAATGTTAGTTTTTCAGCCTTTATCTATATTGAAGAATCTATGCACACATGACAACATATGAACCTATTTACTTAGCTGAATAAAAGCTAGAGTCTGAGCAAGAGTAGTCATTGTTTCTCCAGCTTTTGTTGTCTTCTGAGAGTTTATCGTAATTTTTCCACTTGAATTTTTTGTAGGCTGCATTAGCTGAAAATTACTTTTCTCTAAAATTCAATACGGATGTATGTGATCCTATTCTATTTGATTACACACTATTGAAGTGCATAGAGTACAACTGATGTAACCAATACAAGAAAACCAAGAACACAAGCAGTCCTGAAAGCAAAGTAAATCGATTCTGTCCCTGCCCATGGCAGGGGGGTTGGAACTCGATGACCTTTAAGGTCCTTTCCAACCCTAAACATTCTACGATTCTACAATTCTATATTCAAAAATGTTTCCAAATGTCTGCCACTAAGGAACTAAAAAGGGAGTGATGCAACCCTAGCTAGGGACTAACTGAATGTCTTTGATCTTTGTCACCAGTTATTTTTAGCTAAATTTTAAGCATCAACTTCAGCTTTTTTTTCCCCCCCTATTTTTTTTCTTCCCTCTATTGTGTCAGAGCTCAGGTGACAGTAAATCTAAGTGCAGCTTGCTTTTTAGAAGCATCCAACCATGTTTTACCACTTGAGACCTGTTTCCAGGTGGGACTCAGCATTGGGTGGTCAGGGCCAAGAGCTGCTGGGACATTATGCTTCACCATGTTCCAGCACTAAAGGACAAGGGCCAGAGCTTGGATGGAAAAAAATCTATGAGAATGTCTTTCTGTCTCTCTGGCTACCAGGGGCACAGGCACTCTGACTAGACAGGAGAAATGGGTGCATCATTTAACTGTGTGTCTTTGTTACATAATGTGCGACGACTCTTGGACTATCCTAAAACAAGGAAAAAGAGGTGAGGGATAGAAAGGCCTTGATAATGCCCATACTCCGTTCCAACAAATTAGCTTTTACTGCAATCTGTGACCCAGATTCACTCTCACACAGTATGCAAGCTATGCTAACAGGAGCTGTTACAGACATTACGCTTACCTTTTTACCATCCCACTAGCTGCCAGTGGAGACATATTTAAGAGCAGCTGATAGCTTCTAGGTAATCATCACCACTTGGTTAGTCATATGTTCAGACAGTAACACAGATGACTGTTCAGACAAGACCCTCCTGTTTCCACCTTTATTCCCTGTATGGACTGGCAAACATATTCTTGAATTGCGCTGATGCTATACAACCTCTGCTGGAAAGAAGACTGGCTGCACCCTACAGAATAGCCAGTTCCCCAACCACCATACAAAAATACCAGGTTTTCCACCATAAAGGGCAGGGAGTCCCAAGATATCCTGTCAATTCATCCACCAATACAATTCTCAGGGTACAATTCAAAGCATTTAGACCTCGGAGCATCACCAGTGTGATTTAGTCCCACCTCCTGTACAAAATGAGAGTTCACAGGTTTTAATTAACGGCTGCAGGTACTAGGGGTGTGGAAGCTAAAGATTACAATTACGTCTGATTGACTGTATTGTATCAAAGTGAAAACCCCATAAAACTTGAAGTTTAGGTGCAAAAGATTATGTTATTCTTCTAAAGGCAAACCATTCAATTTCTCTTCACTTCTCATTTATATCCGTGCACTTTATTTATAGTGCTAACTATACACACCAAAGTCACCTCAATAAAAGACTTATTGAGATGATAAGATTTTATATCAAAATTCCAGCCCAATAGATGTATTTATTGAACCATTATCCCTGTTCTTTCAGATGGATGCTCAAGACTGAAATTCTACTTATAGCGATCTAATGGACTACATAAGATAAAATTAATTGTGATGTGGCATTCCTTCTCAAAAGGTGCTGGGTTTGGGTGTTGCCCCCCTCCTCCCTGTGAGATTAAAGAAGGGCAAGTATATATTTTAGTTAGGCTTGAGGTCAGCAGAATTAAACTTGTCTGTTACTTAAAGCTAGCATATTGTCTTTACACTACTTATATACTACTGAAACATTTCAAAACATAGCTAAAAGTGCTGTAGAGACCTCAGCACAGGCTGAGATTAATTTTTAACATACAGATCCACCCCAGTACGAAGGGAGGTTTGGTTTTTTGTTTGTTTTTTTTTAAATCATAGCACATGTGGAGCTTAAAAAAGGTGGTGTATCACTTGTTCTGATAGATATTTATCAAGGTGATTTCTGAAAAGAGACTCAAATATTAGTATGACTGTGCATTTGATTACTATACAGTGACACGGGTGTTAATGAATTAAAGCACTCTTTACCGTTCTTATCTCAAAGCCCTATACATTAACAAGACAGAAACAAAAACTAGTGTCTCAGGTTGCTATTTTACTAAATGATGGCTTCCCAGTATTAACTGTGGATGAGTAGGACTTTGGATCATGAGGGAGCAGAAGGAGAATCCAGACTTATGATCACAATGTCAGATCTGTGGATGTGGAATGCTGAGAAGTTATGGCATGTTGTCTGGTAACTTCGTTCCTGCACCCCTCCTCCCAGCCCTGTCAGTTTATGTGAGGCACTAGATTTCTGCAGCATTCCTAATTGCTTCACAAGTAAAGGTCATGGAGGGGTTGATATGTAATTGATGTGGAAGACTGGTAGGGCAAAGAGTTCTGTGCCTAGAGGAAGACAAATAGTTTCTAAGACAAGAATATTATAAGCTCAAAACCTAGGCTGCTGTAGAATAAGGCCTCAGAAAACTGCTGATGCAGTGGATTTTTAAGCCGTACCTCAAGCACCCTTCCTCACCTGACAAAGCCTGCAGCCACCTGTAACTAGCGATACATAAACTTTCAGCTATGAAGCTGAAGTTGATTAGAGCATTTGTTTTTTAAACTCATATTTCAAATGATAGTTATTCAGAATATACACAAACTTGGCAAACAAATCCATGGAGGTTTGTTTTGGCTTTTTTTTTTTCCTTTTAAGAATACATTCTGTAGTAATGAAAGTACAGTCAACCAGGGACAACTTTTGAGCAGTTTCAGAAAGGCTTCTTATCACAAGCTTGACAAGAAGCAAAAATGAGAAATTGATATTTTAGGCACAAAGTAAACAAGATAGGCCCCCACATAAGAAAAAAAAAAATAGGCCCACACACCCCAGAAAAACACCTAGGCTACCATGAAAGTTTTCATCAAGATGATATAGTTGATTTTAAAAACAAACTTCATTAAAACAAAAATTTCAGAACAATAAGAATCTATAACAGGGCAAAACAAACTGACACATCAAAAGCACTAGGAGGTTTCTGTATAAACTCCTTTCTTCATCAGATAAGACAAAAAAAAGAAAGGTCTAGCATTACTCAAAAACACTGTGTGTAGAAAATTGGTCATTGCTTGGGCCGATGGGTGTACATAACAGCCAGAAAAAAAATTAAAAAATCAAAATCAAATGCAAACTGAGTATCATCAATTTTTTTTTTATTTTTTTTTTTAAACTGAGGTCTGTTAGATTGCTTAATAGTTCTCACAGGAAGCAGCAGAAAACCCATTATTTGCATTGGTTAAAGCTAGAGCATACAAAACTTCTAGCTTACAATATCCTGTTGGGAACAATCCAACACATACAAGGTATTGAACAAGATGACCTCAGAGGTCTTTCCATCCCTAATTTCCCTGACTCAATGAATAAACATGAGCCTAATCTGAATAGGTATACTGTTTATTTAAGCAATAACATTCAGCTAACTGGAGCACATAAGGGAAATGACTGTTCTTATGCTGCTGATTAAACAAGATCAGAGAGCTTTAAAATAGGCTTTAGACTTCTAATTTCCAAAACTTTGTATGTGTTTGTATTGTAATAAGCTGTTTATAACCTTGGACCTATGAAACAGAACCCTTTAGACAAAAGATTTTTTTAAGAAAATAGCTTGTAAAACATGAAGACAACTACAGACTTAACTCAAATTCTTTAATATTACATATAAAATAATGTGTTTTAAGTCTTCAGACACACAGGCTTAAAGAAAGTAGTTTTACAGAGAAAAAGAAAATGAAAACAGTGATTGTGGTTTGCATCCTAAGAGCAGCTTGGACTATATGATATTGCTGGATATATTACAAGCTTGTGTGTGTTGCATTCATTCAGATAAATCTAATTTGCCTACGAATTTAGAGCCAGGTATGATTTGCATCACTATACATTTTGAACTTTTCTTGAATGTGGTTGTTGACTCCGAATCCCACACAGTTTCTTCTCCCCCATTCAATTACTCAAACTTTATAAGCAAATCAAGCAATTTCAACATGGCTATGGTGTTACCATTGTTAGTTCCTACATTTACAGTTCTACTAAGGCACATTCTTTCCCTAAAAAGCTGTGCCAATACAAGCTAGCATGTAGGAATGCTTTCATAGCAAAGCAAACAGGAGGTCACAGATCTGGTCAGCCTGACTGTACTCCATAGGTCTGTACAAAGTTTGACTTTAAAAACCTAGAGATGGGCTCCTTTTGAACTGTGGGTTTGGTTTGGGGTTTTTTGCTTGCTATGCATTCCAAAAACATAGCACTAGGTCTAGTGGTATAAGGTGGACTCTCCTTGAACAAGATAGAAGAAAAATGTCAACTGCTGATGGTGGATGAATGAGAAAGAACACAGCTGGACTTCCCAGGCCATGGGTGAGCTTGTATAGCAAAGAGACTTCAGACCAGTTAATTTATTACAAATCAACAGCTATTATTATTGCAAAAGGCATTTGGCTTGGGATCAGCAGATTGTCATCCATCAGATCACTTTCTTTTTTTTTATTGTTTTTTTTTTAAATCTAGCAGCATCATGTGTATAATTTCACATCATATTTTTCCCTTTGGACAAGTAAACTTTAAGACATGTTCTTGACTTTTTTTTCCTTACTAGTTTATCCATTAAGTGAACTTTGAACTCAACTTTTTCCTACTTTATTAAGTTTTCCATGTTAGTTTTCCATATCTTCCCTTAGCCCTGACTTTCCCGTTTTGCCTGTCATCCAGATCCCCATTTTTCTTTACCGTTTTTTCTTCCACACTTTATTTCACCTTTTTTCCAAATAGAATATGTAACATCTACAACAACTGGGTAAAATGGATATATAAAATTAAAAGCATGAGCAAAAGTGACTACAAAACAAACCATGTCGCTTCTGGTATGGATTTTGTTATATTCACAGATGATTTGCAAATAAAACTTCCTGCCACTTACCAGGCAGAGTAATTTCAATAACTGAGGATGGTTCATAAAAACTACTTCTTTCCAGTACAGTCTAAGGACTACAAGATAAAGTATCCTAGCTATTATGAAACCCCACTTGAATACAAAAGGAAAAGAATTTGTAAAAAGGGAAAGCATAATTCTCAGGACTAGTTCACTGCAGAAGCAGGAAATTATGACTTTTCAAATTAATCTCTTAAATAGATATAAAATTCACTATTCGGTATTAAGCAACTTTAAAATTACTTGTATTCTTGAATAAAAATAAGTGATGGAGAAAGGAATAGAAACCATAAAGCACAAAGAATCAATAATCAACATCACTACATGCCAGTCATGCCTACTCTTTTTTAGTGTGTTGTGCTGAACAGTTTCATAGAACAAACAATTGTGAAGTGAAATAAAATAAGGGGTAACCCATATGCATGAAAATTTTCACTGTAATAGATAAGTATTCCCCTACCTCCAGGTTAACCACTAACTGCAATTACCATTTTGCAGTAGTAAGGCAAGTTGCTTTATATATTCTTATATACAGGGATATTTCATTAGCAGACACATAAAGAATATTCAGGGAATAAGCAGTAAAAACGAAGAGAGAACTTCAGAGATGAATCTAATTACTGCAGAATATTTCATTCATTTTACTACTTCCAGTTTTCAGTTAACTATTCAGACAAATCAATTATGCATCATGAAGTCAATTCAACTTCTAATTTACTTAGTGAATTAAGTGAACAATGATCAGCTGCACTGTTTCTTTTGAGTCTTTTCAAACAATTAGAATCTACCCACTGAATCAATAAGATATTGCTATAACAAGATATGGTTCTTTATAGAAATCAACTGTTGACGGGGTCAGGGGAAGGCATAATTAGGTCTCATCAGCATGACATCCCACTACTGACAGTTAGTGTTCATGCAATACTTCAGCTTAAAAAACACTTGTGATGGGGATTTATTTTTCCTTGAAGTTTAATGCACATCCTGGGATGTTTCTGTACCAAACAGCCACATTTTAAAGGCATGAGTTAGACAAATGTGGAGTGGAAATATATTAAAAATATGTATTTTCCAATGTTTACAGTCTTTTATCACTGTAAACTGTACTTTATCACTGCTGAGTTTACCTGAGCATGACGATTTGTTCTTACTGCTGTCATGTGGTCTGTCAGTTTAGGGTAGCTCTCTCTCATGCTCTCCATGGTATGCGGCACCAAAAGCTTTTAGTAACAATCAGATTAATGGCATACTGGAATGTATGAAAACAAAACTTTTAAATTTGCATTAGGAGTCAAACAAAAATCTGAACTGTGGTGAAATTGTAGCAGTCACATATGCCTAAATCTTCCTCTGATGGACAACCTCAACATCAGCTGTAGAATTTACCTTATGGCCTATTGAGTGATGTTTCAAAGCAAAACAAATCCCCCGATCTGACCATGATGTAGGTGACTACTTTTAAACTAGTTGCTCCAAACTCCTTTTATAGACATTGGAGATCAATATGGACTATTGTATCTAAGTCATGATTTCATCACAGATCGGATGTCTAAAACAGGACAGAAACAGTCCCAAAAATGCCCCATTGTGCTTAATAGCTAAAAAGAGAGCCCAGAGAAGATAGCAGCTATAGGTACTTTCAGCTGAGTCAAATACACTAACAGCAATTTCTGTTTTAAGAAACACTTTTGTTTGCTTGCTTGTTTTTTCATAAGATTTAATCCCAATCCCTTCAGTTAAAATACTCATTTTAATGAAAACACTGTAAACTACTTTTTCCAATTGTTTTCCCCTTTCTTATTTCTCCAAAGCAGCATGGAAGCACGGCATCAGTAGTATTTGCTTTGAATTTGGGAGGTTTGGGGTATTTTTTAAACACATTTATGTATTCTCTAAACACATCCTCCTTGGTTTTCCATGCATCGGTTCCCCTTGCTGTCTTCATCAAGATTTGCAGGCAGGAAAAGGACTGCTCTAATAATTATTTTTGCATTTACAGAAATTTCTGACAAATAGGAAGACCTCAGTTTTAACTTGTATCTTTTAATTCATTAGATATAAAAAGTGATAAAATGAGTGGATTTGTGGACAGGGGGAGAACAGTGGATGTCAGTTACCTCAGCTTGACCACAGCCGAGCAGTCCCCCACAATATTCTTAGAAACAAATTAGGACATTATCGGCCTAGATCAGTAAAAAGGCAGATGGGTAAAAACCTCTCTGAATTATTGGGTTCAGAGGGTACTGGTGAATGGGTCATACACCAGTAACAAGCAGCCAATACTGCACAGAGTCCATCCTGGAACTGGTCCTGTTTAACAACTTCATCAATGACCTGGAAGAAGTTACAGAGGACATGCTGGTCAACTTTGCAGGTGACAAGTTGGTGTGAGTGAATGAATACACTTGAGGGCATGACTGTCATCCAGAGGGACCTGGACACTCCGGAGGAGCATGCTAGCAGGAAACTCATGAAATTTAAGATGGACAAAGCCAAATACTGCCTCTGGGCAGGAAGCACTAGTGTAAGGGTGCAGGCTGGTCCTGTCTGATTAAGGGAAGCTCCGCAGGCCTCGGCAGACACAAGCTGAGCATGGCCCAGTAATGTGCCCTGGCACAGAAACTGCCAGTAGTACCCTGGGCACTATTCACAGGGGCACGGCCAGGACATCAGTAGGAGGCACTAACCCATTCTGCTCAGCACTTGCACTTCATTCTAAATTCTGCATCCAGTCTTGCGCCCCTCAGTACAGGAAGGACATCAATGACCTGAAGGTGAGGTCAGTGAAGGGTCCCCAAAAGGTTGCCCAGTCTCTGTCTTCAGGGGTGTTCAAGACCCCTGGTTGGGTAAGACACCGGCCAGCCTGGTCTGACTGCCCAGCAGAACCTGCTTTAAGCAGGAGGTTGGATTAGAGACCTCCTGAGGTTCCGTCCAGCCTGGATGATCTTGTGACCCTATCCTCTGATCCTGTAACTCTGTTACCATATTCGCTTTAGAAAAGTGCTTCCATTTTCCCGTGCCAATCACTGACAAAAAAACCCAAAACACCACAATAACACCAGTAAATCCCAAATCATCTTCCAGAGACATCAGATGCTAAAGTCTCATTTCTGCTGTGTTGGTATTTCAAATACCATCTTTTTGAGATGTAAATGTTTTTCTAAAATAAATTCTCCTGAATTTTTGTAACAGAGAGAGTGTAACACCAGCAACCTCATCCAGCTATATATTTCGTTTCTCTAAAGGTCAGCAAATTATTCTGGATACCACCTGGTATTTATTCTTATACAGATACCTATTTCCAGCTCAACACACATTCAGATTCTTGCAAATCACTGAGAATTTCACAGCTTTGTGCTGCACCCACTCATCCATAAAATAAAGAAACCTCGGTTTCTTCCTTTTTTTTTCCCTCTACAGTTAGTAAGAAACACACAAAGTTTAACTATTATAGTCATGCATTGCTAGGCGTGAAATAATTCAGGGTTTATAATGCCAGAACTTACTCCCACAACATTTACAACAACTAACCTGCTATGGGACTCTTGCTGTCTTTCGCTCCTTGGGAAAAAGAGATTGTTTGAAGGGAAAGGAGATCCAAGGAAGCTTAAGGTTAATTTAAACAGTAGTAGGTGTGCGAAACGTCTGAGGAATTTGTTATTTCAAATTTTTGGCAGGAATGGATTAATAGAGGAGTAAGTGGTGAAAGGAGCATGATTAATAGTTTCACATGACTAATCCATTACATTGCATAGGATGCTGTTACATATTGCCTTGCAGGTTATCTTGGAATATAGGCACATTTTTTATTCTGAATAAAATGCTGTGCCATGCAGTTTTCTGCTCCAATTGCTGTGCATACCAGCTGTGACAAGTGCTGCCTTGTACTTGGGAACTTTTACTTTGCCTCAGCCTCTTACAGTGATGATTCTGGAGATACAGTTACTTCCCAGAAACAGCTTATTCTATTGAAACTTCTGAACAAGGTTATTTCCACGTAGTATGTGCTAACATGTTTCACTCAAGAGCCAAGCCATACATGTGATAGAGGAGCAGACACTAACAAAATACCTGGGCAGCAGCTTCCATTTTAGTCCAAATTCAATCACATTAATCCTCCCAGGGTCAATTTCCCAGCAGCCACAGTAAGGAGGAGGGGACTGGGAGCACAGTATATGTCTACATCTCACTTGCTGGGCAACTTTGTATGCTTAACCATTTGGAGCTGTGAGGCTGAATTTTATCTATTTTAGTGTTCGAAGATTTAGAAGCCAAATAGGAGTCTCTTTCAACCAAAAGATTTCCTTCTCTGTATGACTCCACAACTTCACATACGCTTTGGAGTTTTTGCGTGAACTTAAAACTCGGAAGACCTAAATTCTGCAGGATTTATGAGAGAATTATCTACCATTACTACAGTTTGTACTTAATTTATTTTTCATCATTTCTCCTCAATGTTTCTGTAGCCAGGTTCTTTCACTTTTGGAAAAGCTATGCATTTGTATTTTACAAACACTTCATTCTTTATTTTCGTTCACAAATTGAAAGGCATTCAAACTCTGTTCATGACTCGACAAATGGGTCAAATCAATTTATAAAATATTAATGAAACTGATGAATAATTGGAAGTTATTTAACTTTTTTGACTAGATGCTCTAGAAATCACAAACCTATGACTGCACAAGGCTTCATGGATTTAAGGGAAAAACAATATTTTGCTTACAGGAAAAAACAGACTCTAATAAAATCCCAGAACACATATATAATGGCTGTGTGCAGTAAAGGAGGCAAAGAGCACCGTAGAAATAAATTATTATCAAAGTCAATAAATAGGATTGGGGTCATAGTGTCTTGTGTTTATTTAAGGAGTTTGAAACACAAGTAATCAGCATAGTCCAAATGCCTTTCTAAACAGAAATGATAGGTGCATTTCAACGAAATCTTAGATGCATTTTCATTTTTTTTGCAGGTTGGAAGGAGAGGCAATGTTGCCATGTCACAGGATGGATACGCTGCTACAACTCGGATGTTGAGAAATTGTTCCCAGAGTGTGTGCATCCAAGCAGCCTCCTTTCAGAGGGAGGCTGGAGCAGAAATTATGAGGTTCAACAGTACTTGACACAGCAGCCAAATTCCAAACCCAGTGGAAGAGAGCTAAAATTTTGCCTATATATTAAAAGGTAAATGAGAAAACCTGTGCAGTAACAGCTTGTCAGCCTGATATTGATCCTGCGTGAAATCTTGAATGGCCGACACAAGGTAGTTCAGAAAGAATTCATAAAAGTGCTAAAGAATTAAAATACAATTAATGCCAGTCGAGAGGAGAAAACTGCAACATTACGTTTGATAATGATACACCTGACTAGTTCAACAGGACCTATTTCCTGTCATTTATTTAATGCCTTGCTTACCAACTTATTGAGTTAAAAGGACTCATGCAAAAAAAATGAAAGTGACATATCGCAAGCAGATTAAAAAGCTGATAAATATTTCCTTGAGATTCCCAAAGTGAGGAATAATAATCAAAGAGTATGTGTTTCTAGCAGGATCTCAGAGAACAGTTCTAAACACACTGTTACTTAATATTTTATCAAAGACTTGAAAGGAAATACAAATTAAACCCTGATAACATTTATGGATGACACATGAACAAAGAAGATTAATCTAATGAAGAGCACAGATCAGTAATACAAGGTGGTCTGGGCTGCCTGATAAATTCGGCACAAACTAGCAAAATTAATGCCACAACAGCCGAGAGTAAGGTTGTACAAATTACGGAAGTCAGGACTCTACAGCAGTCTTTCTGAAAAGTTTTTTAGGAACTGAGTAATCTGTACAATTAGTGTTCTGTGTAGTAGTCAAGAAGCATTGTACCGCATGGCACTTGAAGAGCCCTTCTTTGAAATTTACCATTAATCTAAAGAAGAAATTGGCCTTGCTGCTTTGAGTTAGTCTATGTGAATTATCTTTTACTTCCAATGCATTGGCTGCCTTGTACCCTATTGCCTGGTGCTGTACAGAACAGTTGAATGGCCACAGCTACATGATTGCTGATTCTGCCTTAATGCAAGATTTACATTGGTGTAAAAATCCCTTATTCTCAAATATCAAGAACAACTGTCACAGTGAATTTTCACTCTCATTCTGGATGAACTATTCAGTTAAATCGGTTTAAAATAGAAAGCATAAGAAACTGAGGAAATACAAATGACTCCAATGACAAATACAAAATATCTTACCAATACTCATGTTACAAGTTCTTAGGCACAAAGATTTGGTTGCAGTTCTAGATTGAACTCCACAGATGGAGTCCTGTTACCTAAGCTCCATCTTTGCCTTATTTTCCACACTGCCACACAGATTGGTAGCAACAATTTCTCATAATGACAGTTTTAAATGCCCATTTTACACATATTCAGTGTAAAAGACAGCTGGAAACTAGTCTAACTAGAGCTGGAATGAATAGTAATATTACTATTGGGATTGTCCCCTTCCCTGAGAACAGGGCAAAAAAAGTAATCTTTTAGGAAATTTGCTTAGAATTCATCTGATTAGACTTTAAAGATTCAGACGTATGTTTATATCAGATAAAACTTTCCAAATAACTCACAATATACTATTTAAATACAGTTCAGGAGCTACAATTTACATTTCACAATTAGTGGTAAATGTTTACTTTATACACAAATAGGTCTGCAAAGATATAGAGTAAAAACAGCAATGGTGTAGCTGCAATTACTGATTAAATTCCCCATACGAAATACGTTGCACAGTAGCTTATTTCTAACAGCTAGTATCAAACTATTTACCAATATCTGTAATCCCTTCCCACAGTAATGTTTGTATAACTCTTCAGTTTTGTGGATGACAGACCATTAGTTGTTATTGAGATTAATATGCAATTAGTTACTCTACTTTGAAGTACAGAATATAAATCACAGACTGGTAGGTTCCTCAAGGCCCACAGAAAAGTGATGATTTCTGACCTATCATGCTTGCTACTCTCTCAGAAATCAAACTTTGGCATATTAAAGTCAGATTCATGTAATGGCAGTAAAAGTTTCATACATCTGTTCTGTATGCCATCTGTACATCTATAACTCGTTTCTCATTTTGGATAATATTCATCTTTTATTATTATGGGCTAAAGCACACACAAAAGAAGCCAGAATACTAACCAGCAGTAGACATCTGTTTTGACCAAATTAAAAAGTTCAACTCAACAGAAGACCCCTTCCCATTATCAAGTTTCACCACAAACAACATGACTGTAACAAACCTGATGAAATTTTTGTATAGTTCAATATTTTCCAGCTAGGAAACAATGAGAACAGTACACACGTTTAATGATAATTCCCCAGAATACTCTGTAGTTCACAGTAATTTGTGGCTCAGCCTTCAGGGAACAAAGAGATATCCATGAGTTCCCTTTCTTTACTTTCCTAATAATTCTTTGAACCCCTGAGGCAGGAATTTTCTCTTTATAAAAATCATTTTCAATCTGGTATACTTTATTCATCTGTGCTAATAAATTTTCCTTTTGGAAAAGTTTACATTAATTAGCTCTGCCCAGATAGCATAATCACTAGTCAGTAGCACCTAGATCACCTTTGGAAACTAAAAAAACCACCCCACTGCTGCCATACCGGCCATTTCCTGGCCTCTAAAACCACTGTAGCTTTCAGTTGGAGATAGCTGAACTATGAATCGTGGTGAGCAATTTCATTTGAGTTATTTTAGAAATCTGTGGTGAATATCATCTGGTCATCACATTTCTTCTTGTTCATTTTCTCTACTGTTTGATAACTTTTTCTACCAAACAATTTACACAGGATACTTGACATACTAAAACTAGGTTCTCGATGTGGGAAGTCCCCAAGCTTCTCAACGATGAATAGCAAAAAAAAAAAAAAAAAAAAAAAAAAGACAAACCCACATAATTCCTTTGCTGTGGTCTCATCCTCTAAGTCCTCATTTTATGCCTTCATCATCAATTAGCTTCATACATTCATACACTCTTTGTCAGCTCTCCTCAATCTGAGGTCTTTGAAAAAGACTTATGACTGCACTTTATCTTCTTAAAAATTCTTCCTTAACCAATTTGTGTTTTACCTCAATGTATTCTTTTGCACATATCTTCGTAGACTTTCCAATTCTTTCTACTTCTCCTTTGCTTCCATTTATATTAAAGTATAAAAAAATTAAAGACAAAATACACATCCAGATTTAGTACTTCAAAGAACAGTCTCACATGCATGTTGACATCTTCTTACTAGTATTCCCAAATACTTCATTTAGACTTTCCCTGAAAAATCTCAGCATTTGAAATAAATGGAGTTATATTTGTTTTCCTTTAAATTGTGTGCTGTTCAGTGAACTATAGTCAGCAATTCTGGGCATTTTGTTGTAAGAACATACTTAAGATAAAAGAATAGATAATTAACTGTGATCAAAACTGGCAAACAAGATATGACTGCTTTGATGTGAGATGCTGTGTTTTCAAACAAGCTTGGTTAGATTCTTTCATGGATGAATGATCTTTCTTGGCTTAAGGGACAAATAATCTAGATATCAAAGCCTCGTAACTATCTCCTGATACACACAGACTACCTGTAAGCAGTCTGTAATGTGCAATTTATAATGATTTTTCAAAGGGTTTTCCAATTAGCTCAAATTCCAGAATACAGCTTCATCTATATAACATTTTTATGGGGCTAAATCTCAGATGAAAATATCCCAGGCATAAAGCAGTGCTATGCGGCTAAACCACTTCCTGTATCTCGGTTTTTCCACATTACAGAGCGTAATGCCACAAAGCTATATTGGTTTAGTTGCAGTTAGCTGAAGTATCTCAGCCAATGCAGAGCAAAGCTCTGCAACATAGACACTCCTGCACACGTTGCCAGTGCCTTCTGTTGTACTGTGTACTGTGTACTGATGCTGTGTGGTAACAGCATCATAGACCAATTGTATGTTCACGTTCTATGCCCCCAGAATAAAACAATAAGGTCCCAATCGAAAATGCACTCAGAATTCTGAAGATAGACAATAGCTCTTGCAACAGGTATCGTGGCAAGGGCTGGCAGATCAGACTGCTAAAAGTCCCTTTCATTTGTCTTCTGCTCTCAGAGAAGTTGTTGCATTTGCCAGTGCTGTTACGCATTAGCTATACAGTCAGCCCCAATCTGATTTAGGCAAAGAGGAAACTATGCAACTGCTTAACAGGACCACATTATGTAATTTAAGAGATGTCCATCATGTCAGGCAATACCAGCAGGGAGGTTATTGCCTTTTATCTAACTTCTTCCCAATTAAGCCATCACATATCAAGAAAAGCATAACCAAAAAAAAGTAGGCGAAGGGAAGAATCTTTGGGGTAACACAGCTTCCTGGAAGTCAAGCACTGCTGAGAGGACTGAGATTTGGGGAAGGTACAGAACACCGAACATTTATCTTATGTTCCAGGATTGCACTGTATACACTATTCTACACAGAAAACACTTGACATTGTATGGTATAGACTTGTCTTTCATTTGAAAACTTATCTAAAATATCTTAAGGTAATGATCTGCATTTGTCAGAGGATGATTTAAAAGAGAGCTGTTAATATAACACCATCATATTCAGAATTAAGTTTCTGATTTTTTTTTAAGTGCAGTGGCCAAAAATGAAAACACACACTTGTTTCTTATACTTTTTAAATAAAAAAAGTTCATGATTGTGAGCAGATTATTTTAATCCATCTAAAAGAACCATAATGAACTTTTGATCAATAAAAGCAGGGGGAATTTAAAAAAAATATTAAACTGTCATGGACACTCTACAATAGAGCCATCAGCATGTCTGGGCACACAACTCTTTGTAAAGACACTCCAGCTCCAGGGTTGTATCCTCTTTTATGCTCACCTCAAATATTTCAGCTGGGGCTTATCATCCAGCAGGGGTATCCATGGTTCTGGATCACTCAATAGTTGAGGGGGATGGCAAACTAGGAACTTTAAGGCTTTCCTATTTTGTATATTTATTTCACTCTTGTATGAGCCAGCAATAGAATTCTTCCAGCTTAGTGATTAGGACATCCTCCAGAGCATGGAGGATCAAGTGATGTTTCATTGGTTCAAATAAAGGGTAAGGAACTTCCCTGAAGAGAGAAATAAATTCAATTTAATGATTTTGAAACTAAAAAAGGCTTTTTGATCTAGCATTTCTCCTATACTTTTTATCCGTTTGACTATGTTGTAGGAAGAGAAGTATTTATGTCTCCTTCCCTCACTTGGTAGTGTTTATTTTTTTTTACAAGAATACAGACAAAAACATACCATAAAAAGAACTACATGAAAATTATGAAAGTTGTGTTACTTTTGTATATGTGCAGAATTGTTTACTTCATCCCAGAATAATTCAGAGTTTATATTTTTAGTGAGAAGTCTCACGATATTTTGCTCCTGGAACTAGAGAAATTGAAATGTGCAGTAGGAAGGCAGTAGAGAATCCTGTCCTACATATTCAACTACTTGTCTCAGAAACAGTTTACAAGAACAAACTAAAAATAGAAATCTCAATATAAACCACAAGAGGATCAATGATAATTCAATGGCAGTGTAACAGTGGTAAAGCATCCGTAATTATAATCTAACTAGCATTCTAGACAATTTTCTTCTCCTGAAAAGTACTGCATACACTCTTGACGTGTGATGATGTAGCTAAGCATCACTTTACCCCCTTGTTTCAAGTTACCCAACAACTTCAGTGTTCAGCAAAAATTCTTTTATGTAGTAGGTCCAGGGATCCTGATGTTTAAGTTCAGGCATGTTACCAGGAATTAGTGAAAAATACTTGTAGAGTTCCAAGAAAAAGTTAGATCACTTCTTCACAAGACAGCTTTATAAAATCATTAGATTCTGTGGTTCTAACCAGGACCTCACTAATTAGCTTGTGGGCTCAAATTAGTCTATCACTTCAGACTGTCTTTTATCACCATTAACATACTATTTGAAAAATCTGTACAGTTAAGGTGTTTAAGTTTAGACTTCCCTGGTAAATAATTGGTAAAATGTCAAGCTAATTCTTTATAGCTTAAGTGTTTTCAATGATGCATATACTAATTACATAATTGTATATACCTAATGAGATGAGTGTGTTTTCAATGAATGGTATATACCCAGTAATATTTGTAGCAATACAAACAGAACTGCCATATTGTTATAGGTATGATAAGTCTCATTAAAGTTATGTGATTATAGCAGGTCGCACTTGAAAAAACATACTGGAAACACTAACATATAAGAGAAAAAGCACTAATGTTTGGAGGAAGAATGCTTGGGAAGGGGTTCTTGTTAGAAGGACATGAAATAAAGTGCACAAAAAAGATGGGAGCTATTACAGTTGTTTCTGAAGGACACTTCACAAGAGAAGTAGAAAACAACAGAAAACACAGGCTCATCACTTTCTATACAAGGCAAACAACATAGACCAAAAAGTGATAGGAAAGAGGTCTTACTTCTTGTGTAGAAAAATAAAGCAGTAACTCCTCAGTGGTTAAATAACTTCCTCCTGTCCCAAAGCTGAAGTTGGTCATAAGGATCTGGGTCCATCCCAGCAGCTCTGATGTCACGCACCAGCAACAGTATCATCCGGAGGGGGACTGTTTGCAGTGGTTCCAGAAATTATGGTTATAGCAGGTAGTCCTTTGCAGATAGCTACATAATTATCTTTATGGGTCTGTGGGTGCTAGGGAACTCTCTTCACAAGATGAATTAAAACAACACAAGTTGTGTCAGCTGTCACTGAACAAACCATAAGTACAGGCAGCAATTAGACCTCACCAGAATTTGCCAACAGATTATAACAGAATGAATAGGTAAACTTTTCTTTGGCAGTATTTTCAAGTGGTTAATAACAGCCCACAAACCGACACATGATTTCAGAGACACTGAGGGTAAGGTTCCACTTAATATCTGAATTATTTATCATTCAATAAACTACATTCAATAAAACTATATTTTTAGTTGACACCTATAAAGGGTCTATATTCCCCACAGAGCTTCTGCACTGATCACCACAGTATGTATGTCACATTTACATTTAAATTGGCCTCCACTCTTTGTAGTTTGAGTGCTGTAGAAGCAGAAAATCCTAGTGATCTCATCAAATCCTCAGTAGTTGATCGTGAAAGTACAAACACAGCTCAAGCTTATCTTTGTGTTTTCCTGAAATAAATTACCAATACCTTGAGTCTCCACCAAGGCATTTGTAAAGCCACATTATTCTTTAGCCAGCTAGGTTCAATGGTATGTCTATTGTCTGCCTGATGCTAAACCAGGGCAGACTCTTCTGCCTGGGTCCTTGCAGAGAAAAGCAGCTAAACCTCTCAAGTAATTCAAAACACTGTTATTGTTCTGAGCAACATATGACCTAGTTTCCCTGGTTTGTAAACTGCAGGAGAAAACTGCTTATAGCCAATAAAAATATATTTTTAAAGACATCAACATGCTCATTTTCTGAAAGAGATGAGATCCTGCCTATTTGTTGACATTAAATCTTCAGCAAAGCACACACAGTGAGACAGGCAATCTATCTTCCAATACCTATAGGAAAGCCACCAGATAACAATGAGATAGATACTTTTGTTTCCATAGTGTCTTTTTTTGCCTTAAAAGTCAGTCTAGATTTAAAGTTTTCATCCCTTATAATTCTCAGATATCACTCTCTTTCTACTTATTTTCTCATGTAATCAAACACAAACTGTATTAATTAGGTACAATTAAATTATTAAATGCTTCTGCAACACTTACCTCACCCATCACGTAACTATCTCTGGTTAAATGCACTATAATATCCTTGTGAACTATTTTTTCCTTTCTATGCTTCTTGCATTGGTGTTCCTCATCCACTTCCAAGAAAAAGAGACAGTTACAGTAGCAACTCTCCAGGGGCCGTCAGTACATGGCATTCTAGAATTTATGGGGGGAGAGGGGTGTCTTAGATCAATAAGTATTAGCTATAAAGAGTAATGCATTTGACATTATTCTTTAAAGGGGAGATGATTATACTCTAAAGGGGAGATGATTGACAGCTGCCACTACACGGATATTTCTCTTCTGCTTCTGTCATGATGTGCTATGACTTAGACATACTGCTGTATTTAAAATAAACATGTCTACTGAAAATAGTTCAGCAGGGAACAATTTAAAGATGGTAGGTGAACAAAATATTAGGGTTCAGGAGAGAAGCTTCTGTAGGGAAAGTTTTTCTATAACTGCTTATTGCAAGACTACTTCCCACCTCTGTACTAACTGGTTATCATCGGTAACTGGATATGAGGCTTAAAGGTTTTCTGGCATGAGTTTAGCTGTTTGCTGTTGCCTTTAACAGAAACCCAAACTTTCTTCAGCACTGTTTTGGGCTATAACAAAGCTTCCACAGTCTTTCAAATTTCTATCTTTTGGAAGTCTTCCACTGCTAATTGTCCTATTATTTCTACTGACATATAGGTTCCTGTACCACCTGAGTGAAGAGCAGTTCTCTGGCTGCAGTATTTATCAGTTACTTAATATAGTTTTACTTTTATACTAGACCTCACTTTCAATACTTCTGGCACGCAGAATAAGTGCTAGATAAAAATTACTATATGAGCTCTTCACTGTTCACTTAGCTCCTTTTAAAAACATTGAGAGGAAATTTTTAAAAAACCCGCCTGGACAGAATACTGAAAAGCATACTGCAGTCTAACTAGGTGAAAACAGAAATAAGAAAGCTTGAAAACTTGAGCCCAAAGGCTGAGAGGATAGTAATGACAAGGAATAAGACCACCTCTACTGTTTACCAATGATCTTGCAGTTGAAATAGCATCCACAGCCACCATTTGGGGCTGGGAGGTCTGGCATGCACATGACATAGTAATGGAGTCTAACTGCACTGTATCTTCACAGATATCTGTTTTTAAGAGACCTGTAGGTGTTCTTGGAAGATCAGGACAAACAACAGAGGTCATAACAATTCTTGATCTGTGTGCTCCAAGAGATGTAATATATTTAGAAAAACTGTGGACTTGCAGAGCAGTAAGGCTGTAAGAAGCTAATGCAAGCAATTATCTTGGTCTCTTACAGCAAGTAGTATTATTTATCTACAGCAAGTCTCCCTTGTCTGATCAGCGCATTGTTTAATCTCACTATGAAATATGCCCTGCCCCCAATAGCACGAAATTGCTATAAAGATGCATAGAGAGGACTGTTTGAGAGTATTTGTAAAATACTATTACAGAGAGTTGCTAAGGGACAATTTAAGGAGGTGTATTGTCAACCAATTTAGTTTTAATTATTTGGACACTTAATCACCACTGGTCACAAATACTTTGAAGTCCAGATAAATTAGAAGAGTTGAAAATCCAATGTGTTTTAAAAGCATCCAAGGTACTTAGTAAAGGATTCTGTCATGGTATGGAACTTTTCAGGTGGCAATAAAAAGTGGAGGAATTAAGACCTTGGCCCTGAACACTGGTAAGTATGGAAAGAAGAAAGTATTAGGAAATCGTTAATTCCCTTTTTGAATTACATCAACATTATAGTTCAAGATTAAGACCAGTTTAAAATCAGCATACTAGCAGTTAGATGAAAAGTCTAGCTGTACTTCCTCATTAAATACAATTTTAAACACATTCCAAAACCAATGCATACAAGATATTCACTGTAATTTTGAAACTGAGTAGTTGTGCAGTTGATCAAAGGCTCTGCATCAGCACAGAGCAATGTGCTTGTATACACTTGACAGCCAGAACCTTATCACAAGTATAGTTCTAGCGTCTGCTTGTTCTTCAGATTTTTTTTACCTGTGCTTATGATGTATGATAGAAGACAGACTTTTAAAAAGCCATATGTAAAGTTGTTTCTCCTGCAAACTGAATTGCTCAGTTTATTTATAGCTCTCTTCAGAGCAAATATCCCCACATTACTGGATCACTAAAGAATTTCAAATTGTATGATAGGAGACCAGCCGCTTTCAATTTTGGTTTTACAAATGGAAAATGCTTCAAAATTTTTAACACCACTATCAAAACTACAAGACAGTTTCAGGCCCAGTTGAAACTTCACCGACAGAAAATTTGCTTTTGATTTTGAAACTAGTGACTGCTTAACTTGAAGAAGTTGATTATTAGCAGCATCTTTAACTTTTCTTCATGAGTTCTGATTTTAGAAAAATATTTTATTAGAGAAGCTCAGTTATTTCACATCTATTTTTGCATGTGCTTTTAGTCTGTCATTATTCCCCAGTTAAATGCATTTTAACTCACTGTGTCTTGGTAAAGCTTAACACTGTCAATTACTACATAATATAGGTTGAAGTAAATACGCGTGCAGAACTGGTAGAACTCTTTGAATCGAGTGTTTAAACGTAAATGTTTAATCAGTTAACTGGAAAATTAATTAAACTGTTAAAATTAAACTGTTTATTTTTAATTATAGGTTAAATTAATAATTTATTAATTAATTAACAAATTAATAATGATAACTTAATTAGTTTAACTGGACAATTAATTAAGCTTATAAAACTGGATAATTAGAAATGTTTAATCAGTTAACTGAACAAGTGGTAACTTCATGTTACATTTTGATTAGTCTAATAACAAAATCTTTGCTTTACGCATAAGGTATACTGCTTTTTTGCTCTTAAAAGGATTTCAAGTGTAGTAATTAGTAAACAGAATATTCTTTCGTAAAGTAGCTCTATTTAAATAACTTTGTCTTAGGGATTAATTTACATAAATCTAGGCAAAACAGGGATTTCCTTTCCTGGCTACTTTTTTCCTATTAATTTTCTATTTAATCATTTTAGTATATTTTTGTAACCAGCATTGTCTCTTGCTTTTACACAAACAAGTTTATTTCTGCATCTTTTTCCCAATGGTAATAATAGAGGTTAGATATAATTTACTGTTATGGGTTGTCTGGCGGCGAGGAAGGGGTTAAGGTGTTGGCTCAGGGTCCCACTCAGGACGGACCCGGCCCAAGCCAGGCCCCAAGGCAGGATCAGGCAATCGCGCCTCTGCGAATAACATGTTGGGGAAGGACCACCCCCCCCCCTTCTTCCCACACGGTCGGGGGAAGCGCCACACGGTGCAGCCCCTCGCGGCTCCGGCAGCCAGGCATCCCCCCCCACCGCCTGCTGCGCTTCTGCGAACAAGATGCTGTAGCCCAGCCCCCGCCATGGCTCATCTGGGAGCCCTTCTTCCCGGGAGCTGATGAAGACCTCCGATGGCGCAGAAGAGGAGCGGGATTTGAGAGATAATGGAACTGCACAGCACTCCAGTCAGCAAGAGAGAGAGAGAGAGTGATCTTTTCCATCATTTTCCCTTGCCACGTGGTGAAGAAAAGCAGCCGTGGAGGACCCCACGCTGGAACTAGAAGCCCCACGCCGGAGTCGGGGGAGTCGCTGGGGAACTGAAGCCCCGTTAGAAGAACTCCACATGGCAGGTGGGAGAGATGGCGATGAGAAAAGGAGCGGCTCGGACTGACTGCAGTCTCCCCCCACTTCCCCCCATGTGCCGCCGGGGGAGGAAGAGGTACAGAACAAAAGCCTTTGGGCCTTGGGACGAAGGGAGGGGTGGAGGAGAAGTGCTTTTGTGTAAGATGCAGTTTCTCTCTTTCAATACCCTGCTTCTTATTGTAAATAGTTAATAAATTCAGCTGTTCTACTGTTCTCCACGAGTCATGTCGGTCTCTTGCCCGTGACCCTAAGTGGTAAGTGAAACCCTCCAGTTCCCTGCCTTAGCCCACCAGGTGTTTAGGAAACTGTACCTGTGGTCTCATGGACCACGACATTTACATAACTTTGTCCTAAGCTGTTGCTAAGGACGATTAGGATACAAAAGTGCCAGGGAGGATGCAATGAGGCAGGGCACCCAGTACTTTCTGAAGACTTTGAATGATATTTCAAACTGATGCTCATTTAGAAGGAAGAATAAGTCTTCTACAGCAATGCTGCATCTGCATCTTACAGCAAGATATACTGGTAATTTTATTTCTAACACAATAAAGTTGCTTTTGGCCCCTGACAGTATCGACAGGTAAGGAAACTGCTTTAATGATGTATGGAGTCTGGAAATACATACATGCACATTTATGTATACATGCACACATATAAACTACTTCTTTGTCACCAAAGAGGGAACACGCTTTGGTTTACAACCTCCTGATTCTGTGCATCCTGAAATCATAGACTATTTTTTACATCAGAATTAAAAATAGACTTGCCTTTGTTTTCTCACCTTGAATGTGTTATTTTAGTTAAGGGAACAGTAATTCTAAGAGAAACACAGCCTAATATGATTGCCCTTGACATAAACTGTCTCATCAATGAGAAGCTGATTTTACAGATCTAGCTTCAATGATGATGCTCACATAAATGAAGAATAATCTTAATAAGAAGTTACTGCCTTTCTTTCACTGTTTTCTTTTCTAATGACCATCTGTTTTATGGCACTTGCAAGTCTCTTCTCTTTGGCATAATGAATATATGGTAAAGTAGCTTTACTGGGTTTGTTTCAATTGTTACTGCTTGTTGTTGATTATAATAATAATAATTATAATATTATTATACTACATTATTATATATCGATATTATATTATTATTATTAATATTCCATCCCACAGGAGCTTTGGATGTCTCTCTCAGTGTGCCTAACTTGGAAATTACAAATGCTAGCACTAGAGTTTATCTTTCTCCTTCCCTATTTTTCGTGAAATGGATGTTGATCACCAGATTTTTGCCTGTAGCTTCACACCATAGGAGTGCTACCTATTTTTCATTGCAACCAATTGACTGATTAACAGAATCATGGGAAAAGTTATTTTCATTATAAAAACAGCCTCCTTAGTGTCTTAGCTCTTTTTCTGTTGTATAAAAATAAAAATAAAAATAAATATTTATATTTGGTAGCTTAAATTTGGGGTCTGATGCAGTGAATTGCATTATGGATATTTGTAACAGATCCTACTCTTGGGCAGCCTTAGTATCTGCCACTAATCCGCCGATTTATTTTTATTGTTTCAGTTTAATCTTCCCTGACCTTGGTCCTGCAAGGGCCTACACTGCACACTTAAGATGCTTATTTTGAACTTACTCCAGTCTTTTTAGACTAGAGTCCAGCTGCTGGTAATTCTCTCCTAACAATTCCAAAGGCTTCACTGTGGACACTGGCATTGGACATGTACCCAAAGAACAGCTATTCTTGTAACTCTAAAATACTGCAATATTGATTAGATTCCAACTGAAAACGAAGATGTTTATATGAAAATGGTAGGAAATAAATCCAAACCATTTGTAGTAATTCCTCTCATTTGACTGCTGCTTTCAGAAGCCAGAGTTTTCAACAAGATCCCTAAGTCATTTTCATAAAGATATTATTGTATGTGTGGATCTGCTTCCTAGCATATTGTTAATGGGGAAAGTTTAAGCTGGTAAACATAAACTTAGCCTTTTATGCTGCAGTCTCATTTAGATGGATCTGCAAACCTTCCAAGCATGAGTGTCAAACATGGATCTAACACAACTGATGTAAAATCATGAATGAGCTTCTTGAACCCTTACAACCAACAACTCATGTAGTTTACCTGCATTGACCTCAATCACACTTGCTTCCAGAGTCTTATAAATTGTCCATTTTGGACATCACTGTAAAAGTCATCGGTACAATGTTTAATTTATTCCATCATGAGTAATGAGTTTGTTATTTTTATTATTTCTGCTTAACTGTGATTTTTCAAACTACTGTGGAATTCTTCTTAACTCGTTGAAAACTGTTTTCTTCACAGAAGTTTTTGATTTAACATTTTAAGCACTAGTCTGTATAGACCAATGCAAGCTAGGACAGGTGGATGTAAGTCGACATCTGACCTAATGAACATTGTTCCAAGTCCCATATATGAAGTCCTGCTGAAAGTTTATAAAATTAATCTCAAAACTCCGCTGATAGTCACAGCCTGTAAATTGGAGCTGTCTCGCATCACGCCTGCTCTGTGCCCACAGAGAAAAAAGTTCTGTCCGTCTTTGTTCACTGGGACTACACATGGCAGTAAAGGAACACCCCAAGGCATTGATAACCATGATACTTGTATCATAACTATGAATGAGAGCTGCATTCACAAGATTAACTTAATTACTCTGACAATTCAGATCATCTAAATCTACAAATAGGTAGCTCCTTTGTTAGGCCATATTCTGAAAATCTGCTAGACTGAAAAGCTTTAGTCTATTCACCTTATAGCTTAAGAGCAGAGAAAAAAACATTGGACAGATCCAGACCTATTAAGTCACAGATCAAACTCCTAGAAAGCAATGCAGATGACATATCTTTATAATTTCCTAACTTTTTATAGTGTCTAAAACAAAAAATTGCAATCACGATCTGACAGAAGTTCTCCATTCGCCTAAGCCTCCACAGCTCAGATCTTCCATTTCCTGAGTGCTCTAATTGCTAGTGGATACACAAAAGAATACTACAGCTGCCGTTGCCGGTGCATGCCTTGTTGTTCTTTCCAGTGCTTGTTGTCCATCCAGAGGAACGCAAAGCACATTGAAGGGTGGGAAACAGGTGCAGAAGAAATATGACAGGGTCTAGTGCTTAGATTTACCCGTAGCATCCCACTCAGTATACAGGCTTTCTAAGCTGTTTATTTTGGATGTCTAGTCCTCCCCACTGACAGTCAACAATGGATGACTCAAATGAATCTTCATACTGAAATTAGGACTCCAATTTCAGCATGCTATTTCAGTATTCTGGATCTGTCTCCTTTATTTTTTGTTGAAAAAGATAGGCTTTTTTAGCATGTATGTCTTCTGTAGTCCCTGACAGAAATTATGTTCAGTGTGTCTAAAAATACATGTAGAGAGCTACAAACTGTAAGTGGCCACACTGGAAATGTTCTTCAAGTTTGCTTTGTTATTGTGGTGGGTTCACCATGGCCAACAGCCAAGCACACGTACCCACAGTTGCTCCCCTTACCCCTGCCCAGAAGGATGAGGGAGAGCATAGGAAGACTGAAAGTGGGAAAACCTGTGTGTAAAGACAGTTTAATAGGTGAAAGAGAATTAAAAAAAAAAAAAAAGCAATGCAAAGGAAAACAGTCAACATCTCCCACAATCAGACCAATACCCAGCCATTCTCCAAGCAATGACCACCTTGGAAGCCAAAACCTCTCATTTTTTTCTTCTTCTCTGCATTTTTTATTACTGAGCGTGGTGTTATATGGTATGGAATATCCCTTCAGCCAACTCAGGTCACCTGTCTCAGCTGTGTCCCTTCTGAGTCTCTTGCCCACCCCAAACCTACTTGCTGGGGTCACAGAGTGGGAAAGAGAGAAAGCCTTGATACTGTGCAAGCACTGTTCTGCAACAGCTGAAACACTAATGTGTTATCAACACCGTTTTAGCCACAAACCAAACTCCAGGACTCCAGTTAACTCCATGCCAGCCAGACCCAGCACCTTTATTAAGAATATCCAACAAGTATATCTCAGGAATTCTCACAGACTGGAGTTCATTATTTTTACTATAAGCACTTAACATACCTGTGATTTTCTATCATTTATCACACCATGCAATCAATCTCAAAATTAAGAATTTAACACACTGTGAATTTTGTTTTTTCTCCTCATTTGTATTAACCTTCTATAATCTAAATAATTACATCATCAGCTCTTTATGGGTTGCACTCTATGCAATCTGTGTGGCTTGATAGAATCTAGCCACCATTTGAAGACTGTTTTTCAATTTTTATAGTATTCAGAATTAATAATATAAAATATTTGAGTACAGTGCATACAATAGTACAGTAGCTAATAGGTGACCTTGTCAGACAAAAAGCCAAAAAAAATCTACTCCCATCTGCTGAAGTGGGGGCTCAGATCAGTGTGCACCTTCATATTTCAGACCTTACTGTCATGGCAGCAATTGTCAGAATTGTGAAACCAGGCACTAGACTTTTCAAATACAACTGAATGGAAATTGTAAGTAACAATTACTTACCACTGAATGATGTTTTGGCTTGGGCTTTGTTTGCTGTCATCTGTACTGTTACAGAAGCAAAGAGAAAAGTCAATAATATGTAATTACTAATGGAATGTTTGGCTTGTTTTTAATGATCATACATCCAAAATGTTGTAAAGAACACTTGGCTAAAATAGAGAAAACTGCTACTGAGATAATGAATAGCAAGGCTTGCCATTTCTTCTTTCTTCTCTTTTAGTAAAATGAGCTAATGTTCTAAAAATTCCTCTTTCTGCTCTTCTCTACTGATAACCACTCTTCAGTATTTTTTTTTAGTCTTCTAATTAAGTACACATTTTTCCACAGGAATCTGAAGAGTAATATTAAATGAAATTTTGTAGTCAAAATACAGTAGCTCCACATTAAGTTTTTGTTTGATAAAATAGCTTCTCTCTATTCAGTCCATAGGAAACTATGTTGGCAGAAATTCTCTTAGGATAGATAATAATTTTTTTTTAGTTATACTTAACTATGTCTTGTGTTTATTGTAATGGGTAATTATATCAAACACATAAATCCTGACTTATTAGTGTTCACAGTTCCTGCACAACAAAATTGTCCTAACTAAATTTTGCACTGTTTTGTAAAGAGTATTTCTCAGTTGGCGTATTTCAATTTCAAGCCAGTCTGATTCTTGTACTCAGTCTGCCATGGTCCGGAAAACTTTCTTGTTGCCATGTCCTCTAAATCCACAATGGCAAACCAGTTATAGTAGACAAGATACTGCATTACTTCTAGGATTTTTATTCTGCTAGCTTGTAAATTCTAAGATTTCAGATTACAGCCTAATAAAGAACAGAATGTCATTAAAGTTTAGATTGGTAACTAAATCATGCAACAGAAACCAGGAAGGAGAAACTCTGCCTCGTTCAAAGAAGTAGAAGTTGTAATTAAACTAGGTCTATTTTATAGATCTCACAAAAAAAAAGCGGTAAAAGCATTAAGAAGATGAAAAGTTATAACAGTGAACATATCAACAAAAATAACAACCTGCTACTAGATTTAATTTTCTAATACTAGTAAGTCAATGATCTCTTCTGGAATACTGGATGTTTTATCCCAAATCAGACACCAAACAAGTACTCCAATATGTCTGTAGTCACTTTAGACTTGAAGGTTTGTCTTCTTGACTCACTATGTGCTTTGCTACCGGAAATTTTCACAAAAGAATTTACAGGATGTTTGTCTGACTTCTGATACCCTACAATGGGTAGATTGCCTAGACATCTACAGAGCAATCATCGTGTATACCAGTAGATTCAAGATAAAATTATATATTCCAGTTCAACCTGAAAGAGTAAAACCAGAGTAGTCATAGCTGATAGTTATCTAGAACCCCAGATTGTTTGTTCCTGATTCCTACTGCATTATATAGGCTGGAGAATTTCTTAAAACTTAGAAACAGAACAAGCAAAAGTTACATACAGCCTTGATACCTTAACAGTGACTTAACTAAAAAAAAATAAAATTAAATACACATATTTTATATAACCAGCACTAACAAATACTCCAGACTACCTCTTCATTATCAGTCCTTTTTCATGGTCCCATTTGTTTCAGGAGAGGGTAATATCTTATACTCAATTTAATCCAAGTGCATGCCCTCCAATTTTGTTAGTTTCAATTGGCATCCATCACTACTTGAGATTGATGATCAGGTGAATTTGTTTCTTCCTTTATTTTCCTAGAGTAAAGTAAGTTTGGATATGTTTTTCTATGTAGGACCCCTGACTATTGTTTTTATTTAGAAAATACCTAAAATTGTGGCAAATAAAATTGTATGGCCTCAACTCAAACCTGACACTTGTTAGTGTACAGAAGAAACAGCAGACACATTTAGAGAAGGATGTTTTCATTTTGGTATTTGTAAAGAGCTAATTATACCAATTTATGCTGTTAACATTTTTTGAACAGTATGTCCTTTCATGTAGACACATGACATCCAAGGCATCTGTATTTTGTATCATCATTTGTACTGAAATGTTCCAATTCTTATTGAAGGGAGAGACAGGGATAGTTCTCAGTTTGTTTCACAGTTTGGGAGACAGGGAAAAGAGCATCATGAATTCCTATATCTCCCATTATTGAATACCACTGGGTGAGGAGATGAGTGAAGATCCTGATAAAAGCAAATTTTGTGTGGAGGCACGAAGTCGTGATGCCTGGGATCTCCTGAATGTCAGCTATTGGAAGAAGACTAAAATTTAGATGGTTAAGAAGCTTTGTCATGATGACCAAGTCACTGAAGAAAGCCTATCTAGAGAACCTAAGCCATTATATTTTCAGTTCTAACCAGTGTTATGTCATCAGGACTGCCTTAAGAAAGTACAGATGCAATATTGAATATTCTGCTAAAATCTGTATTCAACACCCTGTCAAATCAATATTTTTCTGTTTTTTGGCAGCTGGAGAAAAACTCTGCTCACTCTCTCCATATTAGTATGTGAATAGATTATGAAGTTGGCCAGCTCAGTTTGAAACAAAACCTCGCTTAAGAATATGAACATACAATGATTATTGAGTAGAGAATCACTTGCCTTCAAGACAATTTGCAACTGTTTTCAACATCTTCCAGAATCTGTCAGATGGGCAGATCAATTATGTTGTTGCTTTGAAATTAGATTTTGTTTGGAGCCTGCTTCCTGACGTGATGGATTACAAGATCTTTTTACAGACAAACTTACAATTAGTGAGAGAGAGAGAAAGAAAAGGTAATAAATAAATGAGATGCTGTCAAGGGAAAAAACAAAACAAGTGATGTTTACCTTGTTCTTTTCTAAGCTTTACTCTATGCTGTATGTGTAGGTTTCCACACAAACCAATTCAAGAAAAATATACGTCCATTTCCACAGAAAAAAACAAATGTACAGGCACAAGAGAAGGGCTGTGTGTTGCTCGTGTCTTGGCTGGAGTGTGCTTTTGAGAAGAGGGTGCATTGTGATCTATCAGTCAGCCCTTTCAGTGCCTGTTGTTTTGTCAATACAGACATAAGCAATAGCTAAGACACAGTAGGTGCCCTTACTAAAATGGCAGTAGTTTAAATAAATGGCTTTAAAAAAGTACATGGAAAGTTTAAGTAACCTAGATTTATCTCTAATATCACGTTTCCCTTGCTTAGTGTGGTCTGAAGGGAAAAAAAAAAGTGCTTTTCAAATTCCCCAAGTAACACATTCAGTTATGTAATTAAGGTTTCACTGCCCCAAGGATCAGGATTCATGCTGCTAAGTTCTGGCATTGATGTGCAATATTAAATCACTATATTCATCATTATTTCATCAACTATAAAAACATGACCAAAATATCAAGAAGAATTCTTGTAATGTACTTATTTTACTAAGAATGTACTTTATTTCACAGAATTGCTATTCTCTTCCTCAGTTCATCTCAAGACTTTATGTTGAAATACATCGTATTCAAATCAGAAGCACCATCCTAGCTCTAGTCACAGTTTAGCAGAAAACTTCTTGTTTCAATTTCCTTTTAAATAAAATAGCCATATTTTTCCATTATTCAGCAGAATGCACAGGTTCATTCCTAAAGCAAGCCTTTATTATGTTAGAAATGAAACTAGCAAGGAAGAGTATATTGTCTTCTTCATAGGTAAAATCCATGCACATCTAAAGTGTGAGAAAAAGATGAAGTTAAGGTATAGAAATAACTTCTTAGTAACTTCAATTTCCTCTATGTTTTGAAGTATGTTCAAGCGGTTAAAAAAAAAAAAAAAAAAAAGAAAAACCCTTAGGGTAATAAATAAAATGCTGGTCCCCCAAGATTATATTCTAAGCAAGCAGGTATAAAGAAATGCAGGGTATCTGTGGAAGTTATTTACACTCTTACATGGTGCTACAGGCATGGTTTGTATTATGAAATACTCCAGGCCAATATCTCAGGGTTCAACCTCAGATCCCATGCAGGCTTCTAGCATCACTGAATTTCACCGAAGTGATCACAGATCTGGGTTTGAATCACAGCCTGTGTTACAATCTCATTTTGCTGTAAGCATTTTTTCTTTACCTTGTCACTACAGTAGCTTCATATTAAATTCAGTATTTCCTTTATTGGGAAAACAAAATGAGAAATGTAGTCTTTGTCTTTGAACTGATAAAATTTTATTTACCTGAACTGCAAATGCCAATATAACTTCAGCCTCTTAAAATACTTTTTCTGTCTCTTAGTGTACTGGGGAGCGTCAGTATATTTTCCCCTATTTTGCAAAGATTAGAATGCAAAATTTTCAGTGCCATTCCTGAATCATGCTTTCATGTGGATGAAGGTATTGTGCTTTTATGAGTTTCAGAGGTTTCCAGAAACATAAGTAAGCCTACACTAACGGTGAGCATGCAGTATTTTGTAAGTTTAGGGACAGTCTGCTATCTAGGCATTAGTAAACTCGTAGTTTATGTTAATAAAACACAATTGCAGTTGACTTCAGTCAACTAGTTTTAGTTGAACAGAACAACTGGTGTATTAAAAACAGTCTCCTTCTGCAATTAATTTTATGTCCTGGGTAGGTCAGGCTACTTTTCTAATCAAGAAAAAATTATTTACCTGCATAACATGCAGATACTGCCTCTGTTTTCCTCTGGTTTTGTCAAAGTTTTAATTTCACAGATAAGAAACTTTAATCTGTTCACTACCCTGAACACAAAAATTCAAAACCTAATCCAAATACATTAAAATGATACCCACAACGGGAAAGGATCTAACTGCTCTGTCCTCAAAATGTCATAGCCTCGAAATAACTTAGAGCTTTGTGTGTCCCCAACCTCCAAGACATCTTCACTGGTCATAATTTATTCCAGCTGCTGCAATTCATATTTCCTTTTGGCCTGCATTTTTTCTTCCATGCATCTCTTCTCCTTCACATTAAAAAAACCCCTCACAAGCCAGGGAAAGAAACCGTGGCATTATGCCCATATTCACAAGGAGAATACTGAAATGCTGACAAGACTCTCAATGCTTTAACATGCTGACACATACATTCATCACACTTGCTGATGAAGATAGTTTTAGAAGACAAAGTAATCATTACAGCATTCACATGGCAGGTAATCCCTTTCAAGTTGTATAACATACATTGCAGTGCTTTTATTCTGGAAAGCCAGCTAAACTTCTAATTTATGACTTCTTTTTTGATCTCAGTTTCTCAGCCCTTATGATTAATTCTATGTTTGTGTAGCCTTTCGTAGTCTTAAAACCATATGAATATAAAACATTAAAACACTTGACATGTGCTGGTGTAACTCCATTTATTTTCTCATTTTGACTAGTTTTCATGTGAGAAAACATTTGAGATCATTTTGATGAACTGCTTTGAGTTTTTAAAGTGATTTAGAATCATATGTTCTTTTTGCCTCAAAATTATTTAACGGTAAAAAAGGGGTAATTTTATTTTCTTGGATGACAGAGCTATTATAAAACAGATATGCACATGAACCTGTGGTCTCTTATGGAATTTCATTAAGATTCCACAGAATGTGGACATCTTTCCATGGCTACCTGTAGGAAAGTTTCTATCACAGTTTCAATGGAACTTTATTAGAAAAAAGTTGGGTAAGACTTTGTATGAAATTTTAGATCTAGCAAAAGTCAATGGAAATGTTTATATAATTTCCAAATAGGTCCAGTATCTCACTTTTAGTGCTACATGTTTCATTCAAATTAGGTTTAATAAACAGTATTTATAACTGGTAATGAAGCACACACTCAGCCAAAGGGAGCCTTCAGCATTAAGCTAAAAAGCATTAAAATAGCTTGTTATGGAGCTGCAATTAATAATTTCTTTCAGAAACCAGATATTTTGCTTTTCTTCCTGAAAGAAAATCATAAAGATTCCCGGTAAAAGCAGTTATTATTGTTACTATTAATTTGAATTATTATTGAATTCTAGGGCAAGTTGACTTATAAAATATAAATTTGATGGAGAAGAGCTTTTTAAAATGAAGGGCTTCTCCCAGTCAAAAGTCAGCTTTACTTGCAGTAATACTGAAAACAGTGAATAAAGGGTCACACTTACACCTTCTAAACAAGGAAAAAAACTAATTTTAAAAACACTGTGAAGGTGTGCACATTATTTCCAAAGAAGTGCTAGTAAATATTGCAACTCACCAGAATTGTCACCCTAAGTATAATGCCCCACATTGAAGGAATCTTCTTCTAGTTCTAAAGATAGTTAGAAAAAATAGGCAAGTTCGATGTCTCCTTCAAAGTTAAAATTCAAAGACTATTTACAGCTGAGGAAGAAAACACCCTTTCTATGTTATTAAGGACAAAAGTACTTTAATTCGGACTGAAAACAGGTTGAAAAATCACATTCTAGTTGAAGCCATGGAATATTTCTCCAAAGAAATATTACACCAGAAACTTAAGCTCTCATATTTGGAAGATTTAGTCTTTAAACAACGCGAAGAGGACACTAATTCCTTTCCAAGCAACATTTAGGATTCTTACAACACATGGACTCCCTCACTGCTCTCCATTCATATGATTTTTCTAAGGAAAGTTTTTCAAGCCAGGCCTCTTCCAGCTTTCCAGCCAACATAAAAACTCACCCTTGCCTAAGAGCAGAATTTCCAGTCCTAGGAAGATTAGGAACAGGCTTCCCAAGGAACTGGTTGAGTCACCATCCCTGGAAGTACTTGAAAGATGTGTAGATGTGGCACTTAAGGACCTGGTTTAGTGGTGGACTTGTCAGTGCTGGGTTAACAGTTTGACTTGATGATCTTAAAGGTCTTTTCCAACCTAAATGATTCTGTGATTCTATCTGCCAGGGCACAGCTTTGCTATACAAATGACTCCTTTTAAAAACACTAGTATTTACCATCAAAAACCAGCACCGAATTACCATCATGCTTTCAATCTCTTGTAAGAAAAACAAAACTGCAGTGAGGGAAGATTTACCATTTGCCTTTTTTTGTATGTTGAAGAGAGACATGATACGTTTGAAAATAATGCCAAACAGCCAAGACTCAGGTAAAACAATCTGAAATGCTTTTCTTTCAAATATAATACAAATGTGTTTGTATAGTATAGTACAGGATTTAAGAACATTTAATGTTGTGGACTTATTTTATGGCAATACAAAAGATGAAAAAAAAAAAGAGCAATAATTACACAGAAAATATAAGCAAAAAAAGGTAAGATAAAGAAAAGATAGCCTCTGTAAGAAAAAAGATCTCAAATGATCTTGATAGAGTTCTCGACTTCTCTACCTTGTCCTAATGAATTAAATGTGTCAGGAAAATAAATTGGCTACAATTTAAACAGACCAGAATATCCTAATTGACTGCTACAAAAATGTGCCCCTTCACTAATGGCTGTGTATTTGTTTTATCTGAGTGTATCTAGTCTTACCTCTGTCTAAAAAGGGAAGCAGTAACCCATTATAAAGAAGAAAATCCTAAAACCACAAATGCATAGAAATAGGCAAATGTTAATGAAATCTCCTACAGGGATAACCTAAGATACAAACAGCACACTTGAAATCAGGCTCTACCTCTCTAATTAAATTTTTAAATCGACTACTCTTAACATATTAGGCAATCTCCTAGGATTTTAAAGTCACCTTCTAAATCTAATTGTGAAGAATCATTTACTCTGCTTCTTTTCCTCTGTTTAGAGTACAACAAATTATTCACCTTCTAGTCACCACTAAAACTCAGTAAAGGTGATTAAAATCCGGGAAACCAAAGACTCTGAAATGGAATTGCAATGGAATGGGTTATTTCTTTGGGGAGAAAAAACAAGCAAAATGTTGCAATTGTCATTAAAACATAGTTTAGTACCCCATTTAAAAGTTAATTTAAAAATGAAGAGGTTTTTTCATAAAAACTACAGAGCTTGGAACTGACTTGCTAATTAAGGTATTAAACACCCAGTGTCACTGTGGTATGAAATGTCTGGTTTTTGACACACATTCTCTGTAATCAACGTGTCTGATCATAGTCTGTGTGGGTTGTGACAGAAAGTTGTGAGTAAAGAAAAATGTACATACCTCAAAATCTAGAGGATCAAAGAGAGTTTTAACAAGAGGTCAACATAAGAGAAAACCAACTGTAAACGGATATCTGTCGCACTTAATCAGATGGTCTTAAAGCATCACTGATAAAACAGAGGTGGTTTAGGACTTTTTGAAAATGTAGACAAAGATGGATTTTTCCAGGCCTACAATATAAGTCTACATGCTTGCAATGATGTCAGAGTAGGTAGGAAGAAAGGAAGGACAAGGAGAGCCGGCTGCGATTAACAGGGTGTTAGTGGGTTACAGCACGTTTCAGTGAGATGCGAGTATGCAAGCAGAGACTCCTTTAACTTATGATACCTTCCAGTCAGTCTAAATTCAGGAGGGAGGGTTTTGTTTCCAAATTCCCTTCTTTTGCTTAGCTTTTTCATCTTTCTCGCCTAAGTTTTCTCCAAATGTTTCTTCCACCCCAGTGCCCCCATGCTCTCCGAGATGCAAGAGCAGCTGTAGCACCAGTCATGAGTTTCCAACATCATGTGTCCTTTTGACCTTTTTATCTTAGTGAAGGTATGAGGGAGACTTGCTTTGACAGCTAGTTGCACCCAGTTCCAAGGGCCAGGACAGGGACAGGGACTGCCTTATCAAACGCTGAAGGAATTGCTACAAGGAGGAAAACAAGTTCCAGACACTTTTTGGGATGAAAGAGGGACCTTTTAACCACTAACTCTCTAATGACTCCTTAGGTACTGCCAAATCCTTTCCTTAATACACGTCAAGACGTATCTTCTGAGGAAGCAAGTTTACACAGAGTGAAAAAAAGATTACTTCTTTACTAGCAAAAGTTTGCCCCTAGTCTTCTTTGGTTTCTCTACTTTAATGATGTTGTCATCTGCGAAACCTGCATTTCTTCTAGTAACTAGTCTTGACTTTTTCCTATGCCTAACATTTTTTTAGTCTGCAGCCTTGCACACATTCTTTAAATAAGCGGGATGCTCTCTCCCAGGGACTGAAATGCTCTGTTCACCTCTAGGACGCATAGAGGAAAAAAAGACAACTTTTGGAGAAAACCAGATGTTGGTTAATTATCCACAAATTAAAAGCTTTAAGAAGAATGAAAAAGAGAAAGCAGAGAGATCTGAAATACCAGACAAAAGAGCAAGGCCTTTCTGTGGAGACTTTGTCAGGAATTGTCTACAGAGAAACTGAAGTATATAGCAGTAAGTGATCACAAATCCAGTGACTTTTGCTTATGAGGAAAGATGGAAAGAATTGGAGTCATTTCTGGAGAAGGCATGATGAGAGACATGATAGTTCATAAACATCTACTGCTTCAAACAGAGGAACTTAACTGCTCTTGTCCAGTCTCCAGCAACAGTATAAGTCCTCCACACTTCTTTATCAACACAATTATTTGTAAAATTGTTTCTAGGGATAAGTAAGCACTAGCATATGCTGCAACATAATCTGGATTATATATTATCAGAAGCTTTTAAGAATGCTATAGATACACAGCATATAGCCGATCCTGTTTTAACATAATTTCCAGCTGTGTTCCTCCTGTACTATGCCTTCATTCATTCTGAATTTTACAGCAAAGAAGCAGAAATGTTTTATCTGCTAGCATAATTTGAAAGATAATGCCAGAATATAATTTTTTACCTTAGACAATGGGTACTACAAATTGAGTAGGTTCTGGTCATAACTGGAGATCAGATTTAATTTCCCTTTACAATGATAACTAGCAAAACAGAAGCAGAACTAGATCCTCCATCAACTTGATCCCATCAACACTCTATGATTCGAAAATAATCCTTTAAATCTGACAGTGCTAATTAACATACTAATCAATTTATCAAGCAAGCAAACAAAAAAAAAGTAGAATGGAGAAAATAGTTTTCATCAAGGGCAGTGTGATCAAGCATTTAAAAAAAAAAGCCCTCATCTTCATGATTGATTCTGTACACAGGTGCAGATAGAATATTTGAATTTATATCACTGCCCTGGAATATTTTAACGCATCAGCCTTTAACAAAAAATGCAGATAGATATTGCTGTTAAATGGCAACTATTTTTCCCACAAATTAAAACACTACTTTTTCTTGTTAGGGTTTTCACTGACTTGGCATAGAAGTACTTAACTGGGAAAAAAATGAAGAGAATTACTGTAGGGAAAAGAAAACTGCTGCAAGCCGTTAAGTATATTTATTACAATTATTACAACAGAGAAATTCTTCAAGAATAATCTCTCGCTAAAAGTACAGTTCCTGTAATACTGCCAAGGACCTTGATATTAAGGATGATCTGTTTTGAAAGTGAAGTGATGGCCATGAAAGCTAATTCTTGACTGCAGAGAATAAAACTGTTAGAGTCTCCGAACATAATCAGTTCATTCATTTGAAAACAATTGCTTTCAACAGGAGTTGAATATTGGGGTAGGCATATTTTCCATAAAGCCTTTTTTTATCCCATCAGACTAATAACAGAGGTGTTCTGGCAGATTCAAGAGATTCTTTTTCCTCATCAATCCACTGGAGATAGGAAGCGCACACATTTCATGGGCAATTATCTGCTTGTAGCTGCTTTTAACCCCAACGTGGTATTTCTTTCAATTTGCACTAACACGACAGCTGTGGTAGGTCAAACTGGATCACATTCCATCATATGAGAAGCTGTTATCCCATATATCCTGCCACATTTGCTATAAAAGTTAAGTGCCTTCTATTTCAAACAATAGTTGAACTCAGTCTGCATCAAGGTTAAAAAAGCAAAAAAGTTTCTAGTGTTGCCTAGAAGAGAGGAATAGAAGGCAGAAAAACGTTAAGATCAAGACTCAACATTTATATAAAGAATGTAGGGTTTAGGTATTTTGGTTCTTTTTAATCTATAATCTTTAAATCTAGCATTTGGGAAAGAATAATTTCTATTGCAGTAAGCAAAACAAAGCTGTTTTACTACTTTCAAAGACGGAGTTCCCAAGCATTTGTGAGGGGATAAGATGTATCACTAGATGTGTGCACAATATTTCCATTGACCTAAATATTACATATACCTTAGTACACAATGTAGCTACAAAGACTAACTTCAATTCTGTTAATGCAAGGAAAAATAAAATAGCATAACTTGGCACATTGTGCAATTTCCCAGCACGGTTTTTTTACTGATGTATCTTTATCATCAACTATCACTTTTTTTTTCTTCAAAATAAAATGTTTCACACAAAATTTGACATACATGGAAATGTGAGTTTGCTAGTCAGAAGATAATGATTATGGACTGAAAACTATAAACTTGACACTGCTACTTCTTAAAATATTATTTTCAAATTCAAATTTCCTCTTTTGAAATATTTCTCTTTCATTTTACAATATAAAATTATATTTAGGAGTGCAAATAGTTGGAAAATTGGACACAGCTGACTAAGCATGAGACTACAGTCTGCTTTCTAGGACAGACATGCATTCAGCTAATGGTCACTGTAATCTATAAAATGACATTTTATACACTGTTCCTAAATATATTATTTTATGTTTCCATACTGCAGTATTTTAACTGTCATTGTCCAGTATGTTAAAAAAAATATAGATATACACGTAAATACCTTCAGATTGATATGGAAAAGTTAGCTGCCATGGTGATCTTCTAAAGTAACCACACTAAATCACTCTCATTTCAACACAATTAATGCCACCACATAAAACACAAAATTGTTTAAATTTAAGCTTAATTTTTCCTTTTTCTCAACTATGAAAAGTGCTCTTTGGCAACAGAAGTGCTCTGTATTTGTCTCCCTTTTTGTCATGCATTCTTTGCTCATTTTGAAGACAATTTCATAATCAGAAAAGTGTAATTGTGACAATCAAAAATTGCATGTTAATATACATACAACAGCCAATTTTAACCCTTTCAGTCTGTCCAGTTTGCTTCCCAATTATACTTTCTTGCTTGAATATAAAGCCATCCAGGACATACCACAAACCCACGTCATTTGTGTCATATTTTCAATTAGAAATGTGCAAGAAATAAGCAGAATTGTTCAAAAGAAAATTTAAAGGTAACAGCTATATCTGGTCCAAGATTTATAAAGGTTGTCTTAAGATAAAATCATACAAAAATTGAAGTACATCAAAGGATAGTTTAGGCATGAATGTATCAAATCTGTGGTACTGAAAGACTGGAGGTATTCATATGCTACAATAACTACCATGAGAACAACTGAATGGAAGAAAGATGAACAATGTTCACAAATCCTTTTCCCTGGTAAATTAGCCTAAGCAATGAAAGTCCCTACAGTGATATTTTAGCCAGATGTCTTATGATGATTTTAGTAAATTTTAAAAAAAAATTTATATTACTGGTAGAGATACCATCTATTCAAAGCTTAGCTCAAACATAGAAAGCAGCTATACACTTTCAAGACTGCATTTTGTATCTGGTACAGCAGTACATCTTCCTCAGCAACAATTCAATCACCTTGTCATCAATGCACTCCAACAACCTCCTGGGCAGCTTGCGCTCTGCACTGTTGCCCCTCCAGCAGATGTCAGGGTGGCTGAAGTCCTTCATGAGGATCAGTGCCCAAGAAGGTAATGGTTCTCCTAGTTGCCTGAAGAAGGCTCTGATCAGTCTGTAACAGATATCTGCATAACATTGCCCTGGCAGTCTTTCAACAGCATACTACATCAGACCCCCAAGTAAGCAGCAAATGTCTCCAGATGACAGTTAGACTGACAGATGGCAGCTTCTGCTCTCTGCATCAGATAGCCTTCCTCTGCTATCACTGACCGCTTCTTTCTGATGCTTGTGCATGGCTCAGGCTCAGCTAGCTTGGATGATCCAATGGACAGAACTCCCAGCAGCAGATCTGGAAAGTCACTGAACCTCTTCTGCACCTGCAGATCTTCAGATGAAGCAGAAGCCTTCCTCCTGGTGCCAGAAATCTCAAGCTTCCAGCCTTTTGCCCCCACTAGAATCTCCATTTCCCAACCTGATACGCACACTGTCTGCTTCTCCAGTCGGGACTTTGGCCTCTTGAAACTGTAGAGTCACAGAGAAAATCCAGTGAAGCTCTTATCACCTCTGATGCTGCACAGTCTGCAGACCTCCTCCTATATCTCCTTCAGCTGGTAACGTAAATCCTCAACCTGAACATCTACTTCAGGCTAGGAGATAATCACCTGCTGCCTTAGCCTCAATGAGAGGTGTCAGGCACACCTGCAGCCCAAGAACTGCAGACCTGCCTTCTCCCTCAGGAGTTCACTGTTGTTCGAGGCCTTTGATATTACAGGGAAAGGGATTTCAGTCCCTGCTGGGGACCATGCCTTGTGGCACTCTGCTGAAGACTTATATATGCTGATGATACAAAACTGGGAGGAGTGGCCGATACACAAGAAGGCTGTGCTTTTTCAGAAGGTCAACCTATCCTCATAGATTGGGGGTTGACCTTCTGTAAAGCAGCTCTGCAGAGAAGGACGTGGGAGTCCTGGTGGACAAGTTAACTATGAGCCAGCAATTTGCTCTTGTGGCCAAGGAGGCCAATGGTGTCCTGGGCTGCACTAGAAAAGCGTTGCCAGCTGGTCGAGGGAGGTGATTCTCTTCCTCTATTCATCTCTGGTGCAGCCACATCTGGAGTGCTGTGTTCAATTCTGGGCTCCTCAGTGCAAGAGAGACATGGCATTACTGGAGAGAGTCCAGCGGAGGGCTACAAAGATGAATAGGGGACCAGAGCACGTCTCCTACGAGGAAAGGTTGAGACACCTGGGACTGTCTAGCCTGGATATGAGCAGATTGAAAGGGGTTCTAACCAATGTTTACAAATATCTAAAGGGAGGTATCAAAAGGATGGAGCCAGACTATTTTCAGTGGTGCCCAGCGTCAGGACAAGAGGCAAAGGATACAAACTGAAATACAGGAAGTTCCATCTTAATACGAGGAAAAACTACTGTGAGGGTGACAGAGCACTGGAACAGGTTGCCTGGAGAGGCTGTGGAGTCTCCTTCTCTGGAGATATTCAAAACTTGCCTGGATGCGATTCTGTGCAACGTGGTCTAGATGACCCTACTTGTGCAGGGGGTTGGACTAGATGATCTGCAGAGGTCCATTCCAACCTCAACCATTCTGTGATTCTACATATGTTGCTCTGTGCAGCTGTTGGCCTGTTCTGGGAAGTGCCACGCAAGCTGCAGTGTCTCTTCATTACCTCTGCTAGCTACACCTAGTACATAAAGGCACTTATGTTGGATAATCTCTTGTCAAAAAATAAACACATTACAAGTTTCACCTCTAGTGAAAGCTGACCTCTGAACTATAACTTCAGGTAAAAACAAAACCCAACCATGCAAAATCTTTTGAAAAAGGATAGAAATGGAAGCAGAAAGGGCAATGCAGTAGCTAAATCCATAATGCATACATATATTGCATATTACAATACACTGATTTGGCTTTTGTTTTCCAGGACAAATGTCATTCTAGCACCTGTAGTTACAAATTCAACTAGAAACTTGGAAACTGTAGAACAAGTTTCAAGCTACTCATTATTGGGCCTTTTTCCCTGAAGGTATGATCCTATGATCTTAATTTGGCAAACATAGTTTTACTGTGATCATTGTTCATATGTTATTTGATTACTGTTCATCAAGCTCAGTTTACGTGAAGGGTTTTTGCTAGGGATCAGCAAACGTAACAGCCTTTCTGCTACTTATAATTTTATGGAAGGAAGAATAGGGAAAAAAATAAAAAGAAAATAGCAGTTAAATTTTCAAAAAAGGACAGCTTGATTATGTGTTCCTAAAACTATACATCCCAGGTTGCTTGGTTTTTTTAATCATTAATTTTTAAAGAACTAAATAGAAAAAGAGGTATGTAACAGATAAAAGAACAGGGAGCTATTTTTCAAAATAAGAATGATTAGGAAAGCTCTTCAAGAAATAATCTGACAAAGATTATTAAATTCAAGTACTGTCTCTGGTTCAACTTGACTTTGAGCTGCAGATTCCAGGACAGAATATCACAGAAGTATTTTTTATAATCTGCTAATAGGCATCACTGGAGACAGCTTAATGGACTAGATGAACTTTATATACAGTACAACTGAGCTTATGTTAAGAAATGTGAGGATGTATTATGTGAACGGACAAGCATAGGATCCCTTAAAATGTATATAAAAATTATCTGTATAATTTTGCTTAGGGACCCCTTTTAGTACAAACGTTTTCTTACAAAAAGCATTTTTTTCTTAAGAACCTTGCATCTAATGGCCTATGTTTCAGCTTTATGTATAGTCAAACAACTCACCATAGTAGACTAAACTGAGAGTTATGGGATGGCTCCCAAGAGTAAAGTGAATGAAGAGAGGGATTTTGTTACTCTAAAGTTTTTTCATTTTTTTTGGAAGAAAATGATAATTTTTCCTTTTTAGTGAGAAAAATGTGTCCTCAGAAAAGGAAAACCTCAAGAATTGTTCACTAGTTCAGTGAAAATCTCTGGGCAGCCCCTTCCCTGGTGCCCAACTTCTACATACTCTAATATGATCTAAGAAGAAAGAAAAGTGTGTTCACAACTTACGGGTGCCCTGAAGAGTCTCAGTGAACACGGCAAATGTCATGTGTGTTTAATAAGAAGATCCTTGAGAACTATCAAATGAGATAGTGGAAATGGTTCTTATTTCTACATCCATTTTTTTGTGTAAGAAAGAAAAAGTAGGGGTGAGCTGAGGAATCTCAGCTGCTGAATCCACACATGAAAATATACAAAATTATTGACAATTCCAAACAAAAATGTCAGGTGCTTGAGGATGCAAAAGATGTAGCTGGATAGTCGACTCTAGAGATCAGATATGCCACCAGTGTGGTAAAACGGACTTATCCAGGAAACACCTGGAGGCAAAAGAAAATGTCTGCAGGGGAAATTAAAAAACAAACAAGCAAAGATACACAATAGCATAGGTAAATAAGAATACAACCTAAAAAAGCATAACAAAAAGTTTAGCATTACTTAGAGCAAGAGAACAGACAGTAACTAAGAAGAGGTGACCTTGTAGATCCTTATTATCGGAGATATTCCCATATATATACATGTATATACAACAAGCCTGCTAGAGTATGAATGTCACTCTGCTGTGGTGAAACTGAATACAATCTCTGCAGAATGATCAATGATATCTCTGCACACCAATTTAAAGTCTTTTTAGATTCCAGACACTTCTGAAGGTCTAATTAGAACTAAACCTGCCCCAATACAGATTTTGAGAGGTTTCCCATGGTTATAGCTCTCTGTAAAACACAATTCAATGTGTAAAATTTTACACATGTGTAAAACACATGTGCTGGTTAAATATGGATTGCAAGTAAGCTTTGCCTGGCACGCACAAAGGTCTTAAAAACAAGATGTCTTTTACATTTATGGAAGATTCCATATTCCTTATCATTTTTCCAGTTTCCTAATGAACAGATGCTGTTCATCACCACCAATCATATCCATGAAAGAAAAGTGAAGCGTGTAACTTATGTCTCAAAAAAAAAATCTACCAAATGTTTCCTGCTGAGCAGATATTAATAAAAGATGACTGACCAGCTGTAATTTCACAGTTTAGACTATAGACCAAATAAGAAAAAAAAAAAAAAGCAAAGAGCTAAGAAATGTAAATGCACATTAACAGAAGCTGGATGTCTGTCCTGTGAAATCACAAGAACAAATGCCATTTCCCATACACATAGCTAACAGCATCTAATCTTTGGAAAATGGGATTAATTATTAATTACTGTGTAATCAGTACACAATACCAGATATAAAGGCCATAAACCATTTGTTAAAACTTCACAGAACCACAAAATGGTTGAAGTTGGAAGGGACCTCTCGAGATTATCTGGTCCATCCCCTTGTTCAAGCAGGAAATTTAGGGTTTTATCTCACCTGGTTATAATTTACCACTAGAATAGCAATGGGCAACTGTTTAAGTTTTCCAGTCACATTAGTATGTCCCTAATAAGAAAATATTTTCCTGAATCAAACCAAAAGTCAGAACATCAAAGATAATTTTTGTCCTATAACTTTGGGTTGAGTCAATTGGGACATTTTCTTTTTGCTAAATCAGAATTTCTTCTGATTGTTTTCAAAAGGTTATTGCAGCAAACAGGAAAATGAGATGTCATTTGAAAAAACAAATCAAGTATTTCAGTTTGAAACTGTTTAACTGCTTGTTTTTGTCAGTTCAACATCTTTAAAAATTAAAACAATGTTGACTCCAGAGATCAGTTAAACAGATGCTATTTAGTAGTTTTGGTTTCAACTATTGCATTTTGGGGGTAGAAATTAAACTTTTCCTACAGAATTTTAGTATCTGTAAATGCTCCATTGCTTATCATGGTATAATCCTGTGTGTGCCCCAGAGTACTGCCATTGAAAAGTGAATTGAGACAAGAGAGTGTTACTAAAAACTTTGCAGGGCTAATAGTGTTGCTAACTGTGCAAGTTTATGCACTCTAATCCTGATTTGCCAGAAACTAACGGTATAATTATTATGTTTACATGTTGAAGAAATGAGATCTTAGGTTACTTCAAGCAAACACTTTGGCTTTGCTTGAAGATGACTGAGGAAAACAGCATTCTTCCTGCGGACTTAATGAAAAACATTTGGAATTATCTCCAGAATACTCAGGTTTTCTCAGCATTTGCAAAGATGATACTTTATGCTTTGGTCAAGTCTTTGTCCTTTCTATTTTGTGCTCACATTGGCCTATCATCTTTATCTGTCCACAGAACGCCTGAGATTCAAAGCTACTGACAGCAGGAACTAACGAGGTGAAATAAACTGTGCTACATGCAGACATAGCCAGAGCACTAAACGAGTAGATTGCTTAAAGACTTCCGGCAGTCGTCTATGGGTATTTAATGAGGAAGAAGTCTAAATATCCTTCATTGTAATTTGGCATAAGCATGTTAAAATACGGTGAAATTAGTCCTGAAAATAAGATGTAGGACCATGTGTCACTTAGAGCATGTTACCACTAAAAATTTGTCTCCAGTTTTAATCTGGTTCTTAGCCCAGCTTCACACATTTTTTTGAAAAAGAAGTCTTAGTCTTATGTTTCCACACTTTCAAACAGCATGGTTTTTTTTCCACACTAAGAGAATTCAGTTTTCATTCTTTCTTTCTTTCTCTTTTGTTTCTCTTTATTTTTTAAAGGCAGATTACTTTGTAGTGAAGATGTTCCAAAAGCTTATTTGAGTCGATGACAAAATTTGATAATCCTCTTGCTTCATCCAGCTTTTCTAGATACTAATTTCTCACTTGCCTTCAATATAATGGAAACTGTCATTTAGTATGCAACTCTCCATTTAACCTTTTATTGAGCAACATGCTTCTATGATACCAAACTACCAAACTTAGGCTCTTTAGTCAAAGAGCTTTAAATATGTCATTTCAACATGAGTTGATAAAGAATTACCTCAGATTCTGGTTATGTTCTCATGTATGACAGAGTATGGTTCTGGGAGAAGCATTTAAACTCTGGTGGTAGATCAATATCTGGCTAGCACAGATGTCCCGGTGAAAGGTTATAATAAAATGTTCAAGAACCTCTGAGTAGAAATGGTTGGCTCTTCATCTTGTTGTCCTTTAAACCCAGTCAGTGGCCAGAAACACCATGCAGCCACTCACTTGTCCTTCCCCTGTCACAGGGAATGGGGGACAGAATTGGAGAGGTAAAGGTAAGGAAACTCATGGGTTGAGATAAGAACAATTCAGTAGTTCAAATAAAATTAATAAAATTATATAATAATAATAATAATAATAATAATAATAGAATACACAAACAAATGACACAAAGTACAACTGCTCACCACCTGCTGATTAAGGCAATCTCAGAGCAGAGATAGTCCCAAAACTGCAGTCCTGGAAGAGAGACAGTGAGCCAACTTCCTGGCTACCTCGCATTTATGTACTGAGTATGATGTTGGATGACATGGAATATCCCATTCACCACTGGATTTGCTCCCTCCCAGCTTCTTGTGCACCTGCACTAGAGGAACATGGGAAGTCAAAAATGTCCTTGGCTTAACGTAAGCATTACTTGGCAGCAACTAAAACTTCAGTGTGTTATCCACATTATTCTCAGCACAAACACAAAACATAACTACTAGATACTATGAAGAAAATTAACTCTCTTGCAGCCAAAACCAGCACACATCTTTAGAAACTAAAGCTAAAGGAGGAGAGAAAGAGAAATGACTCTAAGAGAAAAGTGTAGAAGAACAAGACCAAAATGCAGAACAGAAAATAGTGCTAGAACTGACTGAGGTCAGGTAGTGTGACAATATGAAATTGTCTTAAAAATCTGTATGCTCTTTTAGACATTGCCAACTTGGCCAAAAATTAAACAGCATTGGAGTGGAATGAAGAACTACCTTAATGAATTAAACCTCTAGCATTGTTATGACTAAAATTACATCAGAAGTATGAGTCATATCTCATGTCTTATGTCAACAAACGTCTTGCTTTCAGAAACATTACATTTTGTTAGTGCAGTTCTAAGCCTTAGACCACAATCTGCTTTCAAGAGGTTTCTTTCCCACCTTTGCTATTTGTGAAATGAGACAAGCATAAGGGAGAGAAGAATTTTATCATATAACAGAGACATTCCCAGGCAGAAAAAAGTTTGAAAAACAACCCCTTAAGTGAGCAAAACCTTTCTGTTCCTTGAATATAAAGGAACAGAATATCAGTCACTCAGTGTGTTACAAAAAGTCCTCTTAAAAAAAAATATGCAAATCTACCTTAGAAGGAGACTATTTTTTTCTACACGGACTTCTCTAACAAATAATTTTATTCTAGGAAAGATTTATATATATAGGTGTTAAAAGAAATTTTGCTAACAAGTAATTTTTATATTTTTTCTCACTTTCTCCTCTTCATAATGACTTGTGGGAGAGGAGTTCTGGGGTTACATTTTTGCATCTGAAATTCTTACCTCACTGAATCCGTCCCTTAAACATGAAATAAATAAATAGTGAGTCTATACATGTTTTAAAACATCAGCCATTATTCATGTTTATTCATTTAGACAAGAAGTCTATGTATGTATTTTTCAACATTTTATATTTCTGTTGCACTACCAGCAGATGGCCATTCAGAGGGAGGAAAATCATCATGAAAACAAAGAATGTCTGAGAAATGGTCTACCAGATCAGACATTGGAAAACCAAATGAGAAGCACAGAATGCCCACACTTAGAACATCATTAGATAAGGCCAAAGAGGCACATAGTATTTGGAGAGCTGAATTTTGGAACACATCTTCATGCTGGTAGGTGATCTCTGCAGTTCCACAGGACCAGCAGCAGTGTGTTGAGACTCCTACCTGTACTACGGTAACCACTGAAATGCCAATACTGGGTCAAACTGAAAGATACATATATGTAATAGTTTAAAACCAGGATGCTTAGGGAAAGGTATAATAGCAGGTCAAACATTGTCATGATTTTTTTTTTCAATATACTCTCCCAGGTTTCAAAAATCAATTAATTTCCTGACCTACAGATTACACCTATGTTTAATATGCCTTCTGTAGACAATCTCTTCCTACTTAGGTTTGGGGTTCACAAATTCAGCACAGCACCATGTTCTATAACACTTTAAATTTTCTTAACATAACACCACAAATTTTCTTAGGGCAGCAGGCTGGGTAGTTGGGGCAGTGGATTGAGGCAGCGATGCCCTGTGGCTGGGGCAGGGGAGGGGCTGATAGCCAGGGCTCAGAGGTGGCCCCTGAGTGCAGGGAGAGGCCCCTGTTGAGGTGTCTCAAGGCCAGACAGTTGTAATACAACCCCGAGCCCAGATACCTCAATACCAGGAGAGACAGGAGTCAGGGAATACACTCAAGGCTCTGACAGGAGCAAAAGGTAGATGAATTTCCTTGGTTTCTACTAAGGAAAATTTCCACCTACAGCCATTTGCAGGGGAAAGCTGCAGTGATAACATGGATGGCATTAGTCACTGACATCTAAGTCATTGCGTAGGTAGCTTCTATCCTACTGTACCAAAACCTGTCAACTCTTCCAGTGCAAACTTTGCAATTAAAATCTGTTCTGTGAGGTGCTTTAATTTCACATTTTGTCTGTACAGGTCAGAGCACTGGAGAATATGTCATAAAATAACAAAAAGAATAAGATCATATCTTGTTCAGTTATTAAACCTCAGATCACTTCAGATGCATGGCAAATTAAATGCAAATGTCAGCATCTTGCATGTAAAATCTGCACTCCAGGTAGTCCTCCCACCTTCTCAGTGTGTAAACTGAGGCGGTAACAGCACTCACAGGCTGCTGAGATTGCAAACATAAATAGTAAAAATTAATTATCTTTTGCAGAGATATTGCACGTTATTGCACTAGGTGAAAAATCCCATGTAAAACTGGGAAGTTTTAGTGTTATCTTTAGCAAATTAGGACTTCAGTATACTCCGCAAATTAAACAAATATCCAGGCGTTTTTGAAGGCATCCTGCCACTACTCTGCTTAATGCAATTGGCTTTACATGTTTTTATTACATTGTCAAAATTGCTATAAAAAGTCATCACTTAATCCATACTTCTGTGTATAATTAAACCAAATTCTATGGCACTTCTAACTCTCCTTAGTGAAATGTTGAGTATGCTCTGACATATGAGAATATTTACTTATCTTCTACTTACTGCAACTGAGAATGTTTCACCTTTTTTCTGAATTTTTATTCTCTTTCCTCTTTATTTTCTTATTTTTATTTCCCTGTTGTTCCTTTGTAACACTAACAGGTCAGATAAGTTTAATTCACTGAAGCAAAGGCACTGATGTTTCTCACAAATTTTAGATCTTTGAAGAAAGAATGGAGAGTTTCTCTGATCTGTACAGATAGGCAGGGCATAGTTAATTTAACATTAATGGTTTTTTAAACAATTAAACACAAAAATCATAGTTCTACAAAACATTCACACAAGATTTTGCTAAGTACCATAGTATTAAATTTGAGTCGTTATACCATATTAGATTATTTTGCTTTAGAAGTCCCCAGCTGTGAGCATAATTTGCTAGATACAATCTAATATGTTTAATCTACACTACTAAATCAGTTTATCTTCAAATTACATAGTGTAATTTCAAATACTCAGTAGATTTTTGTTATCTGTGATTCGATTTTTAAAGTATGGTATTTCCAAAACACATTAGGCAAAAATCTTTATTTCTACTGGCTAGTGTGAAACTTCTTTGTCTGCTGTCTTGACCATAACCACTATGCAGAAGAGAGAGAGAAACCGTTGAAAGTACCTGACAGAAGAAATTACATTATTCTTGTTTTACTCAGAAAACAAGACTTTTCCTGCTTGCCCCATCAGTGTTTTCACATCTGATACTGCATGAAACTCAGTCTGGGAGAGCTGATGTAAAGGCATATCATGTAGGCTTGATGCAACTGAAACTCAGAAATCACTCAGGATGGGATAAAAAGAACAAGTGAGCTAAATTGCAACATGTAAACATCAGCTCTGCAAAAGTACTCTCAAGTTATACAGATGAGGCAAGAAGGATTTTTTCAAGGCCACTGCAGGATGAAGCTGTTGTTAAAGCATAAGAGACCAGAAGATGTAAGATTCCAGGAAAGGGAAAAGTTAGGGAACACCAGGCGTAACACATTTGTGTCAATACTGAGGGAATTTAAAAATAGCATACGAAAGAAGGAAAGGTCAAGGAAAGGTGTTGTGGCCATCATTTTTTGTTTCTTTTCAGAAAAGTCTGTCGGTCCCGTTTCACTGTCTCAAAGTTGGCTGTTACTGTGACTCTGGCCTTCAGAAGTCCATTTGACAATTTTTTCAGTTTGCAATGTCTTCTGTGGTATCACATTGCACATATGTCTGTGCCATACTAAGGCTGAAAAACAGCAGAGATACTGGAAATTTAAGTCTTCAATTTTTTTATTTTTCCCCCCTCTTCTTTAAAACATGGACTTTTATCACATTTACAAATGTGTTATATATCCTTCCTTCTTCATGTTCTACCTATCCCTAACTGCTCAAAGCTACTGAATTTCATTTTCAAAGGCCACCTTGTGCCTTGGAATTACAAGCTGGATATATAGGTTATGAGAGACAAATGGCAGATCAAAAAATAGGGAGCATTTTAGAAAACCTGACTTCAATCTTTGCTCATACACTCTTACACATCTCAGGTGGGTAATGCATTTCCTGTCATTTATTACTAGGTTCTGTTGAAATGATAAGCAGCATTTGGAATATATGATTTTGTAATTCAGTCTAAGGCACTAAATCCAGACACAGAGGTGCAAGAATTGAACATGATAGCAACAGCTTTATGTACCTGCAATTTCTCATTGTCTGCTCTCCTGGCACTTTCACGAAATCAACATCATCATTTTGGTGGTCACTTTGCCTGCTTCATTGCTGCATACTGGAAGATAAATCCCAGTGCCTGCTCTTTATTAGTATTTTTAGCTAACTGTGTTGATTTAGCCCTAATTACTTATAAGCAGTGTCAGACAAATTAAATATTTCCAGGTGTGTATTTCATTAAGGCTTCTTAATCAATTTTATTAAGGCAGTAACTCACCAAATGAACATGCTTAATTGGCCAAGTAAGCTATACAGAGAGTAAGAACAGTGTCACAATAAAACTGAAGGCCTGGGTAAAATAAAATCTATACTCTTGATGGACTGCACACTGTGAAAGATCTTGGACAAGTCATCTGTACCTAAAACTTCACATTTAGGCATAGATTTTAACTCTTTCCTTATTTTCCTATCAAGGCTTTCTGAAAAAAAGGAATAACCCAGCAAACCATTACTAGAATACAAGTTGCTCTTTCTCCTTTTCTTCTCTGCCTTAACAAACAATTAGTCTCAGACTAATCCTTTTTCCAAGACTATATTCCTTCAAGCTGCAGGCCAAGTATGGTACTAGACTCTGGAGTAGAGCTGTGGGTCTCAGAGCTACTGTCAAAGAAATGGAAATCCAATACACCTCTTCTATTCCTATCATTTAATGCAATAGGTCGCTTAAGTTTGGTGTCAGCCTAACTTTCTAATTTGACTTCAGCAGTATTTAATTAATTCAACAGTCCCTTATTTGATGTCATGAGGGTTAGCCTGCCATGGTCAATGGGAAAACCTGGCCAGGGTGTTGACTACCCTTTCTCGCCCTAATTTGGGTCATCTTTGCACTGTGCTCTGGATTTGGAGGTGCCTTGTTGGCCTGAATTAACATGATTTTGCACAGTATTTGACTAAAGTCTCAATTGCTGCTTAAAGCACTGAGGAATGCAGGGCAAGAATGGCTCTGTGCAAAACCAGCTCAAGTGTTCCTGCTTTCCACGTTTTCTGTTGCGGACCACAGTGCAGGGACTTTACAGAGTAACTGGTCATGGAATGCGTTTGCCTCTGCCTGCACTTTTTAGCTTAAACTGAATCCTGCTTGAGTGTGACTATGCTTTCTCCTCACTCAAACTACCTTGAGGCAGTACTGCAGTAATTTTATGCGTGTGTTGATAAACTAGGTTATTGATACACTGGTGTCAGTAAAAAAGCTATGATAATCTGAGTATTTCCAGTCACTTTCATGTGCTTTGCCAAAATCTGTTAAAATACAAGAAAGTACTGTGAGTTTCCAAATTAGGCTATTTTCATACAAATGTAAACACTGTGGAAGTTTACAAATATCAGCAAACTCTATTAAGTCTTGTATGTTTTCACATTCAAGCTCTCAAATAGCATGTTTGTCCAGCACTAGAAGCCAGTTAACAAACATATCACCTACAAGCAAAACTATTGCCATTTTGTCACATAACACTGCCGTACTGTTTTAACACCTCCATCAAAGAGCAGAAATCAGCAGAAGAATTGCAGGCCACTTTATCAGTGAGTAAGAATACAGAACGTACACAGAGTCCATCTCCCCAGTGTAATTTGCTTTTCTGCATGCAGATGTTCACACCCCTCTAGCAGGTTTCCGAACAATACTCTCCCTTGAGAGGATTTGCTCTTGCTCAGGCATCCCTCTTTCTCAAGAACAGAAGAATCATATATTAAACAAAGTGGAAGAGAGTAATCTCCAGATTGTACAGATCCATATTCTAGTGACACTGCCTCTACTTAAAACCTGGAATAGAAGCAGACATGTAGTAAATATTCCAACAGTGAATATTTGATTGCATGATAAGAAAAATTCTGGTGTTTTTTTGTGACAAAACTGCCAAGCAGCAGCTAGCATTTATTTTGGTGTTTTGTTCCAGCTTCATCAGAGTTTTACACAAGTCCTATTTCACAGAATCTTATGGAAAGAACAGTAGCAATAAATCAGAAAAAAAATTTGTAGCAATCTAATTAGGAAGGGCAGTGCACAGCACCATCTCTGGACACTGCTTAGCTAACCATGGCAACTGTGATTTTTCTTCTTTGCTTATGAAACTACTTGTCAAAAGCTGAGTGCTTGCTTTTGGAAAACAATAGCCTGACCCACATGGCAAGGCTTATCAAAGTATTATGAAAATAATGCCAAGTTTTCTTCAATGCCTTGAAAATTATTTTTTGGTTACCTAAGCCCTTTTTCACCGTGGAGCTTTTAGTGTCATCTACCTGTAGCACAGGCCCTTTGTTCATAAAAATATAGCAGTAATATTACCATTTTTGTCTATTACTCATTGATGTACAGAAGCAGAGGGGGTTTGGCAGTAAATAAGCTTGAGTTCATTCCTCCATTTGTTTTATTTATTTTTGCACTCTATTTTAAACGGATTCTCTCTTGGGTTTCTTGCTTCTTCAAGCAGTAAATCAGGCAGTGGAGCAAAAGAACCCTTGAAAGGATCACAGCACCTGTTGGGCTTAAACAGCTTCATCATATCAGGGCAAAATGGTCAGCTCCAGTGTAATGAACCCAGTGTTTGGGAACCTAGTGTCTTGTGCTTTTTCATGTAAATGTTTTAATATATGTAATGTTGTTATTCCCAGTGTGATCAGATCAATGCAATTCTATTCCTCCTAAAAAGTGATACTCAACATTTTGCTCTTAATACAGAATTCAAATATGTATGGGTATACAAAACTACTGAATTATTGCCTTCATGTTAGCCTTCATGTCCATATGATGTTATTCAAGTTCCCCACACACACAAAAAAATCCTTCCAGTTTTCACTTAGCTGTGTGGTACAAGCCATAAGGTGTAGAATCTGGAAAATTCTGCATTAGCCCTTCGTATAAAATCTAAAAGGTTAAGCAGGTGATGATACATAGACCTTTTCCTGTACCTCTTAATAAAAAATAAAAAAATACTTCAGCAGAAGTAACCTGCAAGAGATGAAATATGCAAGCATGTGAACATTCATGTGGCAAAGAGAAGTTCCATTATGTATGATTGACCTGCTTTTCAGTGAATGTTGTCTTCTATTTCTATGTCTTCTTATCACAGCAAAGACGAGAGGCTACACCTCGCTACTGTTCAACCTATGCAGTTTGCAAATTGCCTGACCTCTCTTGTAATTATGCTAAATCTAGAGGATGGAATTAAAAACTCTAAGGAAATGGAGTTCAAAATTTCCTAAGTAATTCTAATGAATATGATGGGTTGGGGGGCACAAATAATGAGGAAAATAATTTGTCGTCCTAGTCACAGGTTATCAATAACACAGTACTTACAGTCTGATTAAGGGATTAGAAACAGCAGCCTGTGTTATATATTTCTCTCTTTAATACAATTTGACCATACTGTCACCAGGCCAGAGTTCACTGCTTTTAAATTAAAGTGTAGACACTGCTACTAATTAAGTCAAATATATAATGATCACAGGTGTGGAGGAAATAGTTCGAAAATGCAAAAGCAAATAGATTAAAGTACTACCTCTGGTTGGAATGTAACATTTGCTACTAAAATATTACAACCATATGTCTATCAGGTTAACTAGGGCACAAAGCCAGTCCCATTTACAGGAAAAGTAATACAAAAGTGATGGCTACACTGGGACATGTTAAAAACATCTCTACATCTTCTGTGATTGTATTTTATGTTAAAACTATCTACATTCTTTTGAAAACCATAATTATATTATAATTAGATATTGATCATTACATATAATGCTTTCACACACAGGTGCCTACGCTTTTTTTTTGGTTAAAGTTTTTTTTTTTTTGCTAAACCTTTAGATTCAGATTTTTTTTTATCATCTTTATTATTATTTTCCCTTACTGACCCCACATCTCAAAGCAGGACATTAGTTAGAATGCAAGAGGGAAAAAGAGTCACTAATGTGAGTGTAAAAGACTGAAAGACGGACAAGGTGTTGGTGAGTTCAAAATTTCATCTTCCAAAACATTTTGAAGAGGCTGTTGATGGTTGTAGTTTAACGCAGTCAGCTAGCAGCAAACACCATGCAGCTGCTCACTCACACTCTCCCCTCCCAGGGATGGGGGAGAGAATTAAAGGCGTAAAGGCAAAAACAGACTTCTGGGTGGAGATAAGAACAATGTCATAACTAAACTACAATAAATTTGAAAATAGTAATGATAATAATAGTAATAATAATATACAAATATACAAATGAATGATAAACAGTGATACTGCTCACCATCTGATGACCAAGGCTCAACCCATTCCCAGTTAATGATTCCAGACCAGAGACAGTCCCAAAATCGTAATCCTGGCAAAGAAAAGACTTTGAGAGTCCGAAACAGACCAAGAGAGCCATTTGAGAGATAGAGAACTTCTGGATCAATCCTCATCTATATACTGGGCACGATATGCATGATATGGAATATGTCACTGGCCAGTTTGGGTCTCAATCTGATACCTAAGGTCGAATCCTAGGCTAGTAACTGGGGCTATGCTCTCTCCCAGCTTCTTCTGCCCCTGCAGACACTGGCACATCAGAGAAGCTGGAAAGTCCTTGACTGTCCTGGCAGCAACTATTGACATCAGCATGTTATCAGCCTTCTCAGCACCAATCCCAAACACAGCCTCACTGTAGCTACTATGAAGGAAGTTATCTCTGTCCCAGCTGAAACCAGGACACTTGGAAAGCTTGTCAGAGACATGGTACCTGATGAGATGCACATTTAGGCAGCTACTTTCTTGTGACTTTATGACATTACAGAAAGATAATACATAAGGTTTATGACATTGCAGAAAGGTATGCCAGCATGTAGCACCAGAAATTCTAATAAAACTCTAGGATTTTGGGGTTTTGTTTTTGTTTTTCATTAGGTAATTCCCAGCTTTGCCCAGCGAAAGAAGAAGATAAAAGCAAAAAAGGCAATATCTGTTCTGCATAGGAACATGTACACATATGATGAACAGAGCACCATGAGTCTCAATAGCTCTCCATGGAAAGCTTAGCACCTACCAATTCTTAGCACCTTGTTAAGGACCCAGTCTGTCTATGACTGCATAGCGATGACATCTTCAGAAAAATGTGCCCACTCAATTTTGAAGTGGGGAGCCAAAGTCACAGATCTAAATAGTCATGTATCTTTAGTATCTAATATGTATCTATCTAATAGTTATGTATTTTTATACCTATAAGATACTTAAGTGGGTAGTTTAAAAATAATCTCTTCTTGATTTTGTCTTAGTCACCATCTAAACTGGTGATATACAGCTGAAAGTAGCCCTCCCATATGCTGCTTATAACAACAAGAAAAGGAAAAATATATAGCAGAACATGGATATATAATATGCAATTCAAAGTAATTTTCAGAAAAAAAAAACCTTGAAAACAATCTAATCCAAGGTAAATAGATCAAATAAAGGTGTGTTTTTTTCTTTTACCATATAATCTTCAACTTTAGTCCTGTTCAATCTGTATTTTTGCAACATTCTCATAAAGTCTACATCTGATTTTTTACAGCAGTTTTGTGTTTTTAATTTTTTATGTCTTATAATTTAATAGTATCATATTTTCAATCATGCTAAACTAAGGCACATCACAAAAGAACATACATTAATAAATGTATGAAAGTTACTAGAGCAGGTCTTATCAGAAGATGGAAAAAAGATTACTATGCTAAGACTGTAACCACAGGCACTATCTTGATTCTGAAAAGGAATGCGCATTTTCAAAAAAAACCCCAAAAAACTATGAGTCACAAATCATGAGTCACAAAAAAAAGAGCAGGTTTAGAGATATAAATTTTTCTGTTTCATACTACCCATGATAAAATGTCAGATATACATAATTATGTATAGAGCCTGCTTCTTTAGGCATGTACTCAATGCATTTTGAACAAGCCTTGAATGGATGTATTTTTTTCATCATGCAAAAGCTGCATCAGTGAAATTTCTATGCAAATTATTCTGTTCTCTGTGACTTAAGAGGGAGTAAAAGGACAACTTTCTTTACATCTTATTAAATTTTGCAGAATTACAGTGAAAGACTTCTTTTCAGTGATTTAAAGGTGCTTTCTACATGACCTAGAGGCAGATGGTGTTATTTATTAAACCATGTGGAAACCGGACGTATTAAATGCCTGGATGTCCCTTCACAGTCCATAGTACCAACTAACAGAGAAGAGTCTGTCGTATATTAAAACTATAGTGATGGATCAGGAGAAGAGTCTACCTTCTTACTACATACACACATTTCTTTCAATAAAGCCTGAGCACACAGATGTCACAGAGGGACAGACGATTCATCTCAATCTTTGACAGCAGCATAAACACTGCCATAAAGGAATACAAGAGGAGTTGTTTCCCCTTGTATTTATCTAAATAAATATCCCTCTTGTTTATCTAAATAAATCCATTCCTTCTGCAGTTGCTGAGAATGACAGGTTCAGGAAAGGTAGAACAGGCTTGTACTAAAATTTCGTTACTCCTGTGGAGTATCCAAGCAGCTACAGTTGCAGTTTTCTTCTCAGAAAGCTTTTTGCTGTAACCCCTGTGTGGATAACTCCCATGGGCACTAACAGGAGACTCATATCTGTACAGTAGCCAGAAGAGAACAATGTTAATCAAGGGACATTTTTCCCCCTTTTTTCTTTCCCATAAGTCAAAGACAGAAAATACGCACTGGCCTAGAACTTCGTATGCAACTGGGAGTGGAAAACCTTCCCAGAAGAGGAAAAGGACATATTTAGGAAAGGGTTAGTTGCTTAGCTACATGTTCAAATAAAACACTCTAAAAATCAGATTACTGACTTTCCTTATGGCTCTTTCCAAATAGAAGTAACAAAGCATCCTGCTCTTTGGACAGCTTGAATACTTTCCTATTTATCTGGCTAAAAAATCTCCTAGAAATGTTTGTTCTCATTACAGCAAGGTTTTTGACATAGTATGAGTGAAACTCTATGCATGATAGTGTGCATTCACACTATCACTATAAAACTGTAAGTAATATATTATGAGACTGTCCATTCTAAGTACATTTAAAATGTATGATAATTACCTCAACAGTGAAATCATTTTAGTACGTAAGTTCTTGAAATATACATTTGCTGTACGAGGAATTGTATTACACTCTAGCATTAGTGTCCCATAAAGTCATTACTGCCATAGGAATACCAACAACATTTCAACACATTCAATGAAACATGAAGAATTATGTGACTAAAATGATATGTCAGAGGAACTATACTAACAAATTAATGCGTGTTGTTTGCTCCTGCCTAAAACATTCAAAGTTGTGATTTGATGAAATTTCATCAGCAAGAAGATCAGTAGGTGATCTACCATATTTCAAGCTCACATTGGGTGGCAAAAATTGTCCATGGGAGTAATAATTATCACTACAGAAGAAACAGTACCAGTGAATCTTTTTTGAGATAACAAAACATTCATTGTAGCTTGAGAAAACACTGGCTGTTTCAGAAAAGGACTCGAGTAACTCCTAGAACCTGGATTTGTTTGAACTGAATGTCAGAATTGGGCTAAGCTAGTACAGTTCCTGTCTTTTAGAAGAAAAAAGGTACACAGGCTAGGAGGAAGTGTTATGGTTTCTGCCCTGGTTAGCCACAAAACAGCACAACAACTGCTCACTCACCCTCCCCACTCCTGGGGATGGAGGAGAGAATTAAAGGAGTAAAGGGAAAAGAGACTCATGGGTTGAGATAAGAACAATGTCATAACTAAAGCACAATAAAACTGAAGATAGCAATGATAATAATAATAATAATAGTAATATCTACAAATATCCAAATGAATGATACACAGTGATACTGTTCACCACCTGATGACCAAGGATCAGCGTGTTCCTGGCTCACAATCCCGGTGTGGGGAGACTCCCAAAACCGCAATCCCAGAATGGAGACAAGGAGATAAGAGGACACCCAGAGCCCAAGTATCCAAAAGATAGAGAGCTGACCAAGAGAGCCAGACAACCTGAGAGACGGACAACCCAGAGAGAGCTGATCCAGAGTAAGAGAGTACTTCTGGACAGATCCTCATCTATATACTAGGCATGATATGCATGATATGGAATATGCCACTGGCCAGTTTGGGTCTCAATCTGATACCTAAGGTCGAATCCTAGGCTAGTAACTGGGGCTATGCTCCCTCCCAGCTTCTTCTGCCCCTGCAGACACTGGCACATCAGAGAAGCTGGAAAGTCCTTGACTGTCCTGGCAGCAACTATTGACATCAGCATGTTATCAGCCTTCTCAGCACCAATCCCAAACACAGCCTCACTGTAGCTACTATGAAGGAAGTTATCTCTGTCCCAGCTGAAACCAGGACACTTGGAAAGCTTGTCAGAGACATGGTACCTGATGAGATGCACATTTAGGCAGCTACTTTCTTGTGACTTTACGAGATTACTTCTTCATAAACTTTGTCATGAACTAAAAAAATACAATGGGAGGAAGCAGATAAGGAGAAAAAAAAGGGGAAAAAAAAGCACGAAAAATGCAGGCATGACTCTATAGTGAAAAGATCGAGCATACAGGAAGGAGATTACAGAAGTCAATAAGCCAGTCAGTTTTTTTAAGTACAAGTTAAATTACATTCTGTACGTATGGAACAATATGAGAAGCAAAAAAAAAAGTTACAAAGTTCGTGTAAATGACAAACATTTTTTCCCTTACACTCAACCTTTCATTAAGCCAATAGTTATGTAAATGACTTATAGCAAGACTTTAATCAGTCTATTTCACTCCCAGTCCCACTTAACATTAGCTCTGTAGACAGATTGACAGATTGTACTTTGTCATCAGAAGTGGTGGTAGTTGCAATAAAATTTCAGTTTTACTTTAAAGTAGTAAAATACTTTTAACAGTCTCTCCTGAGGAAACGAAGTTACCTCTCTTTCGTCCATCTACACAGAGAGGAGGAAAATACAGTGCAATATATTCTTCCTGTATATTGATTTGCCTGAAGATTACAATACTACTATGCTGCCGTTAATACTCAAAGTATTTTCCTGGAGCTGCAAAAACAACCCAGATGTTGATAGAAAAAATTACACCCAACAAAACTGCTAAGTTTAAGATGTAAATACTGCTTCATCTGAACAACATTAAACAGTAGTTTGATGTTGTAAGAGGAGATTCTGTGCATCTTTTAACCATTTCCCTTAGGTTTTTTAGGTCTGGCAGAAATTAAAATAATACAATCAGATATTAAAGGTGGAAAAAATTATTTTGTGCTTTGTTATTGTTACTTTTCTTGAAAGCCATCTGTGTTGGGTTGACTTAGAAACTACAATTTTTTCAGATCCTCTTTAGATAAGTTTGTAATTGGGCTGTAATGATGTAGATATTATCACATTTCATAAGCCTCTCTTTACCACCTACAATTCCTGTAAATGAAGAATACAAGCAGAAGCTTAATTGAAGCTGCTTGCTGAATATTTACCTTTCAGCTCAATAAATCATGATGGTTCACCTCTTCCAAAGTCAATAACTATTTAATATTCTATTAAGCAGATGGGAGTAAAAGAACAGTAAACCATGTTTCAGCTATAGCAATGTAATTAACTAAAACGGGGAACAATTCCCCTTTCATTTAAAAAGGCAATGCAACATCTGTTATTCAGGGAGTGGGATCATTATAAAACTGTGTGGAAAAAAATGAACTCTATAGACTTGGACTTAATTCATTTTTTTTGAGTTGAAAGTTAAAAAGCTGTAAAATTATATCTTTAGTACTTTAACACCACATTAGTTCTGAAGGAATTTCTTGAGTCCTCAGCTGACAATAGCTCACCTAACTGGATAAAGTCAGTGAGGAAATAACGTAGTTTTCATTTATAGATTACTAGTGAATATGCTGTCCTTTAAGACATACAAATTCTAGATAAATAAACTCATTATATATCCTTAATTGATAACAGTTGGATTGTTCACATGGTAGAGTAAGAAAAATTTACTCTGTCCTTCTTCCGTTTAAAGTGACTTCAGAAGATTGAGGGAAGGAATCAGTTCTTCAAAGAAGAATGTGATTTGAAAGAACATATTATGCCACTTATTAAGAGAAGAAATAAAAAGTTACTATTTTCACAGAATCTGAATTTGGCTTCCTCCCTCCTTTTGTCTCCAGATGCAGCCCTGTGGAAGAGGGGAAGAAGGGGAATAATGATCACTATTTCTCTTCAACTTCATCTGCATTCCTCATCTCCTTTGTCCATGAGAGAGACAGCAAAGGGCCACTGCAGTCAGAACTAAACCTAAGCCATTTTCTACTGTAGACTTTAGACTACTGAATTAATTACAGACTAACTGATTAGCTGCTGATCTTTACCTAATTATGACTCCGCTCAGGTCTTATGCTTTTCTATTGCTTTTCAACATGTTGGTCTCCTTACAAAGTCCACAGATTTATTAGTATTTTTTCTAACAAAGTAATCTATTGGAAGTAAAGTCTAGAGCATCTAAAATGACAAATGGCAGAGTAGCACTTCCACAAGGTGCCATACAGGTATAAATTAAATCTCACACAAATTTAGTGAATTTCAGTACAGCAAAACATGCTAAAACCAAAAACAAAACCCACCTAAAACCCAAAACAAAAAAACCCAAAGAAAACACAAAGAAAAGAGTATGTAAGGTTCTTGCAACTCAGTGGGGGGCTTGCAAGGACCTGAGCTCAACAGTATGATCAGGAGAACTACCTCAAAGTTATATCTAACACAGAGCTCTAATATCTCCCGCTTCTGACATGGATGAGGTGGGTGGGTTTGGGTGGTGTTTTAATAACTCAATCATTGTGCAGGCCTCTGGATGTGGCTTCAGGACACTAAGCTGACGTTGTCACTCTCATTGTCCTTAAGTTTATGTATCACAAAGGAATCAGCCTTGGCAGGGGAATTCTGTACTGGAATGGCCTTTTGAGCTGCTGGTAGTAGGCATCCTTATGATGACAGATCAGTGAAGTTAATCTGCATATAAGCATACTGTGCATTTGTACATTGGTATGGGTACAATCTGACCAGTTCTGCAGCCATTGACAACACCCACAGAATGCATAAAATCAGGATTCAACTTCTCTAATAACCACTGATGAAAATTTCACATATTTTTCTCTGCCAAAAATAAAGATTTGGTTAAAACACCACTGAAGTTCAGTTCCTTACTCTCTGCAGTTTTACCTCTTTTTTCTTTTTAACAGATGTGGATTTACACAAACTGACACCACCTGAAGATCTGGCATGCTGCATAGTTCTCGATAATAAGAAAATGCAGATGAATGTGTCTTTTTTTTTTTTTTTTTGTAAGTAGTGGAAAAGAAAAAAAGTAGAATTAATTTTCTAAAGTTATAGTTTCATAATGTGGTGAGTGGACCTTGGCTGGCTGCCACACACCCACCCAGCTGCTGTCTCACGTGTCCTCCTTGACAGGACAAGGGAGGAAATAGCGTGGAAAAGCACAGGGGCTGAGACACAGACAGTGAGACAGATTCCTTACCGATTGCCATCATGGGCAAAACAGACTCAACTTGGGGAAAATTAATTTAATTTATTGCCCATTAGAACAGACTTGGGTGGTGAGAAAAAAAGTAAAAAAAACTAAAACACCTTCTCCCCACACCCCCCTTATTCCCAGGCTCACCTTCACCCCAGCTCCTCTCTGCCGCTCCTTCCTCCTCACGCTGTTCCCCTGCTCCAGCCCGGGCCCTTCCCAGGGGCTGCAGGGAAACCCCTGCCCCACCGGGGTCTCTCCCGGGGCACCTCTGCTCCTCCCGCTCTCCCCTGGGGCTCGCAGGGCTGTTCCTCACAGGGTTCCCCTCAGCCCTGGCTGCCGGGCAGCGCTTTGCCCTTTCTGACACAGGCTTTCCCCGAGGCGCCCGCCCGCGGCTGAGGGGCTCAGCTGTGCCCTGCGGTGGGGCCCTTGGAGCCACCTGGAACCAGCTGTGACCGGCACGGGGCAGCCCCGGGCCACCCCTGCAGAGCCCCCACTGATGCTGCTGCTGCCACCCTGATGCACCTGAGCAGGAGAATATAAAGATGTTACACAACGATGTTTGCTTTTCAGAGACTCATAGAATCATTAAGGTTGGAAAAGACCTCAAGGACCATCAAGTCCAACCATCAACCCACACCACCTAACTCACTAAACCATGTGTAAACACTACACATTTCTTGAACACCTCCAGGGATGGTGACTCCGCCACCTCCCTGGCCAGCCTATTCCAATGCCTGATCACTCTTTCAGTGAAGACATTTTTCCTAATATCCAGCCTAAACCTCCCCTGGTGCAGCTTAAGGCCATTTCCTCTTGTCCTATCACTTGTTACTTTAGATTAGAGGCCAGCACCCACCTCACTACACCCTCCTTTCAGGTAGTTGTAGAGAGCAATAAGGTCTCTTCTCAGCCTCCTCTTCTCTAGACTAAACAACCCCAGCTCCCTCAGATGCTCCTCATAAGACCTGTGCTCCAGACTTTTCACCAGCTTCGTTGCCCTTCTCTGGACCTGCTCCAGCACCTCAATGTCCTTCTTGTGGTGAGGGGCCCAAAACTGAACACAGGATTCAAGGTGCAGCCTCACCAGTGCCGAGTACAGGGGCACAATCACTTCCCTAGTCCTGCTGGCCACACTATTGCTGATGCAGGCCAGGATGCCGTTGGCCTTCTTGGCCACCTGGGCACACTACTGGCTAGTGTTCAGCCAGCTGATTGTTTCAACTCTGTGCACAGTAATTTATTTTTTTTTCAGTTTACATTTAGCCTCACCAGCAATAGTATTACGGGTATATACAGATGAGCTAAGTGTGAAACATACAATCAGTACTTTGGGAAACAACATGGTTGCACAAGGCTTTGGTGTCACAGTATGGTGTTCCCATAGACCTTAGGACTTGTCAGCCTATGAAAGTTAACTCAGTCCCAGCTGAAACCAGGACTGGTTACTTCTCTCATAATAATTCTGGAATCTCTAAAGAAAAGGAAAAGCGAATGTTTTAGGCAACATATTGAGCAACAGAGTACTCTTGACAATGCAGTTATTACTGAAGTCATCAATAATTAAATGACAATAAAAGTACTGATTCCTAAACAGGAAAATATAAAAGCCATAAAACAGTTAAAAGATGGCTGGGTGGGTGGGGGACAATGTGATGAAAAGTTTTAATTGAGTTCTTATGAATTAACAATTAATAAAAATCATTGATTAGTAGCATGACATTCCAAAGGCTTGCACAGAGATCAAGGGCCAGAGCTGAAGACTGAGAATATGTCAGCATGGAGACATCTGTCCTGAGCAGACAGGAAGAGACGCTTGTGTCTCCGACCGGGCTTCCCAGCAGGGCATCTCCGAGTGCTCTGATGTGGAGATATTTGTCATACAGCCCACAGGCAGGCACCACTAAAATAATTTGTATTCCATTTAAGAGGAAAGAGAAGCCAGAAAAATTGCAATTGTTGCCACTGTCTTTGGGATTAAGTCTATTCCCTGTGTGATTCAGCAGGCTCGATTAAGCAGATTTAAGGACTTCTCAGTTAAATACAGAAGACTTTCTAAGTACCTTCAAGAACCATATTTTTTAGTGTACAACGATTTCATGGCAAACCCACTGGCAATAAAGCTGCCTGAATCAGTAATTAATTTTAACACCTCTAATTACTAAATTAATATTTTCTTACTAAAAATACATAATCTAGTGAATTTCCATTTAGTAATTTCACTAATTACTATGACTTTTACTGTTATTCTTCCTTTATTTTATTTGCACATGCACGTTTAAGTTTTGACTGACTTGCAAATTTGTATATAGGTCCTGATCTCAGCGAAGAAGTCATTTTACAGAAATGTAGATTTATTCAGTTCTTGAACTGTTGGTATCTGTTACCTGTGTAAGAGACTTTTATTATTCTGTTTGTCTTCCAGCTGAAAGCTGTCTGAAATTAAACCAGGTAGAAGCTCTTCTGACTTGCAGCAATACATTTGTTCCCAAGGGAAAGCCTGACCCTTCAAAGCCTCAGAAAGAAGAAAACTATTTTTCTCAGTTTAATTTTCTTTGGACAGCCACACAGAATAGCTGGACTGGGTAAGCCTTGAAATGAGAAGGTTATGGTTTTAGCAGTCCAATGGTATTATAATATAGCTTCCACCACAATGAAAGCAGAAATATCTGCTGTCTACTTCGGAGTAAAGCATTAGAATCATAGAATCATAGAATCACTAAGGTTGTAAAAGACCTCAAGGATCATCAAGTCCAACCCAATACCACCTAACTCACTAAACCATGTCCCTAAACACCATTTTCTCAGTGCAGGAAACAGCATACCCTGAACACAGTAAAAATCCCATCTACAAGAGTGTATTGTCCTCTGAGCCCCTCCTACGTGTTGCAAATAAGCTTCCCTTTTATGCTCGTTGGTTAAGAGCAGCACTGCCAGTGCCAGCATGAAGTCAGAGTCCTGTACCATTTCTGCTCTGAGATTTGTTTAGAGCTCACAGGCAGCTGGTTGTGCTCTTTTACTTGTCAGTTCTTCAAGAGCACTCACTGAAGCACCCTTTCTGGTCCATCTCACAGTACAAGGTGCAGTCACCAAGGCACACTAAATCTGTCAACAAATGCTTATGTTTCTTCCTGGCTGCACCTCTTTGTTTATCAAATAATCATTTTCAGTAATAAGGGAGCAGAGTGCAAACACGATCTTCAGCAATTTGCTATGTTTGAACATCTGATTCTTTAACATTGTGAACAGGAAGCACTGATGAGATTTTTGACTGCACAGTTTGATTCCAATCAAATTTTTAATGAAACAAAAGTCAAGCCCAACTGTGGCAGAGTTTTGATTTTGGCAATGCCTTCTGACAGCCTCTAATTTGGCCAAGTTTCTCCCACTGAACATAAATATTGACTGTTGACAAGACAGAGTGGAGCATAGAGTGTACCAAATCATTTGCTTTTGTGAGCTATCACTTGATTTTATTTTTTAATTTTTTTAGGGGCTGTTGACAGATTGACAGTCAAGCCTATCCTGAATTTTCAAGTTCACTCAAATCTATTTTCAGAAGGGATATCCCAGGGTGATTGTAAGGCAAAGGAAGCGAAGTATGCTTGCGCCATCAAGCACAGTGCTTTAAGCTGATAGAAAATGTTTGAAGCTCTTTAACTTCTCTGTAGGAACCCACAAAATTCTGTTGCTTCCTGTCACTAATAAATGCCATGGAGGCCAGTTGCTTTCAAAACTCCCAATAAAACCCACTGGTGTTGTTTTTAAAAGAACACAGCAGAAGGGAGGAAAACTAATTTAAGACCCATTTGCAACAGTGAAATAGTGCTCAAAGCTACAGTATTAATGACAGTAGTCAGTAGCAGCAGCTGACTGCCTGGATTTAAATGGCAATCTGCTTGGCAGTAGCAGTTTGAAAAGAACACAGATATTAGGCTGCACTGTCTCATCTGTACACATACCCAACAGATTGGGTGACCCAACCCTTGGATACTAAACTCTGTAACCAATCAGGTTAGATGAAAGAAAATCAAATTAATTTGGATCTGAGGCTTGCATTATTTAGCATTTTTTTCAGTGACGGGTTTGCTACCAGAAAAAAAAAAAAAATTAAAAAAAAAAGAAGAAGACAACAAAACCCAGGCTTTATGCTAATAAAGAGCTGCCAAGAAATAGCTTCAGCAACAGAGGACAGAGTTCCCAGCTGGAATTAACTGGCTCAACTCCAGTGACTAGAGCAACATTGTACCATAGCTGCTAAGCTGTGGAAGGGGCTGCATGTGCCTGACCTCAGGCTCCTAAATTCATGCTAAATAAGTAAGTAAGATTATCAGAAGTACAGCATCTGCCTTTGGATCAAAAGATCTGATTTTTTTTATTAAGTTTTGATGAGAAAATAAGGCCACTTGCTCTTGATCGTTAAATACAGATTTAGGAGGATAACTTTAAGCATATAATTTGGAAAAAGTCTTGCCTGGAATCCGCAATTCGACATTTGGATAAATTCTTAGAGTTCAAAAGATGATGGACCTTAAAGATGATGGACCTTAAAGCTATCCTGCAATCTTGGGATGTTAATTTACTCATTTTAGAGAGGCACTTTAAATGCATCCTCCTATATGTCAAGAATGGAACCCCAGTAACTGAAGAACCAGATTTCAGAGGAGGAAATCTCTGTCTATAAAAGCTCCATCTACTTTTTGTAGTAACTTTTCCTCACCCTCCACTAATAAAAAAAAAAAATGTCTGACTTTCATGATTTTCTTAAAATGGCAGATATAAATGATGGAATACAATATTTGTCAGAAATGATTTGTTAGTATGCTTTTCTTATAATTCCTGACTTGTGCCGGTGCACTTGCATGCGTCTGTACGATATAGCTAGAAAATATTTTAGATTACTAGTTTCTGCAAATGTAGAGATGATTCCCAAAAGTATTTTTTTTTTGTATTTTTAAGCTATTTTATTTGAAACCTACAATCAATGCCTTTGGAGACTACTCCAAAAATCCTACTGTTGTGACAATTTCTCTCACAGCAATCTTATACTTCCTCATTATTTGATTTAATTTTACCACACCTACCTCTTTCTCCAAGCCTTACACTAAAAAATTTTCCTTATTCCTTGGATTTGACACTTTCTTGAAGACAATACATCATGTTTTCTTTCAGCCATTACTTACACACACTGTCCTCTTGCAAAATGTTCCCTCACAAGTCACTCCCCCAACTCCTGAACAGTATTATCAGTTTTTTGCTGGCTTGAGTCTTTCAACAGGTTTAGGAAAATGTGATGCCTCTTGTATTATTGTGGAGGCAAATATATTATTTCTCAATTAATTGTATCAGCTTGTACAAAGCCTAGGTGCTCTTTCATACATAATTGCTTTCAGAAACATCAAAGACAGACAAAGGCATTGAGCAAATACATTGAGCAAATATAAGGGTGATAGAATCAAGACAACAGAAGGAGTTTCATAATTCCTACCTTATTTTCTTTTTTGTGTCATACAACAAAGTCATACTGTGACTTTTACGTATACCCCTTCAACTGGGACTTTCTGGGTATTAGCATTTTCCAAGGGCTAGCTGTATTTAGATTTGTTTCAGGCTTCCTGTATAGGAGGTTGTTGATGCTTTGAAGCAGATACTTGAAAGAAACAAGTAAAAAATAACTGACTTTACTTCTCTGTGTAATTAAATGGTAAGCCATTTTTTTCATAGGAATATCTCTCTGTTCCTCAAATTGTGGTTCCAATCACTGTCATTCCAACCATCGTGATACCATGAATTACCATAAATTACCTTCATTCTCTTTTCAGCCACAGAGAGCTATGCTGTCCTGAACCAATTCTATTTTAATTTCAGTGTTTCTGGTCTTCCTGTTTGCATTATTTTTTTCATCAGAGCCAGTATATGGAACAGCCCTGTTTTAGTATTATGAAACTTACTTTTGTGCCATGTATTTTCTCATCAAAATGCTTTAGGAACATGTTAAATAAAACAGGACCTAACCCTGATTCCTCTGGAAGCACAAAGTGTTTGCTTGCTCGGCAGTATCTTTTAGCTTTTCTTCCACTGATAGTAGTCTTAGGCACAGCAGCACTGAATTTTTCAAGTAACACTTCAGTTATTACCCAATCAAATATTAAAATATGGACATTACATCTGCTGTGGCAGCTTCAGCAGGAAACTGGGGTCATCATCCCAAACAGAAAAATATTTTGTTTTGTTTATGCAGTCATACTCCCAAACACTGGCATGATAGCCATTGTTACTGTGGCCGTCTCCCTTCTACAGAGGAAAATACGTTTTAAAAATTATTCTCAGTACTTTTTCAGAGAAGTTTGAGCCTCATGAACCCACATAAAATGACTCTTTATTGTAATTCCTCCTACTGCACATTTTTAGTGGTCTGTTTCACTACAATTCAAGGCACACTCCTAAAATCTATTAACTAATACTACTGTAAACATATACTTTAATAGGCTAAGAATTCCAAATAAAAAATCTTTGCACCTATCTCTTCAAGATATGTATATTGTCCTTATATCTCCAATGAATTTCTGTAACTCTAAATAGTTCTAAAATCAATTTCTGATTGGAGTCTTTTTTCATTGGGTCATTCTGGTGCCTTTAAGTTATTTAAGAACCCATTTGGTTTGCTACATTTTTCATTTCTTAAATTTCCATTAATAAAGTACTCTGTAAAAAAAAAAAAGCCTTCATACCTGAATCCAGATCATTATATGTGTGCTTCTTCACAATAGAAGTGATATATGCTATAGCTTTCCAGTCATCAAAAGGAAGGAAAACAGAAGACAGACTGTTATTTCAGCAGCCAGAAAGCATGTTCTACAATATGTTTTCCTCTAGCAGCAAAAGAAAAAGGAAATATCTTTTCAGCAAACAGGTGGGAAGAGATAATACAGATATCAGGTCATGGTATGCCTTATTACATAAGCATAGGATGCCTTGAGGTAAAGCCACAACAGAAATCCCTGCTTAGGTAGATATATGAAATATAAGTCATTGAGAAGATGTCAGGCCATTAATTCAATCATCAGACACATAACTCAGTTGAGGATTGCACATACATTTTAGGTTGCATAGCACTGGCAGAAGCCAGCATCTTCCCTTTGTAATGATATCACCGTCTCATAGGGCTAGAGAGTCATATTATTTCATGATTATTCTTTCTCTTTCTGATCCCAAGGATCCTCTGTTCTTTTTTTGCATACTGATAGTCTTCAGAAGGAGATGAATCAATGAAAAAATTAGGCTGGAAGGGAATCTGGAAGTCATGTAAACCAACCTCCCCATTTGAAACATAACTGCTGGGTTTAAATAACGTACTCAACGGAAACCAACACAATCTGTCCCACTGGAGCCTGCGCAGCCAGTGTACCTGCCCCTTTACAGAAGCAAAGTACGGGAACAGAGAGGTCTGTGTACTCCAAATTCCACAAGTGCCACTTTGAGGGTATTCTGGACAGAAAGAGTCTGGCAAACGTCTGATTGGCAAGGCAAGTCAGGAGGTGTCTTCTTGCAGGATTCCCTTAAACCGCACAGGCAATCTTCCACATTAAGGTTCATTTCTAGGACTTTTGATCAGCTCATGGTTAGGTGGCTAAACCTCTATGACCTCAGCCTGACAGATCAATGCAAAATAAATGACTTTATTTTAATATTCCTGGCTGAAAACTATGCTGCTGCAGGAACTGATCCAGTAGTACAGGAGCTCTGTCTGCCTTAATGGCAGGACCATACATCACAGAAGCAGAATGAATAGTACCAACTCTAAAGCTGCAGTCACCTGATTGATTTTAGTTTACCATGGCAACTCTGTTGCAGGCATTACCACTATTCCAAGCCTGTTTATAAACAGAAAAAAAGGAAAAAAAAAAAAAAGCTGGTGAAAATGTGGAGGTTAAGTTCCTTTTCTCTTTACATTCAAACTGCTCTTCTTTTACACTGGAGAGGAAAGCTGCTGAGAACTTTTGCTTGCCTTTTTGCCATGCATAGGAAGGGGTTGATGGGATCCAAGGTTGTGTCCTCTCTTGGTAACTTCAGCAACAGCTGTTGAAAACTAAACCCACATCAGCTTCAGTGACTAAAAAATGAGACTGAAAAATAATTTCACTTGGCTCTAATCAAGGCTGATTGCAGTCTCATTGACCTTGGGCAAGTTACTCAAGCTCTTTGTTCGCCTTCCTGCTCATCTGTAAAATTAAGTCAAAGCAGGACTTCACAGGAAAACAGATGCTGCCTCAGACTTGAGTTTTTCTAGTAAATTAATTATAGAAGAAAATATAATAATTAATTAATAACTAGCAGTCAGCACATAGAAATTATTTGGCTGTATCCATTATGACTGTACATAAACAAAATCCGTTTTAATTAGAGCATATTAATGTTATCAAATATTGATAGAAAGGCTTTGGTAGTTACTAAAAAAGCTCTTTTTTTTTTCTCCAGTGAAGCATAGCCATTCTTTTATTCCTTAGCATTATGCACTTTTGTAAGCCAATCAAATCGTGATATAAAATGGATATATACCAAAATTTAAGCCTAATTTTTAAATGCATTTTGGTACTGTTTCACATCTTTATGCATGGGAAAGTTTTATCTTCATAAAAGGAAAATTTGTACAAGCAATAAACATAGAGTCACATTCTTTTGCAGTTTAAACTGGTGTAAATACAGCCATTCTGCCAAGGCCGGTGAAGCTGGCTGTGGCATCAGGACAGCTTCATTTAAATGCTAGCATATTTTATTTTTATTAATTAATTAATGCAGTGATTTTTTTTCTTTTTTGAAGTGGAGAAGAATGTGAGGTGAGGTTCTCTTTTGAGAATGCTTCAGTATAAATGAACATGATATTCATGAAGATTTTCAAACAAGCATGATTGATGGAAATGCATTTTTCCCTGTCCCTAAGTACAACAACAGATCAAACAAAAAAGCTCCTAACTCTGAAGTGCCTCTCCTTTTTTTATTGAGGCAGTGGGAAGATGTCTAAAAATTTGCAAAGTGCTTTGACATCCTTTCATATTATTTTTTAAGGGAATCTATACTGTTGTGTATTGTGTTTGTATTGTCATATATTTTGGAATTTGTCAATCTGTGGCAAAAAGGTACAGGAATATTATCAGACTTGCTGTGATTGATTTTTAGAAATCTAAAGAAAAAGGAAATTAATAATCACCAGCAACTACACTTAGAAAAAACTGATTTACTGTTACGCCACATTTCTTGTTCTCATATAGATGAGTCCGAAGTTAAAATTCATCATGCTAGTCAAAATGGTTCAGATATAGTCATGACCACCGACATTGTAGTCTTTTTGCTGGCAGAAGTTAAAAGAAAAATATTTCAGTTAGGGTCTCAAAACAGTTACACAGAGATTTTCTGTTCTATTTATACTGCAGAATGCAACCAGTATTATGTTTAAAAGCCATTCAACTGTATTAAGTTTCAACGTGGACACCCTACTCTTCAGTTTCCCTACTGTCTTTTGTTTCCTTGACAGGTGTTCTTCCTAAAACCATGGACTGATTCTCTGTAGCTGCAATTCAATTGCTGTAGCTATAAAGCAGGATGGAAAGCATGTGATTACTAAGCTGCTAGACAAAAACATGGCATTGCAGAGCTCAAATTGTAGGATTAGCTCTTGTTAATACTGCTTATTTATTTCATTGTAATTCTAAAATAGGATTGGACAAAAAATGTAACAAGTCTTCTACTTAATCCTAAATGTAAAAACAGCACTAATTGAAAAGAAACAGAAGAGACTGCACATTTGAGTTGTTAACCATGGCACTGTTATTCAATCAATTTGAAATTGAATTGGGTATGGTAGATGTAGAGGATTGCATTTGTCTTTGTCAGTCACCTTACACCTTCCAATTGTTTCATCTTCCATTGAAACTGAATGGAAGACAAACATTGAAACTTCAACTGTGTTTAAAAATTAAATAAATAAAAATGGACAATGGTGATGTTAGAAATGCAATATTGTGCCTATTGCATCTATTTCACACTGCAACCAATGAGAAGTATCAAAATGATTTCGATAATCATATTAGTCATATAATATATGCCATATTTATATTGTACTGAGAGAAGAATAAATCTTAGTGCTAGGTCTTTGTTTACTCATTGTGCATCAGAAGACAAATTTGGAGGACTGTATATCTAGACCTCTACTGGATTCTCCAGTGGCTGTATTTATTGATAACTTCTCAAGCACTTCAGAAATTAGCAGTTAATGGGATTAATTTCCTTCCTTCCTCTTCAAATCCTCTGGTCTCCTCTTGCTTTGAGATGCTCAGTCAGTTCTTATAGCAAATTCTCTGGGACTAGGTCATTGCTCAACATGTCAGTAGAGATCTGCTTTTCTCATAGAAATTTCACTGTCCTTCAGGTGGTGGTGTTCTCTAAAATGCTGATGGTAATAATACTTATTTCTGCAGTAATATCTGTAGAAGTCTTTCTGTGTTTAGAATTGAGAACTGTAGGCCACCCAGAAATACAGGACTATCTCTATGCTTAAACCACAGTCATTGCCAAAGAAGCCCTCACAAAACCACATTCTTTTAACGGCATATTGTGTTGTAAGTTTAATTGTCCTATATGTTTTCATCCTTTAGCATTTATTACTTCAAAAATACAGATGTGACTCTCAAAAAATGCATTCATCCAAAGCATGTAAGTCAAACAAACAAACAAACAAAATCTTTCTTAATACAAATTAAAATCTATTGATCAGAATGCAGCTTTATGTGATGCACTAAAAAAGAAAAATTGCAAATGTGAGCACAGATATGCACGAGTATGTACTTGAGTACGTACTGTAACCTGTAACATAGGTTACTCAAAGAAGCAGATGGAACAACACTAAAAAAGAAAATAATTCATGAATAAAATTTGGGTGTTATCTTTTGAAATAAATTAGAAGAGTTCAATTTAACTTATAAACCTGTCTTTTCCTAATCTGCAGCTGATAGTGAGCCAAAGTGCAGACTGCAGACTGAAAGTGAGCAATGCTGGTGGACAGCTGCCTCTGAAAGTGGTGCATTATAAAGAGGAATATATTTGGCCCAAGTATTTTGACTTGGGCCAAAAGTTTTTACTAACAGAGACTGAGCTAGTGACAGTGCAGGAAAGTAGGGAAATGGAAGCAGCTCAAACTATCGAGATTAAATAACATAGGGAGGTTTTGCTGGCTATAAATATCAAGACTAATACATTATTTACTGTATTATTTGAGACATTCTACTAATCCCTATTAGAATAGGATTTTTAGACGGGAGATCAGTTTCTTCTTTTAAAAATTTACCTTCTGTCTTCAGATATACAAAATGTATTTTTACAGGCACTTGGCATGCAGTAATTCCCAGGATTCAACGCATGTTTAGTATTCAGTCCATTACACCAATGCCTCTAAATTTGGTACACAGGGTAATACTCATTTCTTAAATGAGTCAACCTCCAGTGAAATTGAAAAGAGCTACAAGCATGCATTTGCATCCAGAATGTAATGGATAATTTGAATATGCAAGAATAGCTTTGCTGTGTTCAATATCACACTAAATTTGAAAATTATTTTTCTTTTGCTGTACTTTATGGCCAGCCATGATATTTTTCAGCAAGAAATTACAGAGTAATTCTACACCGTCATATCTATAGATATTTATATGTAAACTTCTACAAAGAGCTGTTTTGCAGGAATACAGGTCAGGGTCAAATTTAAGGAGTCACTAATAAAACACAGATTAGATCTTCCACATCATGGCAAAATTAATCTGTACTTCCTCGTATTCATAAATAATTCTCCCTTCTAGCAATCAAATCTTAGAAAAGGAAGAAAATATAGACAAGAAAGGGGATTAGGAGGCTCAGATTCAATTCCTAAATCATAGCTATTTTTTGGGCTTCTATTCTGATGACAAAACTGCTGGTGCAGCTGCCTTTGCTGCTTTTTTGCAGTCTTTTCTGCACTCACACTTTGAGATATTCGAGATTTAGTGGATACTTGTTATGGTTAAAATATTTAAAATATTTTAATTTTTTACTCCTGCTCTTTTTTCACTAGCAGGTCCCACAATACTCCCACAGTAATCCCGCACTAACTGCCCTAGCTGTTCCTCACCCCTCCTTTCTCTGTTATTTACTACACCTCTGCAGACACTGAGGCCAGTGCAGAAGGAGGGGAGGAGGTGCTCCAGGTGCCAGAGCAGAGGTTCCCCTGCAGCCCATGGTGCAGCTCATGGTGAGGCAGCTGTGCCCCTGCAGCCATGGAGGTAACGGGGGAGCAGAGATACACCTGCAGCCCAGGAGGACCCCACGCCAGAGCAGGTGGGTGTGGCTGAAGGAGGCTCTGACCCCGTGGGAAGTCCGCGTTGGAGCAGTCTGTTCATGAAGGACCCTCAGTTCGAGAGGGACAGGGAACTGCTGGAAAGAGTCCAGCGCAGAGCCACGAGGATGATTAAGGGAATGGAGCATCTCCCTTATGAGGAAAGGCTGAGGGAGCTGGGTCTCTTTAGTCTGGAAAAGAGGAGACTGAGGGGTGACCTTATTAATGTTTATAAATATGTGAAGGGTGAGTGTCAGGAGGATGGAGCCAGGCTCTTCTCTCTGACATCCAGTGATAGGACAAGGGGCAATGGGTTCAAGCTGGAACATAGGAGGTTCCACTTGAATATGAGAAAAAGCTTCTTTACAGTGAGGGTGACAGAGCACTGGAACAGGCTGCCCAGAGAGGTTGTGGAGTCTCCTTCTCTGGAGATATTCAAAGCCCGCCTGGATGCGTTCCTGTGTGATCTGATCTAGGTGTTCCTGCTCCAGCAGGGGGATTGGACTAGATGACCTTTCGAGGTCCCTTCCAATCCCTAACACTCTGCAATTCTGCGATTCTGTGATTCTGTGATTCTGTGATTGCAACCGATGGAATGGACCCACGCTGAAGCAGTCAATGAAGGACTGCGGCCTGTGGCAGGGACTCAGGTCGGAGAAGTTCATGGAGGACTGTTTCCCATGGGAGGGGCCCCACGCTGGAGCCAGGAAAGAGTGTGAGGACTCCTCCCCCCAAGGAGGAAAGAGTGGCAGAGACAACATGTAGATGGACTGACCGCAACTCCTATTCCTCATCCCCTGTGCTGCTGGGGGCAAAAATCAGAGTCAAAGTTCAGCCCAGGAAGAAGGAAAGAGTGGGGGGAAGGTGTGTTTAAGAGTTGGTTTTATTTCTCATTATCCTACTCTGATTCGATTGGTAAAAATTAAATTTTTTTTTTCCGCAAGTTGAGTCTGCTTTGCCTGTGACCATAATTAGTGAGTGATCCCTCACTGTCCTTGTCTCAACTCACAAGGTTTTACTGTTGTTTTTCTTCTTCTGACTCCCCTCCTCATCCCACCAGGGAGAAGAAGAGTGAGCGAGTGGCTGTCTGGTGCTTTCTGGCTAGGCCTAAACCATGACACCAACCACAAAGCTATTAAGGCATAGTTGTCATTATACTGGTAAAACTTCAAGGTTTTCTCTGCATCAAGATGTCTCCTCCTCCCTGCCAACCACACACACACACTTTTTTTCTTTTTGAAAACCTAAATGTCTTTCAAAACAATGAAACTACCTACCCCACAACCCACCCCTAATACACGTTTCTGATGAGCTGGCTTGTTCCTCTTCCATTCCTCTCCTTCATCAGATATAACCACGCGCAGTGTCCTTACATTGCCTGACATCCTGAAGACCAGGGAAACATTTTTCATACAGTTCAAGCCTCTGTCACCAGGCTTGTGTATAGAACAAGGAAATTCAACACCAATGTATGTAATAGTGAAATTAGTAAAATTCAGTGGAGAAAAGTTAAAATTTTACAGCAGCCAACAGGTTTTTCTTAGCACGAAAGTTTTATGATGCAAGTATTCTAAATAATAATTACATGCAGTTAAAACTTATTCACAGATATTTCAATGATGACCTACTTTATGTCAAACACACCTTTGGACAGAGTTAGTTTCCAGTTCTGAAATTCACATTGTAACAGAAGTACCTCCAAACTCAATTTGTAATTGTAGAGATAATGCAAACAAAAACAATGTACAAAGGAAAGCTATTATCTTGTAACTCATAATATAGCATGTTTTATTAACTATATCACTACTAACATTATAAATAAATGTCATATTTTAGGAATGTGTGTTCCCATTTTCAATATGAATGCAATTGCAAAAGATCTCATGTCACCTATAGAACTCAAGCATTTTGTCTAAGCTATCATCTAAGCTCCCCTATAAACAATAAATAGGCATACACAGATTATGTATCCACCTGTTTCTGCTGATTACTGAGGAAATCTAGATACAAAAGGTGGAGTAAAATAATTTCAGCTTGGAAGTGTAAAACTCACTGAAAATAGACTTTTTCTTTTTTTCGATTAAAGTGCTTGACATGTTTTTAGAATATGCTAAATTTAGTAATAGTTTATACCTCTAGGGTAGCTTAGATACCCAAAATACAGCAGAAATGTTTATCTCTTTAAATATACACACACATGTACTTGCACATACACACAAGAGACAAACAAATATATATACATACAGAACGCCTACCTGTCTTACTTCATGTGTTTAGGGACGTTCACCAAGGTTTATTTTTACTGTACTGAGTAAGTCTGTATAATCATTAAATATGTGGATGATTTTTATATTTAACGATCATTGAAAGAATCCCTAAGATTAAGTTAGACCAGGCAAAAGAAGTGATTAGGTCTTTGACCTTGAGCTGGGTTTTTTTGGGGGGGAAGATGAGACATTAAAGAGCTTAATAAAACTCTGCCTCTAAAATTCTTCCAGTTTTTAACCTAAGCATCAATAAAATGGCTACTTACATGCTTGATATTTGCCAGAAGAAAAAAAAAAAAAGCCTGGAGAAAAGAAAATTAGACAAGTGTTTTCTCTCTCTTCTTTCAGAGAAGAAGAGTCTGAGAAATAATTAATAAATCCTCCTCTTAACTCCGGTTCTCCAGTTGTATTGATCTTCCTTGCCCTTAGGTCTTTCCTAGTGAGAAAACAACGGACACTTGACTTCCTGTTTCTTCTCTTTTCTACTATGAACTTGTTCTGAATCCCTGATGGACTCAGGCCTCCTATTGACTTCAAACAGGATATATTCTTGTAAATGACTGCATGGCTGTCCCCTAAAAGAGCTTCTGGTGAGTGACCCTCTGCTACACCTTTAGCCCATCTAATTACCTGCCTTAGCCTCTCCTTTTGCTGTCTGACAAGTGCACTCTCTACAAAAATCAAAATAAAATTGTCCATAACCATGCTTTTCAATGGAGTATTCCCCTTTATTGTAGACTACCCTTTCAAAAGCATTTTTATAGTGGAATCCCAAGTCTTTGCAACATGCACTTTTTTTCTACATGTAGAGCAGTCCTTTTAGTGCCTCTTGATCCCTACATTGCCTAATGCAGAAGATAAACCTGGGTCTTCCTGTTGCCATTACTTAGAAAATTTCTTTAAGCGAAATTGTGCATTATTAACAGTTATATTTTTCATATATGAGTACTTAAAATGTTATGTGTATAGAAATTCCAGCACATGACACTTAAAAATAAATACACATCATCAGCCTCAGCCTCAAGTCAGGCTACACAGAGTCAGCCTAGAGATCCATAGTCCAGTAAACTGGCTCTGACACTGACAGTGGTATTTGATTATCAGAAAGCAATGAAAAATCAGGGCATGCATAGATGCAACTTAGTGTCTTCCATTTGCTAATTCTGCACATATTTTGTTGAGTTACATTGGACTGGCATCCTTCTTTTTTCTGCCTGTATTGCTGAAATTCTAAGCCATCTACCTCTTCACATGTAATTCTCTTCTAAAGACTGCCCTTATTGTTGCTAATGAATAACAATCTGTGAGTTTAGAGTCCCACTTCCAGGCTTGCAAATACATCCAGTTTCCTCCTCCTTGATTTTCTTGTTATGGACTTTTCCAAGGAGTGACTGATTCCTTTTTTGGACTTTACCTACTGTGTGATCACTGCTTACTATAAGAGTAATTGATAAAGAAATCATGATGAGATTTTTGATGAGAAAACTCTTTCCTGTATCATCCTTCCAGGTTTGTTTTTAATTTATTGATCCAGATCTGCTTGTAAAATAGCTAACTTCTGCTATACTATCAACATAATAATTTTGCAAAAGGTTGTCCCTATCATAGATCATGAAAAAGTGTCTTACAGCATCAGCTCCTTAATCAGACAGCAGACCAGCAGGCAGCAAACCAAACCCAATGAATTCAGGTGTGCTTAAAACACTCTCTTTCAGCCTATTTTATCCAGAAGACTTTTTAAGTAACAAGAGGAATGGAAACATGATGTAAAATTGAAGGAATAGTTACAGGCAGCTGAACAAGCACGTGAAAATATTAATACAGAAATATTTTTACAGGAAAAATTACTTTATACTTTCCTTTTTTCCTTCTTTTCAGAAGAAGTTTTACAACTATTCTTAAGTAGTAGAGATTACAGCCAGAGAATATAAACTGATACACGGAATGGACTGGAGAAAGCCATTTAGCTGCTTCTGTCACATTCCGCTTTGGGTCAAAGATGTTTTAAAAGTAATGTATTTTACCTAGGCAAATAGATTATTTTCCCAGTATAGAATAGGGATTATTGAATTGAGGCTTTCCTTAGAAACCCCTGATCACACTTGTGATGGGTTGGCACCTGGCTGGGGGCCAAACCACACATACCCGCTCACACAGTCCCTGCCCCCACCCAATGATAGGGGAGAGAATTCAAGAGGTAAATGGCAAAGAGGACTCGTGGGTTGAGATAAGGACAATTTAATAACTAAACTACAATAATATTAGAAATAATACTATATACAAAGATGCAATGTGATACACAGTGATATTACCCCTCCCCACCTGATGGCCAAAGGCCCAGCCCACTCCCAGCCAATGGCCCCAAAGGAGGGAGAGAATAGGTGATA
>WKFP01015394.1:379136-389234 GCA_011057875.1 Pterocles orientalis
AACCATGACCACAGCACACAATGCAAGATTCCAGACAGGTCCAGAAAGGTGAAGATGAAAAATCCCTTCCAGGCCTAATGTAAATTTGAAAACATAAAAATGAGGTAATGTAAGTTTGTGAAAAAATACCTAAGTGTGAGGTTATAACAGATTTGCTTTTGACAGCATCCCTGCATTACTCCAGTTTTAGGCTAGGATTAACACAGTGGTGTTTCAAGCTTTTTTCTCCAACTCCAGATGAGAGACATAAAAATGATGCTGTAGGATAAGGGAACAAACAGACGCCAGCAGTTAGCTTAATACTTACTTCTTATTAACTTTCTCACTATTTACACTTTGTTGGAATCTCTTTGACCTTGTCTGATTGTTCTCTATGGGTGGCTTAGTAATACGGCATGTGTACCTAAAGCACGTTATCTGGGATTCATCTGTTGCTCTACAGTACAAATAACTGTCATATGATGCACTTCACTGGTTTCATGATGTTCCTCCCTGCAGGCTACTCTGAAATGGTACAGATTACCTTGATGTTTCTGAAGGCATCTCAACACAGGACAGCACTTTTTCTAAGAGTCTCTGCCATGGCATTCATTGGTCATGCTGCGAAAAATCAATCTATCTCAGTTTATACACTGCCCGTTTGCTCTTACCCTGGTCTGAAAGAAAGAAAAACCCACAACCTATATGTTAGTAGCTTTAAAAAAAACAAACAAAAAACCCCCCAAAACCCAAAAAAACCCACAAAAATACCAACCAACCAAAAAAAAAAAAGTTAATAAGAGGGTGAAATACAGATGCTTTCTTAATTACACTCAGTGTTGTAAAAAAGAGAAAAGAGAAGATGAGGAATATAATTTTGTAACCAGCATTTAGTTATACAAAAAAAATAGTTTTGCACAGAGTTTAAAGGCACTTCCCATGGAGTTACAATGTCACATGTCAGAATCAGAAATGGATAGACTTACAACATTATAAAATATAATTTTAACTACATTTGAACACAAAAGGCTTTTCTGTTCTTAAACTATGTGTGGGAAAAAGCATATTTATATATAAACTGATACATTCATTTTTCTTCTGTGATAATGCCTAAAAGCTTCATTCAGAATAGCATTTAATGAATTTTTGTTCACACACACAGCAAGCTTACATTTTAAACACTGATGTGGTTGGCTCTGTATGTCAGCATTGTGTCTACAGAAGTAAGGGAAGCAAAAAAGGATAAGGGAATTAAAAACATAGAAATGTTAAAATCAACAGTCTTCCCACTAGTGCTACCTATATGTAGATATAGGTAGTTCTACCTATATGTAAACCTATTGGTAAAAATGAAGACAGGCAATGTGTGGTGTTCGTTTCTACATGTGTATACATACCTTTATGTCTTTTGATGCTTCTATGAGACTCAATAGTGGTACATAAATGTAGAAATATATAAATGCAGTAATAACAGTGGTATAAATATTGTGTAAACAGTAGTATATAAACGCCTCTGTATTTCTCTGATAGTATCTGATGTAGACAAATATTAGTATTTCTATTTTAAAAACAGAACAAGGACAAGCAATTAAATGTCATGCTCAAGACGAAACAGTGAGTCTTCCATAAAGCTGTGAATGTAAACTCTCAAGCTAGTCCTAATCACTGAACTACTGTTCTATTTATTTACCCGAAGGTACACTTAAATAAATCAGTCACTTTTCCACAGATTTGTTTCTTCCTTTTTCTATCTAGATAAGTATTCTTAATTGATCATCTGTTTCTGCCACTGAAGAATGGAAGAAAATGTGTCGAGTTCACTAAAATTTAACACCATCCATAAAGAACACGCCTACATGAGAAGTCGAAAGAGCAGCTACTAAAATTTAATTAAACAAAGAATTTCACTGCCACAACAATAAGTCTGTATATCAATTTGAGAATACTTTAAAATTTAGGCTTAAACTAACATGGAAAGCCCTCCAGAAGATTGTGTACAAACCCATGAACTAGAAAGGGCCAAAAAAACAGGATTTAGTGCATGCAGTTTAGGTTCAGCCATCAGAGCACCCTCACTTTGTCAGCTGTTGTGATAATATCCTCTTTCAAACATTTCATGTCTCTTAATAGCATCTCCAGCTTCCTGCACATGTGCATTTCATTCCTTTTGGCTCCAGTTTCTGCAGCTACTTTTTCCTAACCTAAAACTTCTTTGTTTTCCCAAAGGCATAACAAACTACATGCTCTAGCTGAAATAAATCTTTCTTGAGGAAAAAATAAAAATAAAAAATCAATTTTGAGGGAAAAATGCAATATTCTGTCTAAAAATCAAGGTAATGTATATTTGTCTGCCTGTCCTTAAGGCATATGCCAAATTAACTTCCACCTGTCAAAAGTGAAATTAGAAAAAAATACACCCAGAAAACTTCTCAGGGAAACTGCTGTGAAGATGGAAAAATACAATAATTTTTTTTTCTTTCCTGTAAAGGAATTCCTTAAAAATTCTGAAGCTTTCAGTTTTTCATTAAGATTCAGTTATTCCCTCTTTCCCATTCTTCCCTGACTCAAATAAATTTGGAATAAGCAATAAGAAAATAAAATTCCCTTCTTAAGTTTAGAAATCGTGAAGGTTTCAACATTATGAACAAATTTTCTTTAAACAAAATACAATGGACAAGACTGACTATTGCAGCAAGCCAAGATATGCAGCAATATATTCTCTAACCGGAGGAAAACTGCTCTGGCTTGTGTATGCAATTCAGATTCAAAATTAACTGTACTTTTTTTTTTTTTTTGTAGGCTGAGTCAACTTTGAGTCCTTGGGTTTTTGTAGTTAGCTAGTACTCACAGAGTGACTGACAGCAAACTAAGTATCAAATAATTATTGTTTACCCAAAGATTTGTTGTTTGCCAAATACAAAATTGGCTGGATGCCACTTGTGATACTTAAGAATGCTTCTGGATTTTATTATGCCTTTCTAGATTCAGAGTTGATTTACTAACAGTTTAGCTAGTAAACAGCACATGATTCTTAACAAACTTGTCTTTCATTTGGATTATTTAAAAAAAAAAACAACTTTTTCTTTTTGCACCGAGATATTTTTATTTAACCCCAACATACAGCTAAATGATTAAATTGTATGGATTAGTTGTGATCCCAGCGGACTAGGGTCACAGCAGTCACTTTCTGTGCTTGTTGTGGTTTGACCCACCCAGAAGCAAATACCAGGACAGTGCTTCAGTTTCACTGTCTCTGAAGTTAATGACACTGCCCTGTTTTGCAAAGTGCTTTGATGAGAAGTGCTGTTTATGCGGAAACTAGTTATTAATGATCAATTAAACAAAAGCATGTGTAGGTGTACATTATTATCATACATTAGGTGTACCGATGAGCAGAAACAGAAGAGAGTTCACCAAAATTATAACAATCCCTAGTTTGCAGCAACTTGGGGAAATTAATATCAAAGAAGAAGTTTTTTTTCACACTCTTATGCCTGCATTTTTGCACAGTCACTTAGATTGCAAGTGTTTATTGAGTGACACTGGCTTTTTGCAACAACCACCAGCATCCTGAGGTGTTTGTCAAGAAGAATCTTATGTTCGTGGTGGAAGCTTCTTCCACCTTAGTACTGCAGTCTACACGGATTTATTTTTTTATGTGCTTCCTTCGCACACCCCACTGCCCTCTGGAGGAAGCCAGGGCAGCATGGCCAGCACTCACTGGTTGCACCCCACCCTAGGGACACCCAGGGCCAGTGTCTGTCACTCTGTGATGAAGGTGGCTGTTCATGCCTTTAGGGCCGATGGTATCACACGACCCCACCTCACCGCTCACACACTGGCAGTCAGGGTGGCCAGCACCACACGGACCAGGACCAGGCTGACCCCACAGGTCCCAGAACCTGTGTCCCCAGAGCACTGTGGGGTCAGGGGCTTTATCAGTGAAAGAGTGATTCATGGTCCTTTTAATTCCTTCTTCAAGGTTGAAAGGGGAAAGGAAAGACTGACAGTGTATGGCAGTTCCACAAATAAAGACAATCAATTCTTTAGTCTTCCTATTTGTACCTCTGTGTTCTCAGAACTGAGTATCAGATGAAAGAGATACGCCATGCCTTCTTCACAACACCTCCTGTAGTCGGTTTTACAATTATTACAGCCATCTGACACCCTGGTACATCACCATAACTGTAAATGGACGTTCTAAACTTCATCACACCCATAAATGATACAGTTGGGGCACTGCCATGCGTTGGCAGCATTCTAGTTATCCGCACCAACAGGACCGCTATCATTCTGAATTCCTGTGACAGACGAGCTTTGCTAGGAATGCCTATGACTCTATTAAACTAGGTTGTTAATCAGGGACAGAGATAGTGTTCCTATTATTGTGGTTAGTGTGAATAAAGCCTGCAGTAGTCCAATAATACAATTTCAGTATTACCTCTTTACACGTTTGGCTCTAGGTAATTTATGGATAGTACCAAGAGATATATCCCATATCTATGAACTCAGTAACTACCCGTAGAAAGTTTCTTAGCAACGCACATGAAGCAATTTCATAATATACTGTGATTTAAGACAGAACCTTCATTAAAGTCTGGTACTTTACAACTAGAATCTTTTTTGCAATCAATACATTACCACCTAAAAGCAGCCTCACACAAGAGTCTGAGTTATTTATAACTTGCTAGCTCAACAAAGTGTAAGAGTCACAGATATGTGTTCCAATGGACTAGAGTCTGATGCCCTTACGTGCTCCTTTTTGCTCTGCCCCACCCTTAGGATTACGTGGGCCTGTCCCAGTTTATCTGGTCTCCTGGGAATTGTTTACTAGGCAAAGGCCTCCAGAGAAGAGCTCTCTTTTTTTCCCCCAACCTCCCCTGAGCACTATTTGTCAGATTCAACCCCAATAAACTTCCCATACTGCAGAGAAAAGGAGACTGTATAAGGAAGCCTTACTTAACCAGCAAGTGTGATCTTACGGTCTTTTTGTGCTAAAACAAAAGTTCAAAAGAATTCTTTTGGGATTTGGATAGGTTTTTTTGCATGCAGTTGAAAAATAGGGCTGGTACCACCTTACCTTGTAACCTCTATAACTCTCTCAAGTGCTACATTTATATCTGCACACCAGCTATCACCTCTTCCTTATACCAGGTGATGAAAATAGCCTATACAGTTAATGTTTTATCATTACCAGGGATAGTTAATGTAAACTAAAGATGTTTACACAAAGTGCACATTTAGTTTGAGCTTTCCTCCACTTTGCAGATGTTCCAAACGCACCTTCTAGATGCAGAGGAAAGTTCATGTAACCCTCAAGGAGACACGGCTGTGACCTTAGCACGTATCTGAACTGCTCTTTTAAGTCTGGCTGCAGCAGACTGCTTGAAGTGCTCAGGAAGCAGTAGCCCCCTTTGAACTGCTGTCTTTCCCAAGCATTTCTCAGACCAAGCCATGCTGCAGCCTGCACACAGACCTTGCTGTGAAAATCCAGAAATGCCGGGAAGCAATCAGCTTACTGTACATATGGCAGTTAAGTGATTAGTTGTAGATCCTACTACATTAGAGGAGAGGGCTGTAGTGTAAGTAGGATCATGCTGCTAGATAAGCTAAGATCTGCAAAGATAAACAGATCAGTCAGTGACAGTTAAGCAAGGTCTTTTCTAACCTTATTTAAATTATTATTTGTCATGTAAATTTGCTTCAACATTAAAAGAAATTATGAAAGTTAAGAACCTGTATAACCTTTGGAGTGAAATTAAAAATTCTTGAGACATATAGGTAGGTAAGAGAACATTGTAAGAACCACACTTGAGCACTGCAAAAATTAGATCTTTTAGGATAGAGTTTTTAAACCTCACTTCTAGGAAAAGCAAATGGATTTAGCAATTGCTGCAAAGAATAGCTCTAAATATTACACGAAACTATAGAAGAGGAGGTAAAGAAGCCTCCAAATTACTTTAACCCCAAATGCAACCATTTAACTAAGTCTGGGAGGTGTTTTTGGTCTGAATAGGGGGGGCCTTAAATGAATCTAATAATGATTGATAGGGAACAGTAATCCTGACAGGGCAAATTCTACCATAAGGACAAAACAGGTGTTTGCCAAAGGCAGCAAACAATATGGGGCAAGAAAGTATTTAATGGCTTTTGCATGCATGACTGAGCATGAGCCAGATGGATCAGCAAAACATATAAATATGCCAATGGCAGCAAAAAAACATGGGCTAACAAAATACAGTATTTCTAAACTGAAATCTAGCATTCCTGTTTTTGCTGTCAGGATGAGTCAGAGTGTCAAAATGTCCCAATTACACCAATCCCAAACATGATGAGTGCATCATATCAAGAGAAGGTTAAAGAATACAAATTTCACGCAAATTCCATGCAGAAAGATATCAAGCCTTATGTTTCATAATGCAGTGAGTATTCTGTTCTGTAGAAAAGATTATATTCCTTTTCAGGACAGATTGTTTACTGCATTTCCATAGTAGGTAAACATGCAGTGATGCAATTTATTGACTCTGCAAAAAAAATTTTTGTCTTCTTTTTCTGCTTTTACTATGACATATATGTAGCAATATGAGAAAACACCAATGCAGTATCACAATCTGCTCTCTTACAGAGACTGAGGGTTTTTATAAACTTCAGAAAATAATATTCTACAACCACTAGTATAGTAATGATACAGATTATAAGTTGCTGAGGCAAAATATATTATTAATCTTGCAGTGCCCTGGTGGAAAACTGTCTTGACAATGGAGGTTTTCCGCAACATGATTTAAATATTTTATGTGCTAGCATTGTGCCTTTATTTCTCAGTCAGTGATTGTAAGGAACACCATCTTCAGCAACCTCAATCAAACGAAAAATGACTGAATTCCATGCATCTGAGTTCAGTACTTTTTGTAGCTCTGTGTTTCTTGTTCCATTCCATCCTGTCTCTCCTGCCACCATCTACTCTTTGCTGCATTTTTTCACCTGTCCTGTTGAATCCAATACTTATTTTCTACTCCTTCCAGCTCTACTCTTCCAGTCCTCTCACAACAATACTTTTAGGCTGTCTGACAATTGTTTCTGAGTACCCATCTCTGACCCAGTCTTTACAACTTTGGTATACTACCCTTTCTGACTTTTCCTTTCATGACTCGTAGGGGCTAGCTGGATGCAGCCCGTGTTCTTGCTTATGCTCAAAGAGATAATTCAAGAGCTAAGATATTGGGGAACCAGATAATTTTCTTCATCTACCTGCTCTTTTAACAAAAAAAGTTTATGTTCTCATTTCCAGACCTAATTGGTACATAACTGACTTGGCAATAAGAGGCAGACCTGGTACTAGCTAACTTTTGCAAAATAAGATTGCTTTAGAAGAGTACAAAGTTAATTCCATCACAAAAGGAAAGCTTTCCATCATATAAAAATGGCTGGAGAATAGCAGCCTCTCTCTTAATTGAATAATTCTAAAATAATTTAATACAGATAGAATGAAATGAATAATGACACAGAAGTCATTTCTTTCCATATATAGAGAAGCCTCATCTCCCCAGTCAAGAATGTCTAGATTAGCTATTTCCTGCCCCAGAAAGTGATAAGCTATTTATTTCCTGTTGAAATGTGTCTCAGTAGGCCTGAAAAGAAGAAAAATAGAATTCCATGTAGGTGCTAACAATTGCCGTTAACAACTCCTGTACAGAAAAAAAAAAATAATTGTCAGAAGTAATGTTTATCCTTTACAGTCACATCTCTCCTGCACTTACAAAGGTTACGTGTATTTTATTCCAAAACAGATGGGAGTGAACAAAAAGAAAATGTTCCCTCATTCTTGTTTCTTTTCTATCTCGCTGAAACCTATCTACTCACTGAAATCTCATTCCTGCCTTGATTTAGATACCATTTGTCAACTTGTTGTGGAATCTCTCACTGTTCTCTCTGAGCAGCAAAATTAGGGTAATAGAATGAAAGGTAAAGATAAATTTAAAATATTTCATAAAGGATATTCCAGGGACACTGGAGGCAGGAAAGGGCAGGGATACAAATATTGACTGACCCCAAAAGAAAGGTAATTTGTGATTCAAGAAAACAATATAAAATAAAACATTGAGATCTCCTACTGAGATCCATATGGAACTCACTGACTGTGGAGACTGCTGAAACTAGGTAGACAAAATTGACCTGCAAATATGCTTTCAAAGGCAAACAGCTGCCTGAGGTTAAAAGCAACTACAAAACCATCAAGCATACAACTGAACAGAAGCTTTCCCCACACACACATACTGCATCCAACTTGGCAAAAATTAGACAAATCTTACCTGTGGAGCTTCCTCCTGCTTCTACCCTTTACCTGCTTTTGGCTGGCTTAAGGATAAGTGTGATGATCAATAGGATGCTAACACTATACTTTCCATCTACAAAATATACATGATGGCATGTCCAGAAGAGGAAGATCACTTGTGAAGAGTTGAATATACCTGAACCAGACAAGATTGTTCCCATTTAATAGTTTCTGACACACCACTAGGTCAATAATCAGGACTGTTAGATTAAACCAAAGGGAAGTGTTATTTTACGCAATCCAGACTTATTTTAGAATCTAAGTCTTGTAATGCAGGATTAACGGCATGCACACAGTACGGGCAGGAGTTGTCAGTATTTCACTAAGAAGTACTACCTTGCTCTGCTTATAAAAAAGTATTCCGAGTGTGCTTATACATTTTTCATTTAAGAGTTGTCATATAAGAAACAGAGGTAGCAGAAGACATGCTTTGTAATGCAGGACCACTCTCTCCCCACACAGTCTCCCATTTCCTACCCTGCAGAGTCATGAGCCTTTACTCGGTTCTGTTCTCACTCATTGTGAGAAACCCTGTACTTCTGGTGCATCCTGAAACATCTTGACTGTGTGAATGAAAAGTAACCCTATTCGGTATCTCCGACTGCATGGCTAGAGCATCTCTTCCTCCACCACCCTGTACAGTTTGAGGTGAAAATGACTGCAACTGGTGGCCTGCTGTCCTGGGTTAAGCTGAGACAGAATTAACTTTCTCCGTAATAGCGAGCAAGAGGCTGTGTTTTGGATGTGTGCTCAGAAGAAAGATGATAAAAAGTGATGTTTACACAGCTGCCAAGGTCTTTCAGCTTCTCCGACTGTCTGCAAACAGGAGAAGCTGGGAGGGAGCACAGCCCCAGTTACTAGCCCAGGATTTGATCTTAGATTCAGGATTGAGACCCAAAGTGGCCAATAATCTATTCCATAACATACACGTCATGCCCAGTATATAGGTGAGGACCCTCCAGAAGATCAGCCCTTTTGGTTCTGGATCTCTTTTGCTCTGGGTCATCTCACTCCCGGTGGTCGCTCTCCCAAGGCCTTTCCCCCTCCCCCCACCCCGGTCAGCTCTTGGACTGGGATGCTCAGACTGTTATCTCTGTTCCATGACTGCGGTTTCGGGACTCTCCCTGCTCCAGGATTGTTAGCCGGGAACAGGCTGAGCCTTAGTCATTGGGTGGGGGGGAAGTATCACTGTGTATCACTCATTTGTATATTGGTATATAGTACTATTTTCAATATTATTGTTGTTTAGTTATTAAACTGTTCTTATCTCAACCCGCGAGTCCTCTTTTCCATTTACCCCTTTAATTCTCTCCCTTATCCACGGGTCGCGGGGGGGGTGGCGGGGGAATTGCGTGACTGGGTGTGTGGTTTGGCCCCCAGCCAAGGCAAACCCATCACACCTGCCCATGGAGCACAATCCAATCCAAGCAGGTGAGCTACAACATGAGCATTCACAGAATCACAGAATCACAGAATCACAGAATCACAGAATTATCAAGGTTGGAAATGACCTAGAGGATCATCTAGTCCAACCATTACCAATACTTCCCAGCTAAATCATATTCTTCAACACCACGTCCAAACGTTTCTTGAACACTCCCATGGTCAGTGACTCCACCACCTCCCTGGGCAGTGCATTCCAATGCCTGATTACCCTTTCCGAGAAGTAATACTTCCTAATGTTCAGCCTGAACCTCCCCTGTCTCAGCTTGAAACCGTTCCCTCTAGTTCTATCACTGATTACACGAGAGAAGAGGCCGACCCCCAGCTCACCACAACCTCCCTTC
>WKFP01015394.1:390681-426852 GCA_011057875.1 Pterocles orientalis
ATCTTAGCACCTGCCTCTGAAAAATGCAGTTGTGACAACCTCTGCTTACTGCTATAATTTCTGTATTTGACTGTTTATTCAAGAGCAATTGATTGTTTATTCTATTCATATCCTATTCTCTCTCCTTCCTGAGTAGCATTTAGAAAGATCCAGATAAATCAATGTGATATAAATGACTCATAATACTATTTGCTAAGCATGCCTAATTCCTGTTAATTCATAATTAACATTTTGATCTGACTGAGTTATAACAGTGTGTACTGGGAATATCTGAATTGCAGCTAATCAAGGGAGTTTCTGTTTCACCTGTAAGTCTCACCTGTAGGTAAAATAGGTACAACACAGGCCAGACAATAAATACTATTCAGCCTTTAAAAGATCACATTTTCTGATTTTTTTAATAATATTGCATATGTAAATTTAGTGTCTGAATCACTGTGAAAAAATTACAGATAATGTACCCAAAAATCAAGGTATGAAATAGTTTCTCTCCACTTTTCTCTCCTTTCTTGAGTGTTGGTCAATGTTAAGTAAAGAGCCAGTAAGACAAATAGAACAACAGGAACAGGTTGCTCAGAGAAGTTGTGGATGCCCCATGCCTGGAGGTGTTCAAGGCCAGGGTGGATGGGGCTTTGAGCAACCTGGTTGAGTGGGAGGTATCCCTGCCCATGTCAGGGGGGGTTGGAACCAGATGATCTCTAAGGTCCCTTCCAACACAAACCATTCCATGACTTATGATTGATTCTATGATTCTATGGTTCAATATGTATCAAAAGATACCCATTGAGAATCACATGTACATTGAGTGTTTTGGTATAGTAGGAAATGGTAAGACAGAAAACATGTGTTCTAGGATACTGACAGAAATAATTGTCAATATGAGTATCATGGTGAATAAGGTTTCTGTTTACACAAGAAATATGCTCAGAAGAACGTGTCATTTCTCTGCTCTTAGAATCATAGAATCATAGAATCATAGAATCATAGAATCATAGAATCATAGAATCATAGAATCACAGAATCATTAAGGTTGGAAAAGACCTCAAGGATCATCAAGTCCAACCATCAGCCCACACCACCTAACTCACTAAACCATGTCCCTAAGCACCACATCTACACATTTCTTGAACACCTCCAGGGATGGTGACTCCACCACTTCCCTGGGCAGCCTGTTCCAATGCCTGATCACTCTTTGAGTGAAGAAAGTTTTTCTAGTATCCAGCCTAAACCTGCCCTGGTGCAACTTGAGGCCATTTCCTCTTGTCCTATCACTTGTTACTTTAGATTAGAGGCCAGCACCCACCTCACTACACTCTCCTTTCAGGTAGTTGTAGAGAGTGATAAGGTCTCCTCTCAGCCTCCTCTTCTCTAGACTAAACAACCCCAGCTCCCTCAGCTGCTCCTCATAAGACCTGTGCTCCAGACCCTTCACCAGCTTTGTTGCCCTTCTCTGGACCTGCTCCAGCACCTCAATGTCCTTCTTGTGGTGAGGGGCCCAAAACTGAACACAGGATTCAAGGTGCGGCCTCACCAGTGCCAAGTACAGGGGCACAATCACTTCCCTAGTCCTGCTGGCCACACTATTGCTGATGCAGGCCAGGATGCTGTTGGCCTTCTTGGCCACCTGGGCACACTGCTTGCTCATGTTCAGCCAGCTGTTGACCAGCACCCTTAGGTCCCTCTTTCTGAGTTGCTAGTGCACTTTTCAATTAATGTAATCAATACAGGAAATGGCAACACTTTAAAAATTATTATTCAGAGGTTAGACATAGAAAATGAGCTTTACAAGAAATGGTGCTAATATTTTTCATCCATCTGAAGCACTAATTCTAGGATATAGTGCTATCACTCACTTCATTACAACTACAGGAATCAATTAACACAATGTCATCACAGCTCATCCTTCTCTTCTTTAGTTGAAATTTCAAATTATTAATTGACTCATGTGCAGTAGATGGCACACATAATCCTCTGTAGACTGGAAGCACCAGTTTCTCAAAGTGAAGCTGCAACCTTAGCTGCCTAATGGCCCTTGTCACTCTAACAGGTAATTAAAAGACATCTGACTTTGGCAGTTTGCCAGCAGAAAAGCAGACCGAATGCTCCACTTACAAAATAAGGAATGAAGCTCATATTTTGAAGAAGGAATGATAATATTTTGCAATTCCATAATGTCTCTCCTTCAGGGATTTAAAATAAATTAATAAGCATTAATTACAAGGACCTTGTAGATCACTGGGAAACACTTGTGCTACCCATTATAAAAGAGGACAAAAAGGAATTAATTCCCTCAGTTTCTACAGGACCAATCTTTTTGTATGCCTCAGCACTAAATTTAGTCAGATTATTATGTTGGGGGAACTGTTGAACATTTCTGGTCCCACTAAAACAAAAATATATTTTATGCTCAGCATCACTAAAGTCAGACTTTGGATGTATTTTGTGTGACAACCAGAATTCACCCACAGTACTAGCACCATTTAAGAGACAGAAACTTGAAAATTAACCTGATGCCAGGCAAAACTTCACTGCTAATGCAGGTACAGTAACAGATAAAGTTATACTGTAATAATGTAAACATATCCAGTTATAAATTTTGGGACACTTAAAATTATCTTTGTACTGAAAACATATGAAAAATCTATATATTAATGTTTTGACTGGTTATCTGATCAAATGATGTGTTCCAGCTATTCAGAGGAATTATCTGAGAATTTTCCTTTCTGCAATAGTAGGATGAATCTCAGCTATTAACAGAGAGAACACCCATGATTATAAAAGAGCAAATGTTTTATAAGCATTTGGAAGTGGAGCTTTTATAACTACTGTCATAGTTGAATTTTTTATAATGTTTTGCAGTTGTTTTTTGAGCAAGACATCTAAAATTTTTAACTGACCAACATACATTACAAATATATAGAGAACAAAAACTGTAAAGAGAGAAATTATTTTGTCAACACACTAGCAATCAGTACGTGCATCTCCTTCAAGAACAAGGCTCCTTGACAACGAACAAAATAACTGAAATTCAAAGCAGGTTAGCACAGAGGTAATCTTTATCTCTACAAAACAGCCATTGTAAGACAAACATGGTTTTAAAAGAGTTCTTAAAAAGAGTCTGCAAATCTCTTGAATGGAGGGTTTCTGTTCAGGAAGTATGCATTGTCAGAGTCGTAAGCCATACCACTAAAAGGGCCTTTTTTTTAAAAAAAAAAAAGGGCCCCAGTGTCCCTTTTAAGAAGGGCAGTGAAATAGAACTAGTTTTTCTAATATGAAGTGTTTGGGTTTTTCTCTACAAACTCCTGCAACAAACCTTCAAATTGTAATAAAACACTTATAATTGGCAAAATTTTGAAAAATGTTCTCTCAAACACATGTCCAAGAGCATGTTACAAGAGTCAACAAATATCTTTTAAAGTGTTATTATAGATATCATATACCTTAATGTTAATATTTCTAACAATAATTGCTTAGGTTAGTCAATTATTAGGAAATGGAAGTAGCTTCTATTTAATGCAGTAAGATTAAATCAGTTTACTACTAATAGGACACATTTCAGAATTGAAAAATAGTGCTAACAATTAAAGAATTTTTTTGAGTATCAATGCTCAACCGTTTTCCTTAACTGTCTCATAGAAAACAAAATAGCCAAATCGAAAAGTTCTTCAGAAGAAAAGAAAACATCTTATTTCTGTCATTTTAACTTCTTAGAAATCAGATAAGGTAAACAATCAGTCCCCACACTATATTTTAGATGGATTATTAAACAAGTCTTTCTGGAATTCCTTACACAGAAGTTCCAAATCCTGTTAAGAAAAAGAAATCTCTCAGCAAACACAATAAAAGAAAAAGCACAATATTTGGAAAATCCGTACTGAAAACAGAAACAACCAGATATATACTGTATAGTCATTAACCTGACTACATATTGATAGCTGGTTAGCTACTCTAAAAAGGAATGGAGGTGTCTTCTTGTGGTTGGAAAGAAATTAACAGCTTGCTTCTGAAAGACAAAAATCTTATGTTGGCTTACTCTATTCTTTTGCTGATTTTATCCTGAATTGAAGCTTACCTGATGAAGTCAGTAAAGTGGCAGAAAACTAACCTAGCAGAAAGTGCTTTTCTGTCACTCTCTCCCTCACATTCTTTTTGTTCCTGTTCTAAACTTACTTGTAGATGCAAATTAGCTGTGATGAGTACTGGAAGAAGCAACCAAGTTGCTAAGCGTCAGGGGAAGTAATCTTTTCATGCAAATTTCCCTCTCACCGGGAATTCAATGTGGACAGGCAACAAATGTCTATTAGTACTACCATGGAACTATATTTAATTTGTTATTATTATTTTAATGGGTAATGAAATGCCTTTTGAATTAAAAAGATTAGCAATTTTTAAACAGGAAATAGTTTCAGTTGTGCATATCTGGACTCATGAGCTAACCTACAGTGTAGAAGGTGAATAGAAGGCTTCAATTCACACTTAGAATAATTTGTATCAATTGATGGGCCTATCTATGGACAATTCCTTTAAAGAGTAACTGGTTTTAATGTTTGAGGATTTGGGATATTTTTGGTTTGGAGTTGTTGGTTTTTGGTTGGGGTTTTTTGACTGGCCTTCGATGAGAACTTTGTCACACTCTGGCCAGCCATCCATGTCTAGGACCTGCCCCTCCACAAGGCCTGCCAAGAAGAGATGTCTCTGTAAACAGAGTATAGATCTGTCTTCACTAGTTTTGCATTCACATTTTGGTAAGAAGAGTGTAGTCGACCGGCGGAGTTCTTAGTCCCGCGCGAGGGGTCTCAATGCTCAGCGCGCAGAACTCTTGGACACCAGCCAGAAGAGTCAATTGTGACAAGGGTAAAAAGCCACTTATTGTGTGTTGCACACATGCTTTTATACAGAGCTCTTTCAGATTTGGCAGCTACTGATTGGATACAATAATTCAAAATTCTTAATAACAAAATCACTATTGGCTACTTTCAATCCTGGGAACGTAACCTTCGAAGCTATGTCAACACAACCTCTAAAATAACTTAGTTGTGCTAATTAATTTCTCTCAGTTTCTCCTTATCTTCCTCACGTCCTGCATAATTGGATGCCTCTGCACATCTGGTTGCTTTTCTTCTTTCCCAGGATCCTTTATCAACCTTATAATTGCGAAGCCTAAAGTTAGTATCATAGCTAAAATTCTCCTTCAGCACAAAGCGCCCCTACAGAAAAGCAGGAAATAGGTCTTCAGTTTAATTTCTGAAACTTAATCTTTGCCATTTCTTTATAACCTGTTTGATGTTAGGTTTTGAAGATTTGAACCTTAACATTTACAAAGGCATGTCTGAACAAATTTCTACTTGCAAAGTGACCCACTCAAGATTGCATGGGGTTTTTTAGCACCCAAAGTAATAAAGCTGCCTGTTTCATACCTTAAGAAAGCCGGGGGGGAGGGGGGAGGAGAGGAGCGTGCAGAAACAAGTGAATAAAGCATCCTCCTAATTCTCATCCTTGAAGCCCCACCTTTCACTGCCACACCAACAAAACTGTGCCCTATGGTCACTGCAAGAGTGGCTCTACTCTGTCAGTGTTTTCTAACTGACATTGATCTAGGCGGCCATTTACTGTGTATTTTGTGTATTTACAGATGCTCATGTATAATATGAAAGTTACACAGAAGTCTTTGTTGATTGTTAAAGACTGATGCTAGCGTACAAGTGAAGCACTTTTGCAATTACTGATTTTGAGATAAGGTCTGCGACAGGTGTATTGACTCAGTGTGAATTGTTGAAAAATGTAGGTCATCTTCTGTGTGTGGTTATTGGATTTTATAAGAGAGCAAAGCTGACATTGCCATGTGGTGCAATTTAGTTAGTGTGAAAGTCATTTGTAGCTGGGTTTTTGAAAGTGGTAGTTTCATTTCACTTTCTGTGTGGACTTAAATGGCTTACAGCTCATTCATCTTTTGCTTTTACGCACATCGAATGCAAAGGACTTTGACAAGTCTGAAGACTGCGAGAGCTTTAGCAATTTCTTATGTTTTGGTAAAGCTTGTTCAAATGCAATCATTGCAGAAAAAATATGTGACCATTAAAAACTTGCATTCACAAGTCGTATCTTTTTCAGTATTAGTGTAGCATTCTGATAGGAATTTATGAAATCAAGCAATGAAGATTCATGATCTTTACTCAATACATTTCAAACAGTATACATACAAAATTCATATACATTAATGTTATTACTTCTCAAACCATGAGGTCAGTTCTGTCTTCGACCAAATGAGAAAAAAATCGATAAAGATGTAAAAAAGAGAAGCTTAACAGTTATGCTTTCTTCTTATGTTACGTGAAAGTAACTGCTGTTCTACAGCGTATTTTTAATCTTCTTTCCTGAAGGTATGGAATTTGCTGTGATGTTGAAATACAGATCTTCCTGTTCTTTGCCATGTCAAATCTACTGAAGCCTTTTACCTTTTCCGAGTTCATGGATTATTTTTGTTCCATAAAAGGTTCATTCAGGAGCTCATGTTATGTGTGAGGCCTGATTTTTATAGTAAGGTTGGCCTCCATCTGAGTCATATAACATTGCAATCAAGGATGGTTTGAAAAGGGAGAGCCAATGTTGCTGAACAGAAGAATCACATATTTTCAAATACATAGATATTGTCAAAATTCTGATGTGCTTCATATGCTCATGCTTTTTTAAGGATGATGTCTTGTAAATCATTCTACTTTTGCACAATAAAGTTTTTTGGTGCACAATGAATCGGAATGATAAATGTGCAGGATATGCAAGAGAAAGAACATTATTTCATATTTATTTTCCTAATCTCCAAGCAGGGAACTTAACTGATATGTAAAATGTTGAACAACTGAATATATATAAAAAAAGAATGAACAACAGCCGAACTATTATATTCTTGTCTGCTTTCTGTGTGGATGGTATTTTCTGCCTTTCTGGGTAGGACAATATACCTTCTGAAGGTACTTTTGTCCAAGGTTTAAAAGCTTTTTTAAAGTCACATGTGGGTTGGGAAGGGCTGGCTGTTTGGCTTGGTATTTAACATACTCCATTATTGTTCTGACGGAATTCTGTATCCTGCAAGTTTTCCTAGAACAGCTGTGATGCATTGGGGCCTTTTCCTTCCTATTTGAAAAATCATTTTGTTAAATCACTTCCCAGGTGTTATTTTGCAAATTAATCTCATGCATTCCTTTATACCAGCAACCACATTAAATGCTCATTTTTATGTCTCCTATGTTTCAGTGTATGTGCAGTGTTGCTGTGCTGATTCCAGAGATGAGATACATGGTTTCTTCTTATTTACAAATACTTTATACATAAATTTTTGATACAGACAAAAGAAGACAAGCAAGCAAATTCTGATCAAATAATGAAAAATAAATCCTCCAGGGCAGCACACAGAAATACTAGCATAATAAATACAGAAGGCAAAATGAGTGGAGGAGTAAAGCGTAATACCTGAGGGTGGTAGCAGTCTGCTAAATCTGATTACTTAAAATGGAATAAGGATAGTGAAAAAGACAACCTAAAACCACAGACATAATGAAAGTTTGAGCTTCTCAAATAGGAACAGTATGCATTCAGCTCTTGGAAAAAAAGTTTATGTAGCCTTTTTAGTAGCAAATAAGATTCAGCAACATCTTGTAAAAGTTTTCATCAGAAGTATTAGGTCAACTATAGCTTCTTTAGTGGTAACTGTCAGAAAAGTTGTCTTCTATTACACCTGTAAAGAGCCAAGAACTCTACAAACACAGTAAAAACTGATACTAAGAAATACAGCTAGATTTGTCTCCTATCCTTTTTGTGCCCAGCAATGATCACTTACACAGAACAAAATCTATTCCTGGCACATGTGAATGGAAATGGATACAATAACTGGGTCATCTTCAAGGCAGAACTTTAACATTAAGGTAAATTCTGTCTCTGCAAGCTTATACAACAAACTTGCAAGCATTCACCTACATGAGTATATACATATATATTTTGAACAATTTTGTATTTTATCGACAGATTAAAAAGTGTTTCTACTTCTTATTATGGAAAGAACTGAAGGACTTTGTCGTATAATACTGGATACCAGTACACAGTACATAGGCTTTGTGACTTCTTAGTGCAGACCTATTCTCAGATTACTTTGACTTTTTTCATTCTGCAGAGATAATATACCCAGTCCCAAAATACACATCTGTCATTCCTCAGAAGGCAGTTTGTGTGCTGTGATTATTACTACAGCTATGTGGCAAATTATTTTCCTGAAATGAAAATTATCCTGAACCTCACAATGAGAAAAGCAATATACTATTATGTATTCTGAATGTGGGCCTCCATTGTTTTGATTAGAAATCTAAGACTGCAGGAACTGGCACACTTGCTTTTGTCATAAACTCAGGTAACAGCATACATCAATGAAAAAAAAACTTCCCTTCATAAAATTCTAATCACTTCTAGCTCTGAATTCACACCCCAGAGAAGTAGTTCACTGCGGCAGGTTCTCATCATCTTGAATTAAAAATTTGATGGTTCTCTTTGGCTAGTGGGAAAGCCAGTGAAAGACAACCTGCAGCTCTGCTTTGTGTAAGCCTCCTACATAACAGTGTAAGGTGCAGGGAAAGAGAAAAGTGCTGCTGATTTCTGCTGTCCCTTCACCCTCTCAGCAGGGTAAGGACAGGGAGTGAGTGGGTGAAAGGTAAAGAGGGACTGGGAAGAAGGTTATGTATGAATACTTCATTAAAACATTTGCTAAATTATTTGATCATCTTTTACTTTATACAGCATCACAGTCGGGGCTTTAAGGAGGACTCCATAAATCAGGACATTTGAGACAATCTGAAGACTGATGAGAACTGTTGGGCAGTTTTTTTTTAATAATGAATCATAAGGTTTATATTATGAGCTCACATTATGTTTTTATCATCAGATTTAGTAATACTGCTATGTAAAAGTATAAATTCTCTATGTTGGGGAATTCACTAATCTGTGTTTCCTAAAAGTACTTTAGTTGCAATTTAATTACTTTTTTCTAAGACCATTTCTCTAACTAAGGAGTCTTTTGCTTCCCATATGGCTCATAGGGTTTAAAACTTCAATAGTTTAAAACTCCAATTTAAAACTTCATAGCCCTCAATTTCCATCAACAGGATAAACAGAAAATATTTACCTCAGGAAAAAAAAAAAAAAGCAGTAATGAGAATCTTCCCATGATTTTATGAGAAGATGTCTTTGCTCTTCATTTTTTTTTTTCCTCAAACAAGACGAAAAACATATAGAGGTCAGATGAACAAATTCAAACATCACTTTTGAACTTGGTATTGCATTTGCCTTTGGAGCTGTCGGTTGAGCCAAAATAAGGTCTACCATCTACTACCAATTAATCAACTTTGCAACACATAACAAGTGCTTTCACTAGTGTCTTCATATCTTGTTTACCCCAGCACAGTAAACTAATGTGAATTTCATCTGTTCACTGTTAGTTTGACATGGTATGTTCCATGTAGACTCACAACACATGATGGAATGTGTCTAGCAAATAAAATCACTACTAAAAGCCCAGGACGAATTACACAGCCATTCCTTCTGTCAGGTAGACAAAGTGTTTACCGCTCCAGTGATGTTTTATATTGTTTGCTTATTTGTTAAAAACAGAGGGAGGAAAAGAAATGGGGGTTTATCAATGAAATAAGCCAGTTTTGTCAAAGGTTTCCAGGAGATATTCAAGGTCAAGATTTTTTCACAGATATTAATTAAGAAAAACTTTAAATGAGAAGATTATTTTAAGAAAGTAACAAAAATCTCTAAGATTTCATGATAAACATAAATATTTTGTAGCCATGTCCATTAAATATGCCTAATTGTTTACTAAACTCCAGTGCTTTAAAGGCTTTTTTATTTGTCATGTCCTCAAATCATGAGATGAAGAGTACTCAACATCAAGGCTGTGTCTATCTCAGTAACTAGCATGTACCAATAAGACCAAATTTATAAAGAAAAATCGTTGACATTGAGGACCAGTGTCTATATTGCATGAGAGGGCAGGAGGTGCATAATCCTGACTCTGGTTTGCTCCCATGGCCTGAATGTCCATTAGTGGATGCAGGTGTGTTCCTGAAGCACATCTGTGGCTTAGCACCATTCAAGAGAAATACAGTTCACGAACTCCAAGATCACTCAATTTTAAAAACAAAATAATGTATGTAGGTGTAAATCAGGAGAGTCACAGCAAAGGGTGACTTCCCAGTCCAAACCACAATGCTAACGCAGATGCACCCAAAGTGGAATGAACTAAAGCAGTATGGTGTTTGGACATAGCATGGTGAGCAGGAGTGTGAATTCTCCTGCATTGCTCTGCTGAGGGACATCTCCCCTTACTGGAAATCACCTTTAAGGGAAAACATTTACATTCAGATTCTGACTGTCATAAAGCCAGACTCACAGATGCCTGTAGGTGAAATGTTCCATATATCATTCACCAAAGTGATGAGTTTTAATGAACCAAAATGTAGCAGCTATTTTTAATAGAGATGTATATGCTTCTTAGCAGAATGTCTTCTTTGGCTGCTCAAAGCATTTCTTATGCTTCTCGTGTCCTAGTGCATTGAAAGGCGCCACAGATGCATTGTACAATAAAGCCTTCCATTATATATGATCACAGTTTAAATTTCACATAGTAATATATTTTTATGTAATTATCTTCTCTACTTATTCTAGCATTGTATACCTTTTCTTAATCTCAGTTTTGATGACACTGTATTTCATCTAACATTTGAATAAAACTTATGCCAATACATGACTTCTCTCAGCCTTATAACCTTTTGAGCCTCTTATATTCCGTTAAGCCTTCCACTAAATATGATGTCTCGGCTTTATTTAGATCTCCCTCTCCCTGCAGTATTTTTAAAAGCCGTATTACACTTTTATTCCATCAAGGAACGAGAATTTTTATTACCTTTCAAGCAAATGGATTAAAAATATTTTTATTAGTTTCTCTTACAGCTGCATTGGCCTCATTAGTATTAAAAAGGCAGTATCATCATTTGTGTCTATCTTTTCCAATTGCCTACAAACTTTCTCATTCAGTCCTAGGTGAAAATGCATGAAAATTGGTTTCAGAGAGCAAGTTGACTTTTTCTCCTCAAACTCTCTTTTGAATAACTCCTCTAAATAGAGGGAAGGGAAGCCCTGGAAAAATGCTTACAGATATTTGACTAATGTTTCTGGTGGGCAGTTCTGCCTTTTATGTATTGTGTCCTTGCATTTGAAAGAAGAATGAAGTATGACATAAGGTAGCAAAGTAACATTATGCTGTTAAATTGCTGCTTATATTCAGACTATTTTTATACCTCTGCTCCAAGTGTAAGATGTATAGCCAGAAGAATGTCATAACATGCCCCACTTCTCAAAATCCCATACCAGAAAACAGCTGCACAATTCTGTACTCTGGCCATATTCATTCATGTACAAAGTCAGCCCTAAAAAAATGTGTACAGATGGGTGGAAATAAGGCTACTATAAACCTTTTGTCTACACTGCCTATATCTTCAAGATACACAATCTGGTTAAAGGATGTTATCTCCTTGTATCACTGTCAGTGCTGTCTATACTATCCCATCAATTTGACAAAATCCTATTAGAAATTCTGTGAGGATAGTAACAAAAGAAGGAAAGTAATACAAAGACACTGGACACTTTTTCTTCATGCAGCTGAAGTGAATAAAGAATTTCCTATGCTGGCTTCACAGCAGCTAATTGATTGCTAATTAAGACCAAATAATTTGGAGGACAGAGCTGATACTGCTCCATGCAATCATAATGATTCCTTTCCAAAACCCAAATTTCGCTCTCAAAAAAACAAATCCTATTTCAAACCAGATTTATGATTAACAAAACAGAGCTTCATATTTTTATTGCTTATCAAAGAAAGCTTTTCTTTTAATCTTCCAGTGGCCATTAAGGAAGAAAAAGAGGCAAGAGAGATCAATTTTTAAAGATAAAGCTAGATGCCACTGAATACTGCTCTTCACCATATATACTCTTGAATTGTTATTAAATACAAATTTCAAACTATGGAAGATGATTCATAAGCAAAGTTGTATCTAAAGAAACAATTACATTAATATGAAATCTGTTTCCTCTAAATAATTACAGCCTATACATTTCCAACAAAACATTAAACAACAAAACATCTTGTTTTCACACCTTACAATTAAGACATTTCCACTGATTGCTATCAGAGTTTATCAGAGCAACTAGTTTAATTGCAGCTCTCTAGCTGAGAAAGTCTCCCTGACAGCATATGGCATACACACAAATGGGAAAAAGAAATCTGAGGAGTTATTAAAGTTTCAAACACATTCAAAGCAGCTAAGAAGCTTGACTGGAAAATAAAAAAAGTTTTTAAGGTAATGATTCTCTCTACCAAAACTGTATTGCCAATTTTCTTATAAAAGTTCATGCAAACATCCTTTGCCCAGCTGAGAGTCAGACTGTGCCTCCAGTGAAAACATTACTTCAGTGATCCCATTAAGATGGAAACGGTGCCATACAATTAGTAAATACAGGCTGACATCACTTTATGTATGCAGGCAAGTTATCAATACCATTAATTTAAAATCAGAAATACAGAGGCATGGAGAGGGTGATTTACTCGTTCAAGCTCATAGAGGGTATCTGTGGAACAGACTGTTCTTGACTAGGAGACCATCCTTGCTGTACGATGTTCAACAGAAAATCAGTGTGTGTTTAGCATTCCCTCTCTTGTGCAGCACCTAAACATTAGTTTCGTACTCCCTGGATTTTTTTTTTTAACTTAAGAGATAGTACTCACACATGTGCAACTTCCTCATGATTTTAATCAAGGAACAATATAATATGAATAAATTGCAAATGCTGAAAAATAAGTTATGGTTACATTCACAGAAAAGCTAATTTCACCCTGTGTGAATCTCTACTCTCTCCTCACAAAGTTCCTGTCTGTTACAATAAGTTAACTCTATTAAAAAGTAGAAAATATTGAGATAAATGCAAAATTCCTGTTAAGATGCTATTAAAATTGTTCTTTTCTTTGATACTCTGTGAAATATTCCATGATATAGAGATGGCAAATTGTTTTTGTCAATAAGAACTGTAAAGAAACAATTGTTTTCTAAAGCCATCATTTTAAATTATTATTAAGCCACATTTGCAATGTCTTATTAATAATACAGAATTGTGTTTGTTAATAATTTATACAGAGATTTGACAGTTTTTCCCCAAGCAAAGCAGTCATTATTGCTACTGAAACAATGTCTCTCAGAACCAGTGGCATTGCTTTTTTTGACTTGTTTAGGGAGGAGGCAGTGATATTCACCACAATTATACAGACATGAGCAGAGGAAAAACAAAGGCTGCTATTCAGTATCTACGTGCATATGGGAAAGAAGGAATAATGGCATTATAAATGGAAAAGCTAGACTATGAACAAGAAATATTTATTCTACTGTATTTTCATTCTCTGCCTGTATATTAATGTGACTGTGTCACTCAAAAATCAGCTATAAGTTTTACAGATTTATATTATTTTCTAACTTGTATTGCACATATCTATTTTTTTTTAAAGAACAAAGCACACAAAGCAGATTTTAAAATAACTTCATAGCTTAAAGAAAAAAGAAACAAAACACCACCAAAATATGTACAAAACAATGTATTTTCGTTGCAGAAAGTGCAAATTTTCCAAAACGCCAATGGACTGTAAGCACCTCAATTATGGGGCAACTACACACTGTCTTCCCTAGCCTTCTCTTATCCCAGGCACAAAGGAGAACAGAAACTCAAGTATTCTTTTTCAATTGCCTTGTCACCAACACGTGGCTTAATGTCTCTGCAGATAATTTGAATAATAATTTACCATAATACAGTGTTAAATAAATATGCCAACCTGCAGATTTCCCTTAAATAAGTGAATTTAGACAAAATGGAGAGGAGCTGCTCCCTATATATTTTTTCTTTTAAAAAGAGACCTGATTATGCTACATGTGTTGACTGTAGTAGAGACAAATATTAGTAATAATAGATTAAGTTATGCTGGCTGTTGAATTACATGCTCCAATGGAAAAAAATGATTCTGCATTTAATAAATAACTATACATAAATATGTAGGTATTATGTGTGTAATAGCTGAAGTTCTTAATGAACAGCGACAGAAGTAGATATTGAAGCAAGTAGCTAATACCATACTTCGTTTACTTAACTACAGAGAGGCTGTGTGTCTTTACCAAAACACACAACACAGTCCACCAGTGATGGCAGACGGGGGACTGGAGGTCCTCCTCCATTTCCATTTGTCCTCATCTCTCACTCACTGGCTCAGTGCAGGAATGTAACTCCTTCTATCAGCTTCTTTCTTACTTTCATGTAATTTTAATCTAATTTATAAAGAACTGAGATTGAGTAAATATAAGTATGAACAATCTCTTCTTTAGCCAAGTCAAAGACATTAAGATAAATGTGTCAAAACCAAAAATGTCACTGCTATACTTTAAGCCACCCATTCTACTGTCTTCCTTTCTGTTCCTCTCATAAAAAGTGCTGGGTACTGCATCCCAAATATTTTCTGTGCTTATTCTAGCTCTATGAGCAATAGAGATATTTCTCTGGCAAGTACCTGAACAAAGACAACTTTCTACATAAAAAATAGCCCATAAAAGGAACATTTCTTTTTGATGCATAAGCAGACTCTGCTAGGAGGTCATTAAAGGTCACCAACAAAATTCAGTGTCTTTGAGAACAGGTACAGCAATAACACCAATGTAAAACTGCAATAATTAAGAAAACAGGAGGCAAAAATATTAGATACATTTCATCTAATAAGAAATCCTCAAGAGATTTGTGATCCTTTCTTCCAAAGGAAAGGTTTGACAAAGATGGTATCAACAGGTAAAGGTAAGAAATAAATTAATATCTCCACTTATATCTCATGTATACAATTCAAATAAAAGTAGCAACATAAACATGTAAGCATGATAGTACAACTCCAAACTCATAAATATTCATAAAGACAGAAGTTATAATTAACGTTAGATAAGACTTGGTCCATAACTGTCTCTTGATTTGCATATTACTACTCAGAATTGGGTTTTGCTAGTTTTGAGTCTGCTGGTAAGCCACTATCATAAAGGGTCCAGGTTTTAATTCTGGCAGCTGTTATTTCCTTTGTAGTTGTGTATGGATTAAGGGATGAAGAAAGAAGTGTAAACAAAGGATATCTTACTTGCAGCTAGGCAGACAGTGATCTTTTAATAACCTAATTTTACTTGTGTGATCCCCGTTTTGATCACTTTCAAGAATTATTCTAGTGAAGAAATTTTACTGACAGAGATACCATGAAATATTTCTGTAAAACAAATTTCAATGCAAAATAGACATATCTGCCAGTAAAATAATCCCTAGATTTGTTTAGCCATTAATAAAAAAGATTCATATTCTGATCAGGTCTCTAATCTAAGTCACTCATACTTCACATTATGATCATCAGACTTACAAAGTTTGCAAGCAATCCAGAAAACTGTAATGCTGTGTCACATAATATAAATATTTATGTTGTGCGGGGGTGTTTTTTGTTTGGTTTCAGATTTTGTTTTGGTTTGGTTTGGTTTTTTTCCTGCATGATGGGTATTAAGTAGGGAAAAACACAATCTCTTTCATTTAAAGCTCCATTTCACAATTAAGGAAACTATCCAGCTTATAAAACGTGATGTGTTTACAAAATGGATCTAACAGCTTTTCATAAATATCAATGAGATATTTTGTTATTTAATCTACTTATGCTTGCCCTTAAGTAACATTAGCTTTTTATAAGCAAGTTGTTTTCACCTTCTATTGTCGGCCAACAGATACCATTAAATGATCCCATTTCCAATTGCTGGCAAATTAACCTCACTTCAACATTGCGGTTTGTTTTTTTTTTTCTGTCAGTGTAAGAGAAAGATTTGAATGCACAGATGATGAGAAACAGATCACAGGTCAGTGCAGAAGTCCTCAAACAAAATTTGGTGGGGTAAAACTATGACCAAGGGTTACAGTAAAGGATCTGAGCTTTTCTGAAGAAGACTAGGTACCTAGAAGCAGATTAGACCTGGGAGTCTGAGCAACATTGTGAGAAATGGTGAGGGTAAGGAAAGCCAGTTGGCTACAGAAGATTTTGGGATGAGAGAAAAGGAAAAGCTGAGAATTAAGTATAACCAAGTACATTTGATAAATATTACATTAATGTTTCTATGTTACTTCAAGCACTCATCCTAAAGATTGTGTTCATATAAAGAAAACAGAAAAAATAAACAAAACCAAAAAAAATGGAAGTCCGACTCCCAAAAGTCTGAAAAATAATAAGAAATATTTTTACAGTACAAGAGGAGCAGAAAGGGAAGTACTCGTGTCAGGACACAGGTGGCCCATGGGAAGCTCTGTCTTAAATTAAAAACTTGCTGGCAAAGGACATTCAATGGAATCTAGTGAGAACTGTAATAAATCATGAGGATCAGAAGATAATCAGCAAAACTCCCAAAGGACAAAATAACTGAAATAGTGACTTCATAAAAAAATTATCTCAAAACTGCCTGGTGCTGTTCTACTGGAAGGCCATTGATGGGTTTTCAATTGTTAGTAAAATTCTAGGCAGCTTTATGAGACTCCAACTGACTAAGTAAAATGTCTGTACTAAGCATATCCATAGGAATAGTCTGGAATTACTAACAATACTAAAATAATAATGCTTGCTGACAGTATTGAATTCAAGGTAGGAAAGATGTTACCCAAACACGTCAAATTTGCAAAGGGACATCACAATATGGAAAACTCTGTAATAAAATGACAAAACATTTCAGCATAGATAGATGTAAAATGCTATACCTCCAAAGTGAGAACCCTAATTTTATGTAACAGAAGATTGGCTCTGAGCTGGTGAATGCCACTCAGAAAGGAAACCTCGGACAGAAGGTGAAAGAATGTTAGACATCATCCAGGAAGGAACAGAGGACAAAAGAGAAAACAATGCCATCCTACAATTGTGCATCAGGTTTCCTCTTGAACATCTCTTGCAGTTTTGGTGCTTCCATCTCAAAAAGAGTAAACCAAAGCTGGGATATACCAAATAAAATAACAATAATCAGAAGTATGAAACAGCTGATATTTGTGGAGTGGATAGGCTGGCGTGTTGCCATTTAGAAAAGCAAAGGATGGCTAAGGTAGGAAGCGATGGTGATCTAGAAAAGTGTGAGAACTCTAGCTGACTTGTTTTCCACCTCTAGTAAATATACCAGAGAATATTACATGAATCCAAGAAGTGACATTCAAAACACACTGAAGGATGTGATTCTTCGCACAGGATCTAATTAAACCATGAAACTCCCTACCACAAGTTACTATTAATATTGAGGAACTGCAAAAGGAATTAGATAAATGCATATAATAATAACAAAAAGGAAAAAAAACCAATGATTATTTACATGTAGATAGCAGCTCTCACTCAAGAAGTTCCTAAGCTAAAAATCATTGGTGGCTGGAAGAATGTCATTATATAATTTCTCTGTCCTAGTACTCTTTCCTAGGTATCTATTTATTATCCACTCTTGAAAATAGGATTTGTTATTGCTGAGCAGTGCTTACATAGAGTAAAAGCCTTTTGTGCTTCTCTCACCACCCCACCAGTGAGTAGGCAGTTTAACAGGTAAAGCAAAAAGCATGAATACAAGCAAAGCAAAACAAGGAATTAATTCACCACTGTCCATCGACAGGCAGGTGTTCAACCATCTCCAGGAAAGCAGGGTTCCATCACGTGTAACAGTTACTTAGCATGACAAGTACCATCGCTCCGAATGTCCCCCCTTACTTCTCCTTCCCCCAGCTTTATATGCTGAGCATGACATCGTATGGTGTGGAATATCCCTCTGGTCCGTTGTGGTCAGCTGTCCCAGCTGTGTCCCCTCCCATATTCTTGTGCACCCCCAGCCTGCTCGCTGGTGGGGTGGTGTGAGAAGCAGAAAAGGCCTTGGCTCTGTGTAAGCACTGCTCAGCAATAATGAAAACACCCCTGTGGTATCAACAAAAATCCAAAACATGGCTCCGTGGTAGCTACTATTCTATCTCAGCCAAAACCAGCACAGGTGAAAACTGTTGTAGTCAAAAAATATTCAAAGACTGCTTAATTTCTGATACTGGATTAAAACTCACAACCTGTTAAGTTACTGTCAAAATGCTAACAGGCTTTAATAAGGCTGGCAGAAATAGAATAAATGACTGGATTTTATCTGCACTGGAAAAAAAAGGAATAAACAATTTCATAAATGTTTCTAAACTAATGGAGATTACATATATCAACTTTAGTCAATTGATTTCACTGGGATATGCTGTTGAAAAACTGGAGTGACGTTAGTGGTGAACCAGGCCTTTAATTCTTATCTCAGTAACATTACTTTAATCAGAGGTGTTTCATGCTGTAATTTCTTCCCATTAAGCCTCTCAAAAACTCAGAGAGTTCTGTCCCCCAGTAGCCTATATATGACCTTGCTTTAGAGACATTATCATCACCAGTCTTTGCAGCATCATTTTATTCCATTTTTTAAAAATCAAATAAAAGTCAATATTTATTTGGTGACATTATGTAGTTACAGTTAGGCATATTTATACCACCATCAGTTATAGGATGCGTTTTCAAAGATGTTCAAAAGCTACTGATTGTTTTGAAAACTGAAAAACAAGTGACCTTATAAACTCTGAGAATAATAAAGGATGTTCTGTCTGTAAGCAGCATTTTTATTACGGAGAATACCACTTGCTGGAACCTGAGACAATCAAGAAGGCAATAAAATACCTCCACAGCAGCCAGGACTCCTTACTTCACATACAATATGTTGAATTTGTATGTAGTAAAATATTCAGTGAAATCACTTTTCCTCCAAATAAATTGCTAGTAAAATACGAGTACTTTGACAGGCTTGCAGAGGTAAATACATTACTTTTGATTAAAATTTTCACGATGACCTATTTTTTCACTTACCTCCCCTACTTTTGAGAGATTAAAGATCTGTACCTTATTAATAGTTTTTGAGATTAAAGAAAGTCTGTACCTTATTAATAGCTCTCACTCTGATCTTTTTGTAGAATTTTTAGAAGCAAATTATTCTGCATGATTCTCCAAAGCGCTTTCTATTTCTTTTTGGAAAAAGAAGTTACATGCCTGTCATGGATTCTAACACTTGTCTATCAAAACAAAATAATTTAAGATAAAAAGACCTTTTTTTCCATTAAATATTCTAACATTACTGAATTAATTTGCACATTGAAGAGATGTGAGAAAAATAGGTACAAATCCACAGTACAACTGGCAATTGAGGTTAAGGAAAATATTTGAAGATAAGAAAAATAACAATGATATATTCAAATCTCACATACTATGAGTCAATATAGGAATTATGCTTATTGTAATAACCTTTGTGGAGTTCTGTAATTTTCACCAATTAAAAATAGAGTTCAAAAACCTCAATCAGGTTTTGTAATTCAATTACTTCAAAGAAAAAAGTACTCTTTTTTTTTTCATTTCCTCTTTTATTCTGTATTTTAAAGAAGGAGTTCTATTAGTGTAGACATGAATCAGTTAGTTTAGAGGTAGACTGTAGGTACCCTTTTAAACACAATTCTGTCAGAAATAGGCCAATATCCAAGTTTAAAAATAATTAGCATTAATATTATATTTTTTAATGTAAATAAAATTGCTCTCTATTTTTATAAGTGCTACAAATTGCCCTTAAAAATGTGGTTCAGCGAACTACATCCCTTTCAAATGACAGCTCTTAAACAGTAATCGTTAGTGCATATCAGAAACAGAGTATACTTTTAAGAAAAATGCATTTTTTAATTAAATAGAAGTTCTGAAAGAAAATTCTGGTCAGCTTTCTGGCCAGCTTCCATTACAATATATCTGAATGAATTGTGTGGTAAACTACTAAATGCTGACTTTTGAATAGAAACTGTTTCAGGCAATATTTCATGGACATAGATTGCACATGTATAGTGTAATAATTAAAAAGTGCCGTATTCATTACTTTAAAAAACAAAGAAACAGAATATAGATGATTAACTGTAACTTGAATGTGTGCCACAGGGTTAACCTCCTTATTAGAGTACCAAAGTAATTAATATTTTCAAAATATTAGTTTCTACAGGTGTCTGTGAAGCAAAGTAACAAATGGAATCCTCTTGCTTAGAAATCTCTACTTACAATGACGAGCTGTTCAAAATGACAAAAAGTAAAGTTTTACTTAGATCTTAATAGCAGTATTTTTGAAGAGCATGGATACTATATTCTATAAAGTTTTACTATGATGGGCAAAGACAAATCTTCCATATAACTGTAATTTCCTCTTGCTATTTTTTTACTACATGAATTTAGACCTAAATTTTACTGCTGTTCTGTCACAGTCGCCTACTGACAGCTCCAATTTATCCCCCCCATGTGCCTCATGCAAGAGGGATATTGTAACTCGGTCCCTCCTGCATTGTTTCTATAATGAGCTATTAACGTGCCTCTCATTAAAAGTCATTTTAGTCATTTCTCTTATATGTCACACTTTTGCTCCCACTTATTCTCAATCCTTATTTTCAGCAACATGATCAATTTCATCTGAGTAGCAAACTCAAAGAGCATTTGAGATTTTTTTTTTCCTGGAAGTTTGAATAAATTAATGTTAATGTTTTCTTAATTTAATAATCCTACTCATATTTCGTGAGTCTGAAGCATGAACAAGTCAGTAATTCAAGGAAGAAAAGCCTGTAAGATTGTCTTAGCCTTCTTTCATTGCTATTTCACCAATGAATAAGAGATCAATCTTAATATAGTTTTGTAATATTGGATACCTATATCCGTGTTGTAAGGAACTAGCAAAGATCAGAAGAAAATACATCTCAAACATAGTTGCTTTTCTTCACTTGATTTATATCTGATTAATTTTGTCATGACATGTCTAAATGACTTAGTACAGAATAAAGAATACAAGCATAATGGGTGGAATTTTGATTCTGTTACAGAGAGGGGAAGCTTTGCCTTTGTTGTAGTCAAGCTAGGATTTTACCTTACAAGCTTATCAAATGATTCAAACTACAGCAAATGCCACACTTATTTTCTTCCTTCATTGCCTCATTTTCACTTCTCCCACTAATTCTTCTCTGTAATCTTCTCTTTTCAATACTTTCTAGCATTTACCTTTTGATTGTCATTATTTTTGTCTATAGTACACATTTGTGTTTTTACTTTCTTAGTGTTCCTTTGATTTAGAGATATACTTTTTTCTTGCATACAAATTTCTTATAAATGTAAGTGCATGTATATAGGCTAATGATCTTAAAAATTACCCATACGATAACATGCAGTTATGCTGGAATTAAGCTAAATTGTCTAATATAATTAATTTATAGTTTTGATAGTGTTTTTCTTTACTCAGTAATTTTTTTTTGCTTTGTATTGCATAGGATATTAATATGTTAGATAGAGGCTATTATCACTTACCACATCCCTAAATAAGTCTAGGTCTCTCAACAACATTAAATTCATCTGCACCGAACTTAATACAACTGCAGTTTTGAGAGAAATAAACAGCTGTCCCATTAGAAACAGAACTTCAGAAATATTTAAGGAGTTAGAAGTTAAACAAGCAGGAATGTCAAACCCCGTATATTATTAAAATAAAGGGCTTTTGAAGTGGTGCTGCCAAAAATACCCGCTTCTCAAAGAATTGCTGGTGAAAAATATAAGTACAAACAATAACTTCTCAATGTACCAAACATTTTGTATGTTTAAATTATTTTTAGTAGTTTAATATTTTAACTTGACCAAATGAAACAATTAATAATAATGTCCATTATGTTTTTTTTTTCTTATATGTCTGTTGGAAGCAGTTATCCGCTGACTTTGAATTTTACTTAAACTGCTGACACATTCTTACAAGCAAATATGACTACTGGATGATTCTGGGATGCATCAGTTACCAGGAAGAATATGTAAATATTTGTCCATTTCTTTTTTTGTTCTGAAAAAAACAGGAAATACATCAGCTTCATTACTTCAGAATGAGCTTGACAAGTATGATCAGATGACTGGGACATAAAAATTCCATCTCTGGAACTGATGTAAACAGTATCACTGAAGAAGATGAATATTTAAGGGCAAAAAAAATCCTATAATAATTCCTTAGAGTACATTTTTGTTAGTGAGCAGTGTTCATTTCATGTTTTACAAATAAATAAAAACAATGGATTAGATTTCTATTTTCTTTATATTATCATTACAGATACTAAAGGAGACACCTGCAGAAGAATGTAATTTTTTTTTCTGATTAGGAGTCAAATGCTGAAAATCTGGACTTGAAATTTCTTTTACAAGCATGTTTACATATGAATGATATTCTTGCTAATTCATGACTAGATTTATGACGAAAATCACAGACCTGGACTTACAACCTGTAGCTAGCTCCCTACAACAGGAAACAGGTATATTAGATCATGTGAACTGAGATCAGTTTAGTTAGTTTAAACACTGCTATGTGTTTAAAATGTTTAAATCAATATTTTTAAAACACAATCTGTTCAAACAGTACTGGAAATAAAGTTAATAAAAGTGCTTAAAATATTATTAGCACTTAGCGTTGTGTTAACTAGGACATTGAAGAGAAGGTGGCATATATGTATACATATCTATTTACATATATACTTACATACATGCATATGTAAATACATGTGTATATATACATTTTTACATATGTGTGCATTTGTATATCAACTGTGTGTAAAAGACGCATCCATCCTGTTGCCAGAATTTTTCATTTGTTCTATATTTAATGCGGGTGGGCTTTTCTCCTAATAAAAACATATACAAAACTTAAACTTGTGAATGTAAACTTAGTGTCTTTATTGAGTAAATTTATAAATGTTGGTGAAAGTATGATCTTCAAGTTCTGTTTGAAAGCACCTCCGGTGAGTAACAGCATTACAGTCTGTGGTTTTGTGTATTCTTTGCAACACCCCTACGATTACTTTTTCCATTTATTTTTCAAGAGAGGGGTCTGTGATCAGATTTTATGTCTTGTTTCTTGAAAGTCAAGTTTAAGCATGAATAAGCTGTTCATAAATAAATAAATTCACAAAATAAAATTGGAATTAACAAATTCAACAGACCAAGAGAAATGTCATTAGAGGTTTTTAATATTGTTTGGTTTGTTTCAATGAGTCCTTAAAGCTTTTTAAAATCTACCTTCTTATCGGAACTTTCTTAGAAAGGTAACTGTTCTTATCTACAAAGTTAAGGTCCTTTCAGTTACAATATACATGGGATTTAGGTTATTAAACACTGTAAATGAAAACATTCCAACACCAAATACTCAACATGGAATGTCAAATAGTTTGACATTTACCTAGATACTACTGCATATGAAGCCAGGCTCACAGTAATAATCTACATTTTTAAGGAATTCTCCAGCTCTGAGTTAATATATAATTTTCCTCAAAAATTCTTTCTAAAAACAAAGAAAAAAAAACCCCTATGAAACCAAATACTTCAAGCACTAACTTTTCTTTGTTCAAAATGTCAATTTAATCTGATTTTTCAATCAAAGTTTTTCTAAATCAGAAGACTATTTTTCAGCTGCAACAAAGAAAAAGCCTGTAGAGAATGTTAACATCACATGTCTATGAGCTGGGAGTTTTTCACCCAAGAATCATTCTCTTGTCTATGAGCCAGACATGATATTAAGCAATATCGTTATATGTTGTCTTCTACTCATCAACAAAGATTTATCATGTAAGCACCTGCTCAGGTTTCTTCTCTTCTCCTGCTCTCCATATTTATTTACTTCCAAGAGGCTAAGACCGAAATACACTGAGCCCAACCTGGGCTCATAAGCATAATTTTCTTCACCAAAATATTTCAAAAAGTGTTATGTTTGTCAGCTGCTCATTTTAATTTTAATTTCTTCTCATCTGGCTGTTTAAGTCATTCTTCTCTTTGACAGTGTTCTCACAAAAAAATGTGTATTATCTAAGACTGCACAGGCAACTCACTTTTACTTCTGTAATCTAGCGCACAGAGTTTTGACTGGATGCTTGGCTGCAGAGAGTGTCTCAGTCTTTGAGTTTGGGTACCTAAATATGAGAGAATTTATACAATAAAAACTTTTCCTGGAGTTGTTTTGATATTTCGCTTCTGTTCTCAATACAGAATGCAATGCTATACCTGATCTTAACAAATATGATAGGTTATTTAATGAAAGAAGCATTTCATTTGATTCAAAAACCGTGATGAATTATTGTTTTGTAATCCAGTAAACATCACTGAAGTTTAAACTCCAGACAGATGCACGAAACAATTTACAGAAAACAACAGAGTGAAAATGTGCAGTAGTCTCCAGTTTTAAAAAGACAGATAGGCCACACTCTTCAAATATCGCATAAATCATGTTGGTGTATAGTTTTTGAAGAATTTTATGAACATTGTTTCTCTGTAACATTCTATTTTAGAATTAAACATTTAAAACCAAGTAACATGGAAATACTCAGGGAAGCAATATCCTCAGCTGCTCCTACCACAGACTTTAAAGAAAATATTATTCAATAGCAATTATAAAATTAGGTTCACAGATAGAATTATTAAGAATAAGTGTCTGTCTTTACATAAATCACAGCGCTGTAAAATGTTAATCAGACCTTCCTTTAAAAGAGTTATTTAAGCACACACACCCCTTCCTACTGTTACATGTCTAGTTCCATTTCCAAAAAAATGCATATTTACTCAAGTACAGGTTGTTCCCATAACATCACTCCACCTGAAAAAAAACCTGTTCAGTTGACTGAAATGACGAATAGGTTAACTCAAGAACGGAAATAAAGTTTCAAAGCCTGAATTAAACTCTTTGAGTAAACAACGAAGAATCTCTTTGTGCTGGGGGTGCTGGTAGTTTTCTAGCTTTTGAACAAAATGCAGCCCCTCTGCTTCTGTAGTCTGAGATAGGATGTTACATGCTACTACTTTTATCTATTTATTAGTTTGTTTTCAGCTAGTTCTATAGACAAAGAAGGTGTACAAAGAGTAGAAATGTTCTACATACATTTTTCTAAAGTTTTTTTAAAAATAAAACATGACATGTTTAAGTAAATGAGTGAACGTTTGAGCTACAATAGATGAAAGTGCTCTAGCATCAATTTAACATGGTCCCAGCTAAAGTTGTGCTAAAAGGAAGTAATGAAAAAAAAATTCTTGGTTGAACATTATATTAAAAGTGCTTCAAAGAAATTACTTGAGGGAATCTGGTTGTATTGCTTTTCCTTTTGATAAAATTCAATAAGGTCATTTGGTGCCAAATTACATATTACCCCTAAGCAAAATTAAAGTTTTTGAAACAGGGTGGCAGCTGAGAAATGAAAAGCTCTTTGAAAGCATTCCCAAACCTCTGTTCAGGAATATTTGGAAAAACGTTTTATAACTCAGCTTTTCTTTGCTGCCCTAGGGAGGTTATTTGCTCTGCCTAAAGCAGTCTTCACCACAATAGTGTTAACAAACTTCTGCTGAAATAACCTTGTCTATGCTAAGGATTTACAGGATTAGAATCATAGAATGGTTTGGGTTGGAAGGGTTCCTTAAGAATCATCAAGTTCCAACCCCCCTGCCAGGGGCAAGGACACCTCCCACTAGACCAGGTTGCTCAAAGCCTCATCCAGCCTGGCCTTGAACACCTCCAGGGATGGGGCATCCACAGCTTCCCTGGGCAACCTGTTCTAGTGCCTCACCATCTTCACAGGAAAAAACTTCCTCCTAATACCTAATCGAAATCTACCCTCTTTCAGCTTAAAGCCATTACCCCTCGTCCTGTCACTACACTCCTTGATAAAGTATCCCTCCTCATCTCTCCTGTAGGCCCCCTTTAAGTACTTGAAGGCTGCTCTAAGATCTCCTTGGAGACTTCTCTACCCCAACTCTTTCAGTCTGTCCTCGTACTGGAGGTGCTCCGGCTCTCTGACCATGTTTGTGGCCCTCCTCTGAACTCTGATTCACCTCCCCTGGCGTGCTGCTCACACTTCATTTGATGTAGCCCAGGATACGGTTGGCTTTCTGGGCTGCAAGCGTACATTGACGGCTCATGTTCAGTTTCTCATCAACCAATACCTCTAATTGATTAAACTGATTCATCACAAAACTTTGTGTTAACAAAATACAACTTTATTAAGATCAGAGCTGGGAACTTTTTTCATTAAATTAAATATTTAAAGAGAAATTTATATCTTGGTATTGATGATTTTGAAAATAGATGTAAGGTTAGTTTAAAAGGTTCTATCTCAGCCAAAAAAAAAAAAAGGGCAAGCAAAAACATTATTTTTGCTCCAAATCCAAAAGATTAGGGTTCTGTTGCAGGACAGTCAAATTCAATTTCCTCTTCCACCTGGTGATATCTGAAGCCACAATCCCAGGACTGCCAGGCATTTGGCTAAAGGAATCTCTTTACTAGTAAAGCTCCATACTCCATGAATGAACAAACATTAACTGTAACAGAGTCTGAAGTCCTACTTTCCATGGGAGTGTCTTAGGACAAAGCTAGAAGGTATTCTCATTTTTGCAATGGGACTATCCTAATTATGTTACATAAATTGAAAAAGTAATCCCAGAACAGGTGGTGAACTCTCCCATCGATCCAGAATATACCAGTAAGTAGACATTAAATCCTGGATCTGTAAGATTCCAGCACAAGAAGAAATTGAATGTATCCATGATAATGAGTGCACTAGCTATTAAATTACCAGAAAAAAAAAAAAAAGGAACAAGGAACATCACAGATATCTCCTTGTATAATCTGTGAAATTAAAAATATTTTCAAATTTACTCCTTTCTTCTCTTCAATATACTTTCAAATGTCCATCTCATCTGTCCTGGTCTCATCTGGGACAGAGTTAACTTTCTTCATAGGAGCTGGTGTGAGGTTATGTTTTGGTCTGTGCTGAAAAGAAGGCTGGTAACATGCTGATGTGCGTAGTCGCTGCCAAGACTGTCAAGGACTTTTCAGCTTCTCTGCTGTGCCAGTGTCTGCAGGGGCAGGAGAAGCTGGGAGGAAGCACAGCCCCAGTTACTAGCCTAGGATTCGACCTTAGGTTTAGGATTGAGACCCAAACTGGCCAATGGTGTATCCTGTATCATGCATGTCATGCCCATTATATAGATGAGGCTCTGTCCAGAAGTACTCTCTCTTGCTCTGCATTGTCTCCCTCTGGCTTGCCCCTCTCTCGAGGTCATCTCAGTCTCCCAGAGACTCAGGCTCTTATCTCCTCTCTGGGATTACAGTTTTGGGACTCTCCCTGTTCTGGGATTTTTAGCCAGGAATGGGCTGAGCCTTGGTCACCAGGTGGTGAGCAGTATCCCTGTGTATCACTCGTCTGTATATCTGTATATATCATTATTATTTCCAATATTATTGTAGTTTAGTTATTAAATTGTTTTTCTCTCAACCCCCGAGTCTCTTTTCTCTTTACCCCTTTAATTCTCCTCCCTAACCCTGGGAGGGGGGAGGGTGAGCGAGCAGTTGTTGTGGTGTTTAGCTGCCAGCCACAGGTTCAAAACCATGACACCATCAAAAAACACCTTTGCATTTCTTATTAAAATGGAAGTTATTATTTAATGGGAATCAGAAATTTCAGAATTATATTTCCATAAGAAAGAAGTGCATTTGTTTATCTATTGGTCCTATAACCACAATAAATAAAAAAATCATTATTTGACTAAGGAGGATAGGATTTTCAACAAGTATCAGTGCATGCAGTAGTGTTCCTGTTGTAAAACTGATCAGCATGCTGCTACAGACTCCAAAGAAATAGAAAAGGATAGTAGCCAAGGGGAAGATCATACTATGTAGGGGTCAATGTCCCTGTACGAACTTGTGAACTGTAATTTCAAGCTGGCTCTCTAGTGCTACTTTTTATCCTAAGTTTCTGAAACCTTTTTCTCGTGTGCAGTTTCCTCTTTATCCCCTTCCCACTTCTACATGTCATGTACGAGATCTTAGATTAGTGCTTTAAAAAAAAAATCATTAGAAAGACTGTGACTTTATAATTTATCGCCCAAGTAGCTATAGTTCACCTAACATAATATACTGGAGTATCACACAGAGCAAGGCATGAGAATGTTCGATTGCTTTCAGTCCTCACAAAGGAGGAATTACAGCAGGATCAAAATCCCACTGCTTTTGCCCTGCCTGTGATGAAAAATCTTCATGGGGACATTTCATAGGTCATTTGTGTTGCAATTTAACTCACAAAACTGAGCCAGACTCCTCTTATATCTGATTGACTCATACTATCTACCCCAGAAAAGAAAAACATGTTGCTGTATCTCTCATGGGATCGTACATCTACTGAGCAATCTCGATTATCTAGTACTATTTTTCTCCTCTGCAAACCATATCCTGGCTGTAAGGCTCTTTGCCTGATGTATAGGGGAAAAATCAGTGAGCTAAGTGTTTCTCATCTCCAAATTTTTAGTCTGCAATTTATCTCTATTGCCTCTTAAAAAAGCTTGTGCCTGGAAGACTGCATTTCAGTTATTCAATAAAAATAACCTCAGTCCAACCGCAGATTGAGATGCTTTGAAGAAAGAAAAATATGCATGAAATAATGCTTCATGTGCCAAAAACAAAGGGAAAAATCATTAGCCAAAGATGTATTAGCTTCTAACTCTTTAAATATCATAACTCCATATAAAAATGAATCAACTATACTGCTTGTCTGCTACACACTCATTTAGCAAGTGGTCTACAAAGTGTTTTCTGTTAGTTGCAAGATACTTCAACTTAAGAAGACATAAAACACGGTTTAGCTGACTTTTATGGCAACCCTAATGAAACTTTCTGAACCTTTGTGGATAATATTTTACAGAAAATGTATAACAATGGCTGCATGTATGAAAAGGTTTCAGGATATACAGGACATGGTAACAGTTTCAGTTATGAAATATACAACAGTGTATTCTAACATTTGCAGATTGTAAATTTCAACATTATTCTGCCTGGCTTGTACCATCCGCAGGAGCTAAAGAGCTAAAGCAGACATCCAGAATAAAGGGATGCAGTCAGACTCAGCTAGACCCAGTACAAGGGAACACAGCTGTGAGGGTAAAAATCAGAGTTGGGAACGAATGTAATTAGTGAGCCTATTTTCTGTGTGTCTTTTTGAAAGTGCTACATTTAGTTTTTGCTAACTTAAGGAAAGGAGGGCAAAGGAGTACAGAAGACTTCTGTTATTTTAGTCTAGCCTAGACTATACTTTACAATAGCTGAGCTTCTCTGACAAAAATTCAGTGCTATTATCTCCCTCTTCTCCCTCTTCTCCAAAAGGCAGCCCTGAAGAGAAGGACTTGGGGGTGCTGGTAGATGAGAAGCTCAGTCAACCATATCCTGGGCTGCATCAAAAGAAGCATGACCAGCAGGTCAAGTGAGGCGATTCTCCCTCTCTACTCTGCTCTCATGAGACCCCACCTGCAGTACTGCGTCCAGGTCTGGAGTCCTCAGCACAGGAAGGACATGGACCTGTTGGAGCAAATTCAGAGAAGGGCCACAAAAACGATCAGAGGGCTGGAGCACCTCCCATACAAGGACAGGCTGAGAGAGATGGGCTAGTTTAGCCTAGAGAAGAGAAGGATCCAAGGAGACCTTAAAGCAGCCTTGCAGTACTTAAAGGGGGTCTACAGGAGAGATGGGGAGGGGCTCTTGATCAGGGAGTATAGTGACAGGACAAAAGGTAATGGCTTTAAGCAGAAAGAGGCTAGATTTAGATTAGATACTAGGAGGAAGTTTTTTACTGTGAGGATGGTGAGACACTGGAACAGGTTGCCCAGAGAAGCTGTGGATGCCCCATCCCTGGAGGTGTTCAAGGCCAGGCTGGGTGAGGCATTGAGCAACCTGGTGTAGTGAGAAGTGTCCCTGCACATGGCAGGGGGGTTGGAACTCAATGATCTTTAAGGTTGCTTCCAACCCAAACCATTCTATGATTCTATGAATCAGTTTCCACTGGGAATTCTTTGGCAAAAACCACACCTCATTTCACAGCTGGGCTTGATGTCCAAGAGAATAATGAATATCAAGGCTGAATTAGTTGTGGGGAATGCGAAGCAAACATATGACAGTGCATGTACAGGGGCTTTTATTTTTAAAATAGTTCAGCTGGTTTAACATTCAGGAACAAACTTTAGTTAGAATCTCCTTTTTGTGTCACCTCATTGCAACATAAAGCTCAAATTCCAATATGAAGTTCAAAAGAAAATTCTTTAGCCTGGTAACATTGGCTGACCAAGATACGACTGTGGAGTGACTGCTGTTCAAACTGTTGTGTGAACTCTCCTGACATCTCCTTTTTTTGTTGTTTTTTTAAGCTGAGTGCACATCCATTAGCTGGCAGGTGGGTAACTGGACACCTAGCCAGACCTTGGGCTTGCTTCCTGTGATCAAGATAATAATTTGTTTGACTCACTATTAGCTTCGTGTTATATTTAACTAAAAGCAGGCAGAATGACTGACTACTGTGTTTTTGCTGCTGTACGCTGGCTAAGGTACAACTATGCAGAGGTGAAAGGAGACTGCATCTGTCTTGGAGAGCATTGAATCACACCAGACCCCAGACAGGCAGGGATACTGCTGCCCATGGGAGACAGGAATTTCCTAAGGTGGCAGCAGAGCAGCTATGAGACAACCTTTGGTGAGAAAAAAAAAAAAATAGACTTTCCTAAAGACCCAATGATGACTCTCTGAAGGTTTTACCAGCCTAGGATGCCCCTGACACTTGATAAATGAGAAAGTTTGGATGTGATAACTGGCCCGACTACACTCTGCAGGGCTGTGGCAGAGGGAGGAAATAACTTGCAGAACCTGTATCTACCAGCAAAACCGAATTTTCTTTAATTAAAAATTAACATTAATGTAGACAATATTGTAATATAACATCATTAAATATGAAAAGCTTTCTGATGTCTCTTGGTGTCCTCACTTTAAGAAAAATGCAAAGTTCTACCTCAACACTCTGGGTGGTGTGGGATTCTTAGAACATAACAAATGCTCATGCAGCAAATTCCTATAAAATCAAGTATGCCAAAGTGTATACAGACTAAAATTACTGGATTTAAAAAAGCAAATAAATTTATATTATATAGAATTAAATTACTGGATGTAAAATAGCAAAAAAAATATACATTATGGGTGTTTTATCAGTTCTTCTGATTTCCATCATGTCAGCAAAGAGTACCGAACTAAAATGCCAGGATAGCTATGGCTGTCTATGCAGTCTGTCAGCCTACAGATGCAGATGACTTTCTTGTTCCTCTTATACAGCGCAGATCATTTGACAGAACAGTGTCTGTCAAATCTCAGCTTTGCCTGCAAAAACTGTGCTCAGAGTGAAGCAGATAAGCTCTTTTTTGTGGGCTTGGATATTGCATTTTGAATAATTTCTTAGGTGAGACTTTTTTAAAGAATCTTTTTATTAGTACATTTCTGGTAAGCACCCAGGGACACAGAAATTTGTCTACAAAATATTGGTAATTCTCAGTTCTCCGCAGTTCTATATCACTCCAAAGAGGTGATCTGGCTGACTAAAGCCACCTGGACATTTGCAAAGCCTTTCTGGAGATGCAGTTGATAGAAAGACTGTAGGAAGGACTAACCCTGCTACTAATGACATGGTGCTGGAGAACAGGAGAGTAGAAACCTGGCTGGCAAATCACTGAGATGAAAGTCATTATCTATTTGATGCATAGATTAGCAGCACTGAAAAACCTGGGTATTTCAGAGAAGAGAAACACAAGAAGTTTTCAGACATATTAGCATTATGCAGCCTAGTAGATATTGAAAAGCATTGGCTCTCCTTCATAAATTACTCTTGAATTCAGGAAGAAAATAGTATTCAGGAACAATGTGGGTATAGTTCTAAAATAATTACATCTTCCTTAACATGATGTTTCACTAATGTGATTTCTCAGTTTTACCTGGATGATACATCTTAGAGTATTCTTTGTAATAATGCCTGTATAATTTGATCAGAGTTACAGAACAGAATCAGGAATATGCTGTTCACCATACCATGAATGGAACAGCAGGAGACTGACAGAAATAGAAGTGTGGGCTTAATTTTTCATTATTTTTGTGAACATTCCCAGAAGCACTAATTACAGGCATTCTAATAATTTGTACCAGAAAAAATCATCTTCCTTGCTAAATTCATATTTACTAGACTGAGCAATGACAACACAACATGCCAAATGAATGTTCGAATATAGATAGTCTACATGAATCACAGCATGTGGAAAAAAAATATTTAATTAGTATCTCTGTGGCACAAATATCAGAGCAAACAAACACATTTGTCAAACGTGGGAAAGATACCACATCTTCATAAATTCTACCCATTTCTCATGTTCACTTCATGTAGCCATTCATACAAATAAATAATTTCTGAAATTATGAAACTGATTTGGCATGACAGACATATAATGCTTCATTCAATATTAGACAAATAAAAACAAACGCTAAAGGAAGCAAGTATGAAGACCACCTGTAATGAGAACAATATATACAGTCTGGATGACAGAGAATACTGTAGTACGAAAGCTGACTGTTGACAGTAAAAAATACACTAACAAGAAATCCTTGGAATAACAAAGGAAGAATTTATCGTGCAGAAATACAGTTACTGACAACTTCTCATCCTAGTGCTGTCAGTCTATATGACTCTTTATGACGATACTTATTTCACCTGAATGCCATGTACAAACATATTGACAAGGTTTTTTTTTCCTCTGTGAACAAAAAAGTTTGTGTTTCTTTTGGAGGTGGGTGGCAGGAGAAGACATATTTCTTAGAATAAATTATACTGTCAACTTGGATGATCTGCTTCATCTAAAACAGGGGCTTGTCTTCCCTCCTTAACTGTCCAGAATGGGGAATTGAATTAGGAAAATGCATTCCTTCACAGGGAATGTCAGACCTCTTATGTGTAATTCACTGGAGAATTATTTCTTTCTTCATTGTACAAGGGAGGCATGTCTAGAAATCACATAATGATTCTGCTACTGTGTAAAAGGGAATGGAGACAAAGGTTTATAGCACTCCTTTCAGTGCCTAACACTGCAGAAAAAAAATCTGAATTAGACTTTTTAAGAATTAACATAACAGTGAAGCTAATAAAGCTGTAGCCATCTAAACTTCATTAGTATAATTTTTTTTTGCTGAAAAATCTAGTGATTCAGCAGGACTAACCATGTGCTTAAGTATATGGCTACATGATTTAGGGGTTCAGGAGAAAGTCTGATCTACTAAGTATGACATTAAATGCAGTTTTTGCAAACTCTACAATGAAAACTAATTTAGGGGTGTTTGTTTGCTTTTTTGTTTTTATAACACCCTTTAATTACAAAATTCAACATTTTCCATTTGGAAAACTTCTCAAAGAAAACAGTTCATGTTTTCTTTCTAAGGATAAAATTTTGTGGCCTTTCAAGTGAGCAGAGTGGCTGATTGTTTGTTCAGTGTGCTTATGTTCTGTTAGCCACAGAACTATTGTGTGATATCAGTGTAGGTTACTGTACATGAAAATATGCCAATAAATAATTTAAATAATTGATTACTTATATGACAGGACATTGAAATACTAGACTGTCTGCATTAAGTGAAGATTTAAGCAGTTGGCTGACCATCTTCACTATACTGATGAAGATAAGGAAAAAAAGACAACACCTTTTTTGATAACCACTCTGTTTTTAAAAATATCATTAAACACCAATTAAACTTAAAAATATTATTTCAAGGTTTTGCAATTTCTATGCAGAATATAGGTTGTGGATTAATTTGAGACTCAGTGTACATTCTTACTAAAATCTAATGAAACTAAAAGTAAATCTTAGAGACTACAATGAATAAAAGCAAGAATTAAATGTTTTTTTATAGGTGTCAGCTCCTCAAGATAAAGAGAGTGTGAGTATAAAATTCAAGAACAAATAACTCAGTTCATATAACACATTCCAAATTCGTGAGATTAAGTAGATGCAACAGCTATCCACAAAAGTGTTGTCAATGAAAAGTAACAGCTGGTGGTTTGTGAATCCAGTGAAACCCCCGAAAAGAATTATTTTTTTTCATCTTTAATGAGACTATAAAAAGAGTAGCATGTATTGCTCTTAATTTGAATATACGGTCTTACTTTCTTATGCTCTTCATCACCCACACAGTCCTGCTGTTAGTCTGTCGACTGTCTGTTCAAGGCAACACCAGCATTTCCAAGAAAACAATGGGAGAATGCCACATCTAAAAAGTCACAGCATATTATCAACAAGAATATGTTTTCTTTGCAGCATTCCTTCTGAAAAATAGTAACATCGGAGACACCACAGTATACTTTTTATGTTTGTGGAGGATTCCAATCTGCCGAAGCACACTGAGAAACCGAATTAAATTTGGATTTTTCTAATAACTTCTGTAGCACTGAAAGGTTGCTTTAAGACAACAGACCAAAAGCAACTTTTAAATATTTCTAAAAGTTATGGCCTAAATACTGGATATAGCGTTGAATATATTGGACAGTACTGTTGCTTTGTTACTTTGTACAACTGGTGTCATAAGAGCAATGAGATTGTCTTTACTTCCTTATTAAATGACTTGTATCTTTAAATAAGATGGTTTGGTCATGGTTTTTTTCTGTTGGAAATTATTCCTTTAAATTCTCTTGATAAATGAGTAAATAATGCATTTATTTTCAAAATATTTTTCAAATAATTTATTAAACCTCTTTCACTCTTAAGCATAAAAGATCAATGATAGATGCCAGATTTGGTAGGAGAGCATGGAGAAGAATACCATGATTGCATATTTTAATGCAATTACAAAATTGTAACTTGACAAGAATTTAAATTAGGGGAAAAAACCCAAAACCATTGGCCAGCTTTACTTAAATGGATACAGACAAGCAGATAAAAGGGTGATAAACTAGTAACTAAAACTTCTGCAACAAAACTTCTTTAACAAAAATTTCTAAGTACTTTTTCCCATACCTACACAAACTTAAAAAAATATAATGCAACATTTATATCAACAATATATATAGAATCTAAAACACAGGTGAATAAAAAATGGTTGTTTATCAACCTAGGAACCAACTGGAGAAATGTAAAATATTTAGAAACTTAATTTCCCTTTTAAATAACCACACTTAAGTAACATGTACAATAATTATATGTGATCCTGATGAACTTGGTATCAGAAGCTGAATATATTCTTCAATATGTTTTTATTAGGTAACAAAAGCATCAAACACTTCTGTAAAAATCCTCTCTTAATCTACTTTAAAAAATCATTTAGACCACTGTAACTTGGAAGTTTTTTTCCGCTCCTCCCTTAAGTCCTTTTTGATCTGCATATACAGATGCACTTTAGGACTTACTGGGCTACTTTTATTCGAAGACTTAAAGTTCACTTACTTTGTTCACAATTTTTCTTCATACAACACTAGTATGTTTGAGGATTCCACATTCTACTGATTTTTAAAATTTCAGTTCTGCATCCAAAATCTCATTATGGAAAGAGTAAAGAAAAATATCTTTAGAATATTTCTAGAAATCCCCCAGAGGCTTTGCTAATGTTTCAACTGCTTTCATTTAGTAGTATGATTTTAAGAATCATAAATAAAAAAAGGAATTTGACAATGTGGCGGGTTGGCCCTTGGCTGGGGGCCAAACCACACACACCCACTCACACAGTCCCTGCCCCCACCCAATGATAGGGGAGAGAATTAAAGAGGTAAATGGCAAAGAGGACTCGTGGGTTGAGATAAGGACAATTTAATTACTAAACTACAATAATATTAGAAATAATACTATATACAAAGATGCAATGTGATACACAGTGATATTACCCCTCCCCACCTGATGACCAAAGGCCCAGCCCACTCCCAGCCAATGGCCCCGAAGAAGGGAGAGAATAGGTGATACACAATTATGCTGCCCCCCCCAAAAAAAAGCTCGGCCTGTTGAAAATGGTACTGCCCCCCGAGAAGGCTCGGCCTGCTGACAATGATACTGCCCCCCCGAAAAGGCTCGGCCTGTTGCCATCTAATAATCCCCAGAAACTGCAC
>WKFP01015394.1:426872-441039 GCA_011057875.1 Pterocles orientalis
TTCTCAATCTTGACTTAAAAGCAAATCCCAAGCTAGAAGCCGGGCTCTCTCTCTGTCTATTGAGAGGAGAGAGGCTGAATGTATGTCCTTGAGAACAAATAGCAACATCCTAGCAATAACTATAAACGTTCTTCTCTGTTCTTCTCTTATCAATTCTCTCCTGAGCAGGAATCCAAAACATAGCTTCTTGCTAGCTATTTATGAAGAGAAGGGAAAAGGGAAAAAAAAATTAACTCTGCTCTGCTTAACCCACGACAGACAAAAAAAAGACCAGTATTGAAATGTCTGTTTTCCTTGAAAACTATTGGACAAGTCTGCCATTCATAATTTATATTTTGTGATTTATTACTTCTCTATTATTACTATTAAAGTTGGTAAACTGAGCAAGATTATTATGAAAATACGGAAGGAGTAAAGCTATGAAACAGGTTGTGCCTTGAAATAGAGCTGCATACTATATGATCATTTAAACACATACAAGAATCTGGACTCAATGGAAGAATGAATATTCTAATAGACAGAGTAATACTGTACCCATACTATACATAAAAATATATACTTCCAGTAAATTATCATATTATCTAAAAAATATTATACTACTACAAAGTCAGATCAAGCTTAAAGCATACTCCAAGCCTTTCCCTCAGGAGCAAAGTTTCTTATTATAACTGAAATGGTAAAAATATTGCATGTACATTCCAGATGCTTGTATGCAAATGAACACCTAAACCCACTTCTAGAAAGATAAAGCTCTCTGTAAGCACAGAAGAGTTTGCTGTCAGTATCTGTGAACATTAGTGTGCAGATCTAATCCATCACAAAGATTCTACTGTGATGTCTGCGATAAAAAAAAATAAACCTATGACAGATACACAGTTAGTTACTTCTGCTTATCTAGGGTTTCCAGAGGCATTTTGAGCCATCTAGAAAAGCAATACTACAGGAATATGCCTTGTACCAAGTTCAACTGCAAAATAAAAAGTCATACAACATAAAACAAAATGAAAAGTTCTCTATAGAAAATACACTGAGCTATTCAGTATTAGGTAAAAAAAAAAGCTAAAAACATCCAGCATTTGCTTTAAAACTGGTTATGAAAATTCATGGAGTTTTTGCCCTTTTCATTACTTTGAGCATATTTATCTGTTTGTTTCTGGATAACTCCAGAAGTAAGTTTCTTGGCTAAGGCTAAATTCTGACAGCGTACTTTGCTTTTAGGGTGGATGCAGAAATGCTTCACCATAGTTTAGTGATAACTGGGGCTAACCAGAGTGGTTATCATTGCTAGACAAAACAAAACTGTAAAGAGACAACAAAGAAAACATCCTAAAAGACTTAAGAGCAGTTCGGTCCTGGAATTGGTTTGAACATAATACGGTCTGTCATATGTTTTTCTACAAAAGAATATGTTTAGAAAGTATCATTGACCAGATAAATTGTTAATCTATGGTAGGATCGAGACAGAATTAACGCATCATACTAAAAATGCAGAAAGCATGTGGCCACAGCTCAGAACAGAACAGCTAGCAATGATGGACTGCTGGTTCATCTGGTTTTTAAATGAGCCGGTTTTAATTCTCAGTCTTTCATAGTACTAGGAGTACTTGCTTGAACTTTACAGCATTCAACAAAGATAAGGCCAGTGCTGCCCTTGGACAGGAAACATTGCTGCAAGGGCACAGGTTGGTGGAAAGGACCTGGGAACCTTGGCAGACACCAGCTGAGCGTGAGCCAACCGTGTGCCCTGGCTGCAGACATGGCCAGTGGCACTCTGGGAGGTATTCACAGGGGCACAGGCAGAACATCAAGGGGAGGGACTATCTCCATCTGCTCAGCACTCATGAGATCCCATCTGGATCCTCTGTCCAAGTTTTGGGCCCCAGCACAGGAAAGAGGGAGAGCTCTCAAGTTGGCTGAGGCCTGTGAGGAGAGGTTGAGGTACCAGGGCTTGTTCAGCCTGGAGGAGAAGCAGCCTTGGGGAGAACTAACAGCAACCTGCTGGTACCTGTGAAGAGTTTATTGACAAGATGGAGTGGGACAGTGGGAGTGCACAGGGGGAAAATGAGAGACAGCAAGCATAGGGAGAAACAAGCCCAGATGTAAGGATGTGCTGGTTTTGGCAACAAAGGAGAGTCTTTTTCACCTTGAGGACAGCCAAGCAGAGGAAGAGGCAGCCCATAAAAACCATGCAGTCTCCTCGGACATTTTCAAGACTCACTGGATAAAGCCCTGAGCAACCTCATCCAAGCATTTTTCCTATGATCCTTTGATTTCAGAGTGAGTGAAAACTAACGGCACATTTTTTCTACAGCTCAAAAATTGCCTGATGAACATCTAGATTTTGAAATGACAACACTGTGGAATATGAACGCCCTGTTTATTTGAAACAAACCCAGTGCCTCTTGCTGGATTTTGTTTTTCTAATGAGGAGATGTTAACCACTGAGACACCACTAAGCACCTAAATTGTAGGTGCCTTAGTTCTTAATTAGATCTAGTCTTAGTCCTCATTGCATGTAGGCTTATGTCATTTGTGCAAAGGTTTTATCCAGAGGAAAAAAAAATTACTTTACTGTTACTGGCAATTTAAAAAGCAGATTTTCAGAGTAACTTCTACATTAATGCCAGTCCTTAGGGATATTTATATGAACCTTTTAAATTAAACCCTTCAAATGAACTTGCTAATCCTATAGAATTGACAGCCATGCATTCAGCTAAGTTTATTATTCATGTCATAGTTACAGCCCATGTGTTGTCACGTCTTTTTGAAGATTGGTTATCTGAATTAGCTATGCAAGTGTATGGATATTTCTTATAAGATGCTTAGCAAAAGACATCCTTTAACTCAGGATTTCATCCAGCAGTTTGATCAGAGACCATGTTTCTGTAGACAGCTGATATCTAAACTGCAGTTTTTTCTTCAGACAAAGTGAAGGGATGTTCCTTACATAGCTTGCTTCTATTTTATTGTTACTGCTATTCCTATAAACCTGTAAACCAACATTACTTCAGCATTATAAATACCAATGCAAGCTATGCAATTTCAAACAAGATTTTCTCTAAGAAGATTTGCAATAAGTAGCTTGTTAAACTGTCTGGGAAGTTAAACTGACAAACCTAAGAATTCTTGTTAGCAGTTAATTCTTTTGAAAGAAGTAAAATAAGGTATGGATTTGGGAGACAGAGAAACAGAGAAAGATAGGCACAAAAAGAAAATGCTCAACAATGTTATGTTTAGGGATCAATCTAACTTTAAACTTTATAAACTATGACAACGAAATTTGTCTTACAGTTAACACTAAGTATGAGTGATGAATACTGTATTTGTGTTATGGGTTGTCTGGAGGCGAGGAAGGGGTTAAGGTGTTGGCTCAGGGTCCCACTCAGGACGCACCTGTCCCAAGCCAGACCCCAAGCCAGGATCAGCCAATCACGCCTCTGCGAATAACATGTTGGGGAAGGACCACCCCCCGCCCCCCCCTTCTTCTGGTGCCGGCGGGGGAAGCATCACGCTGTCGGGAGTGGTGCCACGCGGTGCGGCTGCGGGAGCAGCGCAGGTCCAGCAACCGGGCATTTCGCCCCCACCGCCTGCTGTGCTTCTGCGAACAAGATGCTGTAGCCCAGCCCCTGCCATGGCTCATCCGGGAGCCCTTCTTCCCGGGAGCCAATGAAGACCTCTGATGGCGGAGAAGAGGAGCAGGATTTGAGAGATAATGGAACTGCACAGCACTTCTGGTCAGTGAAAGCCCCGCCATTTTCCCCTGCGAGTGAAGAAACAGCCTTGGACCGAAGCTATAAGCCTCACAGGAGTGAGGGAGTCGCTGGGGAACTGAAGCCCCATTGGAACATTGTCACCAGGAGAGAGATGGCACCTTTGAATTGACTGCAGCTCCATTTCCTCCCCGCCCCCCACGCCATGTGCCGCTGTGGAGGGGAGGAAGAGGTACAGAACAAAGCCTTTGGGCCTTGGGACGAAGGGAGGGGTGGAGGAGAAGTGCTTTTGTGTAAGATGCAGTTTCTCTCTTTCAATATCCTGCTTCTTGTTGCAAATAGTTAATAAATTCAGCTGTTCTACTGTTCTCCATGAGTCGTGTCGGTCTCTTGCCCGTGACCCTAAGTGGTAAGTGGAACCCTCCCAGTTCCCTGCCTCAGCCCACCAGGTGTTTAGGAAACTGTACCTGTGGTCTCATGGACCACGACAATTTGTTAACAGAATATTTAGACAGACTTAAAGTTCTAAGGTAACTAATGCAGATACAACAAAAAAGATTATAAAAATTATCATTTTAGTTTCCACCTAGGTCTTCCACTTCTTCTCTTCAATTTAAATTCGCAGCAGCCATTGTGCTAGAGGAAGTATGTTTAAAATTTCTGATATTTTATGTCATTCTGCAGACAGGGTATACTCACTAGCTAATAGGCAAGCAAGCAGAACACACCTTGCTGCAATAGCAGAACTTCCCCTCTGGGATCTGAGAGTCTCCAGCCCAGCCCAGCGACCTCCCTCACCTACTCCTGCCCCTGCTTGTGAAATGCAGCCCTGACTCTTTGCTGGGATGAAGGGGAAGTCCCACTGCTCTTTAATGTATATTTAATGGTAGACAGAGAACTGAAAACAAGAAAATTCTGCCATTACTTAGTAGTTGCCATTTTGAGTAACATTATACTACAGCAACTGTCCTTTCAAACCATTTCAGAGAGCACAAAGTACTTACTGAAGATACCATCTTACAAACTTCTCCCCTGCCATTCAGAAGAGTGCAGGACCCATGGTGAAATGAAATTCTTTTCCTAACAGCAGTTACTGAAATAGGAAAGTGTTACAAAAATACTCCATATGTCCCTGCAGCCTTTTGATACAACAAGCATCAAACCAAACAAAGTGTCATATGGAAAGGGAACGATCCAGAGCACCTTCTAGCCTTCTGCACACCACCAGCTGCACTGGATCTGGCTTGGATGGAGTTAACTTTCTTCACAGCAGCCAGTATGGCGCTGTGCTTTGGCTTTGTGACTAAAACAGTGTTGATAAGATGGCAATGCTTCGGTTGTTTCCAAACAGTGCTTGAACAGAGTCAAGGCTTTCTTGTTTTCGCACTCTACTCCCTCTGCAAGTATGCTGGGGGCAGTTGGGAGGGGGGAGCAAGAGATGGAGAGGGGACACACCCAGGCTCGCTGACCCCATCTGATCAAAGGGATATTTTGTACTATATGACATTGTGCCCAGCAATAACAGCTCAAGGAAAGGAAACAGAAACAGGGATGTTGTTGTTTACAGTGTTTTCTTCCCAAGTAACTGCTGTGGATGCTGAGGCCCTACCTTCCAGGAAGCGCCTGGACATCTTCTTGCCTATGGGAAGCTGTAAATAATTCCTTCTTTGCTTTTCTTGCACATGTAGCTTTTGTTCCACCTGTTTTTATTTCTGTTAATTTTTTTGTTATTTTTATTATTATTAATTTATTTATTTTTTTATTAAACTTTTTATTTCAATCCGTGAATTTTATTGCATTCCTGAGAGAAGGGAGTGAGCAAGTGGTTACGCAGGTGTTTAGCTGTTATGTGGGGTCAACCCACCAAGTCAAATGCTGAGTGGCCCATCATTTAGCGATCTCTGTTACTGAGATATGAATAGAAGCAGACTCACAAGAGAAATGTCATCCACATAGAAAACATCCAAACTGAAAACTAGAGACTCATAGTGAGCACAGTTAAAAATCTGGATGTCTTTTCTGCAAGTAAAATCTAAGGTCTTTTCACATTATAGTTGCTTTAAAATTATGTAGGCTGGCAGGCATCCCTTATAGAATGATAGGTACTATACTAAACAGCATATTTGCTGAGATCGTTGTTCCTTCATTGTGCACAGAAACAGTAACAGTAAATTGTCACGCAATTTACATGAATAGTGATAAAGTAGTTAAAAAACAACTTAAATGCCATAAATTTGATATAATTTCTCACAACTAAAAAAGGAAGGTGACTGTAACAGCAGCCAAATGTAACGTCACAGGAGTGCGTTACACTCCCAAATTAATATCTGACCTTTTACACCAAAACACTGACGCTGTTGCCAGATTATACAGACAGAAAATTCTGCACTTTTGGTTCAGTATCAATTTGTTAGTCCCAAAGGAAAGATGGTCAATGGCCACTCATAACCAGAGAGGAGAGACGAAACTGAAAGGTGTGAGAATTAACTAGAACTTCCCTAGTTATCTAGTCAATTCCATTTCCAGCTATTGCAAATCACCTATGTTTTTACAGGTGAATGGCATTAATTTCTGAGGCTGTGAGACAACAGGTCTACACAGTGCTCAATAGGAAGGATGAAGGACTCTCAAGAAAGGAAGATGGGGAAGTGCAGGAAGCGAGGACCCTGCTTTCCTGACTACTCCAAAATGTGAAGTGGTATTTGAAGTAGAAGAGGTGAAGAAGGACAGAAGCTTCCTCTGTGTGTGTCTGGTCTGCACCTTTCACTCAAGTGTTTATTGGTCCGAGATTTGGACATTTTATTTAGGTATGCCCTATATATTACAGATATACTTCTGAGTCCACCTTGCTGCTATTCAGTGATGGCAAGCTATTTAACCGCCTTTTTTTGGTGGGGAGGGGAACTCTGCTCTTCCATGCTATAAACCTTCTAAAACAATTTTCACTGAAGAAGTAACTATGAAAAGAAGGCATGAAAATGAAGCGGCTGAGAGGCTGTCTTCCAAATAACATTATAGATTTCACCTGGACAAGAAAATACAGGAAGATTTTGACTTGATGCTGCACATAACATCTAAATAGACACTAAACCAGAGGTAAACCTCTTCACCTTCTGCCTTTAACACAACATGCAGTTGGAGACAAAAATTAAAATAAAAATTAATAATGTGCACACTTAGTTTCTTAATGTACATCTAATTATAGAAATTCACAGCTGTCAGTATTATCAACTGAAGTTGTCTGCACATTATTTTTGCTGGAAGCAACTTTTCATATGGTATAGCAAGCAATGCTTATGGCTGAGGTATAGGTCTTAGAAATTAGTAAGAACAAACGGAAACAGGACAACCCCATAACTAAAGTATCAGCTACAGATGTCATTGTAAATGACCCTTATTCTCACAATATCTTGTTTTTATTTTAAACACCTTGATCACATAATCTGGTTCTTATTAGATAACAGGTATTTCAGGATACTCCACTGATGCTCACTCACCATAATACAGTTGATAAATGAAGCAGGGATATGCTTCTCCATTGCTTTTCCTGAAACAATATGCAATTAATGCAAAAGAAGGACAATGGACAGACGTAGAGGAGAAGAGAGCCAAAAATATATTTTCGAATCCTTTCACAAAATATTCAGTTCAAACTTCAATACCCAGTGAGAAAATGTATCAAAAAATCTGCTGCTCCTTTTTTTCTAGAAATGAGTAATGTTGTAAAGCACACAAACATGACTCTTCGGGTTTCTATATTTTTTTCCTTAAGTGCAATTTCAGTAAAAAAAAATATTCTACGCACAGGAGGATGTACTGGCAATTCAGGATTGTGATTCTAAAGTAAAAGACATTTCTGAATGTCATAAAATGAGATGTTTAAGCACAAATTGGCAAATCTAATTTCTTCTAGTTTTGTCAGAATTAGACACAGTTACATCTATATGTGAGCAATACATTGCTTTATACCATTGTTTCGTAAAGCATGATGTCAGATTAAACTACAAGTAGGCCAGCAATTTCTCCTTTTGCTTTATTGATACTGCACGTACTGTATAAGTACTTGGGTATTTAGTTGGTCTAAATTAATACAAGTACATTGATTTCAAATGAACTATAGCTAAGATAATTCACACATTCTTAGAATCATAGAATCATTAAGGTTGGAAAAGACCTCAAGGATCATCAAGTCCAACCCAACACCACCTAACTCACTAAACCATGTCTCTAAGCACCACATCTACACGTTTCTTGAACACCTCCAGGGATGGTGACTCCACCACTTCCCTGAGCAGCCTGTTCCAATGCCTGATCACTCTTGAAGTGAAGAAATTCTTTCTAATATCCAGCCTAAACCTCCCCTGGTGCAACTTGAGGCCGTTTGCTCTTGTCCTATCACTTGTTACTTTAGAGAAGAGGCCAGCGCCCACCGATGAAAGAACAGACTCTGCCCCATTATAGACAGGTTTGGATCACAATTACACATACCATTGAAATGTGCACTAGTAATTACATATCATGCTGTGCACTGACTTCAGATTGTTTAAAACAAGAAAACCTGAAAAAAATCAGTAAGCAACCCAGAGCTTGTAAGTCTTTTCCAGAAAGCCCCATGTCTTCTGGTTTAAGAAGTCTCCATGTGCTTTTATTTACAGGCCTTTTTAGTGAATTACATCTTACCAAACAGCTTCATATATTTTTAAGACTGTATTTCCACACGCAAAAAAAACAAACATAAATAATTGTTTGATTCTAATTACAGCAATGTAAACATCTAGGAGGTAGAAATGATTTCTATTTACAGGCTGAACTGTAGTCATTCTTATTAACCACCAAATATGTCAGGTAATATAGAAACACACAGAAAAATCTAAAGTTTGTTAAAAGTTTGATGCTGTTTTACATCCTTCAAAATGGAATTATTAACCTAAGTGATAATCAATTTAGAAGTTATAATGAAGATAAAATTGATTAGAGTAACTAAGTATGTAATGCTTTATTCTTTCTGCTTTTGCATGTGGAAGGACTAGAGGTAAAAGGCGAAACTGAGAAAAACTTTGATCCTGGTTGCGTAACTAAAAATTTAGCAGTAATGTCCCACAATTAGCCTAACTTCAGAACAGATTCTGAGCAGGGAAGTTGCACAATGTTTAAATTATTTCAAAAGTTGCTGTTACAACATATGATTGTAACAGACAGATGTGAGCCTCAGTCATCAAGTATTTAGCTACTTTGAAGACTGCAGTCTTCAGTATTGCAAAGTCACAGATTCTTGCTTGTCACTAGCAATAATTGATACCTTGAAAAGAATCTGTAATATCTGATAAAAAAAAATCCAACTGAAATGAATATTAGGTTTGAAAATGTACTGTATTTCCATTATATGCGTCTAGAAGGAGGAGAAAAGGGTGTGCCATGAAAATGTAAACAATTTACTACAGACAGCAAAATATTTAATGTTTGTGCAAACATGAAAAAGAAGTAAGATTGCAGTTTACAAAGTACAAAGCTTTCACACTGGGAAGATCAAGGAAGTGGTCTCTATCTGTTCTCTCCACACTTCTCATGATGTTGCACAGCGCGTGTTGAAACTGCGGTGCAGCATTCTGTCATATACATCTCATGTACTATCTAAAGATGTTTAAGAAAGAGCAGGTGGCGATCTGAGCTATCAAAAGATGACAAATCCATGATGTTTGTACATTATTAAGGATGGAGGGAAACAAACCACTAGATAAAAATTGCAAAATGTTTCCTGTTCTCAAATAGGCATGTCTGTTACAAAGGTGTTCTCATGTGATTTCATATTTGGACTTTGTACTAAAGGCATCCAGATGGTGCAGTAAGAGAGCGTTCCAAAAACCATAACTGGCATGGTTGCTGGCGGTAACAGCTTACAGCTACTTTAGGTTGGCATTTCCTTGTTCTTCAACAAATAGAGAGTTTTGTGACAATATTGGAGAAAATGAGTCTTTAAGAATTTATGACATGGTAATATTCACCTTTTTCCATCCAGCTGAGAATGTTGTCCTTGGAGTTACAGAGTAGTTGTAACTACACACTGCCCTGATCTTTACCTTCCCCTTTCATAAGAGCAGCTTCTAAATCTGTTCATGAAGACATATTCCTTTAGTCAGGATAAGGAAAAAAAATGGACATGATTACACTCCTGGACATATATCCTTTCTTTTATTGCATCCCTTCATTTTAACTTCACTAGAATTGTTATTATTGCCTCATAAAACATGGCAAGGGTACCATTATTGCTCCTATTCTAAAAATGTTGTAGATGTTGATAGCACAGAGAATAATGAAGACAAGAAATTTCAAAACACTAAAATAAATTGGAAATGCTTTCAGGTTAGCTGAGAAGCAAACATTTAAATTATTAGACCAGTTATGGACCAGTCTCAAAGCTGGCTGCAAACACTAGTATGTCATCTACCCATATGCATGGGTTTTTTAACTTGCCCTTGGTAACTGAATTACATTTTCAGCAGTATGATCAAATAAGAAGTTTGGATCTGAAGCCCCACTTCAATTTTTGGAGAACTTCACATCTTTTATGTACAGATTTTTTTGCAAAACTGTGCAAATATCTTAACAATACACTGCCTTTTTTCCAACTGCTTATCAGAATAAGACTAGATTTTTTTTTTATGACTGACGTCAGAAATCTTATTTACACACTACAAATTTGAGTGGCTATGTGTATCCTATGTGTATGCATGACCAAATCTAAACTTCCTGGCTTTTTACGTATTTTGAGTTCTACTCAAAATTACACTATATAGTGCAATACAAAAAGGAACCTACTTGTAGTAAAAATGCTACATCAAATTATGCTTACTATACTTGACTGACAGGCCAAGTCACTGAGCTAGCACGCTGCCCTCAAGTAAGATCCCTTATGAAATACACCTTATTCAGTATCAGTGTCATTGCCATGTTAACTATGCTTGCCAGGTTCTCTTTAACAATATTCTACAACCAAAGTAGCAAGGGTTATGAAAAAGGTTGAGACTTGTTGGCAAAAGTATCAGGTAATAACTGTACAATACTCATACATATGCATGACTCATAATCATAATCATAATCTTGGTTACATGATGTTTCACATTGAAAGAAGCTGCTTACTACTCAAAGGTATTAACCAGTTTGTCTACAAAATGTTCCACAAAAGAAGTTTAAAGAGGGTTTTTTGGTTTGCTTTTGTTTTTTTTAATCTTCAATATGAATAAATGCAACACCTAATTAAAGACAAGTAACAAACTTTTTGACCTTGGTTATATTTCATAATGAAGCAAAAAGAAGGGCACAGACCCAGTTTTCTTCTCTGAGTCACCTCTAAGTAATTGTGTTGGATCAAGATGTATTTTTTTCTGAGCTGCCTTAATTAGAACTGGCTTCCTTCTTATTTTATTAATTGATGTTACAACAATTATTTTCTAACCTTGAGTACCATAATAAGCTTTATGGGTTAAAGGCTACCTGGTCTGCCGAGGACAAACTTTAGAGAAGCAGCAGAAGAAAATTTAATCCCTGTGGAATGAGGGTCATGCAGGCTCTGATAAAGCGTAGTCAAGCAGAGCACCAGGAAAGCAAATACCTGATCAGCGGAGATCCTGTTACATGCATCTTCTAATTTATGTCTGTCTCAGCACTGTGAAGACCAGTTTGTAAGAAAGAGTGGAAACATGTATTGTAATTGCACCTGGAGAAAATCACATTATTACCAAAAAATAAGACCCCATTTGATAACTTTTCAGATTGTACCATGTTTCTGAACGTACTCAAAAATTATCATCTATCACAATGATCAAACACCTGTTCTTTGATCTGTTCTGCACAATTGATCCCATACCACTATACCACACTATAAGAGGGACATATTTTATTCTAGTACAAGAATTTTATGAAATACCCTTTACTTCAGTAACAGACAGCAATTCTTTTAGCTATTCTATAAGCCACAACATCACAGATCTCTCTTGGCAAATCACAGTCACATCTATTACAGGATGTTTGTATTCTTACTTAGATGACATTAGCTCTTTATTCTATGAGTAATTACACTGAAACTGATGAAATCACACCTTGGCTAAAGTTCTCCTCAGCCTGAGTATGAGAATCTGGCCTTAATTTCTTCCATTTGCTCTTTCAGTACTTCAGATTATAAAGTGTACGTAAAAAAATTCAGAAAAATTAAGCAAAAGCAAGAGTCAGAAACCAGTAATAATTAACAGCTTTTGAAGCAGGTTACAGACTAATTTGCCCTCTGAAGGAGGTAAAAGTCACTAACTGTTTAACTGACACACACCAAAGTATTTTCTCTAATCAAATTCATCTGTTTTGTCTCTTACCAAATTACTCTGTCAGATTGAATCCTTTGGGAAAGTTATACATATTGGCAGTGAAATAATGTTCTAATCACTTAATAAAGGTCAAGCCTTTTTATTTAACCAGTGCGATTTACCACATTCGATAGATGTTCATCCACATTCTAATATGCACCCGAGTGACAGCTTTACTCTCACTTGATGTTAGCTTACACAGCTATTCAATAGAAGTATTATACTCATACAGATTCAATAAATAAGTAAATTAAATCTTGACTGTATGATCTATGCATCATTTTGGTCTGATTGAAACAAACAGAACAATTCAGAAGAAGTTTGAATACAATAGTCAGATGATTCAAGACAACTGTTTTTGCAAAGAAAATAGAAGTTACATTTTCACTCAAAAAAATGAAGTTTTTAATTCATGCTTACAGAGATGTATTCTTTTAAAATTTATATATTCACATCCATCACAGGCTAGAATAACCACCTGGAATGACAAACCTCCCACACAAATATTTATCTTCCAATTTATGCTGATATCTTTAAAGCCCAGGAGTATGACAACAAAAGCTTTACTGTTATTGTTAGAAAAGACTGTAAATCAAGAGAGAATACTAAGTGAAGGATTAGCTAGAATTAATACCTAGTCACGGAAGACATTAAATGTGACACATCTAGACATACATTTGTGTTAAAAAATGTTTTTGCTTCATATAATGTTTGTTGAACCTATCAACTCTCAAGTCTCTCTGAACTGGACCACTGACTGAACAATGAAGCTGGAGAAAGGACAAAGAATATTACACATACAGGCAGCTTTTCTGAGTGCTTTTAGGAACATCCTCATTCCACTAGAAGCAAATAAATGCATCTACTGGGCTTTTTAGGTTGGTTTATTTTCTGTTTGAGTAACAAACAAATTATACTTTTGGAATGCAAATAGCGAGAAGATTTACTGAAAGTCAGCAGAATTGGCCTGAGATGACTTTTAGAATGGATCCATGTAATCTGTGATTATTTGAGAGGCAAATTTCTCCAATTTACAAACCCCTCACATTGTACCAAATGCATCTTTAACCGTGCTGTTTGTACACCATTAATTACTGTGTAAGTCACCTGGAAACAACTAGCATAAATGGAACAGTGTTTAAAATGTCTGTGTCTAATTTTATAGAAACCAGATAGTTCAAGACATGTTTCCCCATATCCTGTGTTTTCAGGATTGATTTTGTGACTCTCTAATCAAATAAATTACTTTTATGTAGAAGCTGTACCTTGAAACCTGATCCAGTCAGTTCCACTCAAAAACATTCTATCATTCTTCATCACATGCTGTAGAGACTTGCACATGTCCCCTAATAAAGCCAATCCCAAACACTCTGGAAGAGCCTATTTAAAGTAAGCCCTTTACCATAAAACAAAACAAAAAAACCACCACCACCACCCTTGCCAAGAGTACAAATACCATGACAAAAAGCTTCAACAACTGTATTACAGGTGTGTAGATAATTTGTTTCACTGATAAAGGAATGTTCCCTTTTACTGTATTTCTGAGTTCTCTCCTGCTTTCCCTTTTATTCCTGCCTCAAACACAAATCTTTCTTCAGGGCCTAAAGAACTTCCAAATCCTAACACTGAGATTTGCCTCTGACTTTTTTTTTTAAAATTTTTCTATGTGTCTGCTTCCTTTGCAAACATCTCACTTCCCAAATAAGAGAGTTCCCCTGAACTTGTAAGCTGTATGATCTCCCAGCCCTCGAATTATTTTTCTCATCTCTTATTTTTTACTTTGTTTCCAGTGCTGGCCTGTCTCCATCCAAATTCTTTAAAACAAGATCAAATCCAGCTATCAAACCAGAAAATTTGTGTTCAACATCGTGTAAAAGTGTCATAGAATCATAGAATCATAGAATCATAGAATGATTAGGGTTGGAAGGGACCTTAAAGATCATCAAGTTCCAACCCCCCTGCCATTGGCAGGGACACCCTCAACTAGACCAGCTTGCCCAAAGCCTCATCCAGCCTGGCCTTGAACACCTCCAGGGATGGGGCATCCACAACTTCCCTGGGCAACCTGTTCCAGTGTCTCACCACCCTCATAGTGAAAAATTT
>WKFP01015394.1:441059-463191 GCA_011057875.1 Pterocles orientalis
ATCCAGTCAGTTCCACTCAAAAACATTCTATCATTCTTCATCACATGCTGTAGAGACTTGCACATGTCCCCTAATAAAGCCAATCCCAAACACTCTGGAAGAGCCTATTTAAAGTAAGCCCTTTACTATAAAACAAAACAAAAAAAACACCACCACCACCCTTGCCAAGAGTACAAATACCATGACAAAAAGCTTCAACAACTGTATTACAGGTGTGTAGATAATTCGTTTCACTGATAAAGGAATGTTCCCTTTTACTGTATTTCTGAGTTCTCTCCTGCTTTCCCTTTTATTCCTGCCTCAAACACAAATCTTTCTTCAGGGCCTAAAGAACTTCCAAATCCTAACACTGAGATTTGCCTCTGACTTTTTTTTTTTTTAATTTTTCTATGTGTCTGCTTCCTTTGCAAACATCTCACTTCCCAGATAAGAGAGTTCCCCTGAACTTGTAAGCTGCATGATCTCCCAGCCCTCAAATTATTTTTCTCATCTCTTATTTTTTACTTTGTTTCCAGTGCTGGCCTGTCTCCAGCCAAATTCTTTAAAATAAAAGCAAATCCAGCTATCAAACCAGAAAATTTGTGTTCAACATTGTGTAAAAGTGTCCTTCCCTCTCTTCCTGTGTTGCTATTGTATGTTGTCTGTTGACTTCCTTTAGGTATCACAGGTGCTCAGATTGCTTCGGAGAAACTCTTAAATGTTTTGCTTGAGGTACAATGTAAGATACCATAAGATTTTTTTTGTTACAATAGCAAAAATCTAATAGTGAAAAATGTGAAATAGGCACTGAAAATATGTACCAGATCTGAAGATGCAAAACAGTTATAAAGAATCTTTTAAGGGCAAGAGACAAGTTAAACACTTCTAGATGTGAATAGAAGTGAACTTCAGAGGTATTTGAAATCCAAACTCATTACTGGATCAAAAGTTTCCAGGTACACAACTTTTATTAAAACAAACAAAAAAATGCTGGGTTTAGTTACAATGTTTCTCTTTCAATACAAGTCTCTATTTCTATAAAAATTTTGCAGATCAAAGCCCTTAATAGTAAATCAGTAGACTTTCCAGGTACACATTCAGATACTCACACGGCTGACTAACCTTAGGCACACAGGTTGTGCGAAGGAGGTACAAGCCTGTGTTTGAAGTACAAAGAGACATGCGAATGAGGCTTCTAATTCAGATTCCTACTCCAGATGTCTTAAATTGAACAATAAGAATTTCACCCATACCAGCAACAGGACTATTTTTCAAGCAGATATTATACAGAACAATGGCAGACTCTGACTTACAACATACAGCAATTGTTGCAGGTCTAGGACATTCTGTATTGAACCATAATACAGGCATAATGTTTAGAAAGTAAAAAGATTAGCATTAGCAATTGAAGGAGAAAATGTGGTAAGCCTAATGATTATTTTTTGAACAAAATACTGTGAATGTTCTGAAAGTTGCATTAAATATTGATCTGCTTCTGAGTATCAGCAACCAACCCTTCCATATGGTTGCTTGTGTGCCTCACCCTGTGAGGAGCTCAGTAATTGCTTTGAAGTGCTGTTACTTTTACCAGACCAGCCTTACGGTACACAGTGCTTTTATGTTTCTTTCTAAAATGTTTAAGACTTATTATGAGATAAACAAACATACACATAGTTTATTACATTATTCTAAGCCTTCAAATTAAAAATGTACTTGCCTTGACAAAATGCCCTTTGAACTATTCCCGCAGGAAGTTAGATCACTTACCATTCTCCAAACAGACAGATGCTTTGAAAAATACTCTGCATACTTCAATTGCTCTGCAAGAAACAACATATAGCCAAATAAACAAAGATGACTCAAATACAATTATTTACTAACACTTCATTTTAATCTCAATTTTATTGATGGATTGTTGTTGATACATAGTACACATCCACAGAAGTTGGCTATATTAAGTTAAAGTGCTTTTTCTTTGAGCATTTATGCAAAGAAAATACGCAGTGTTCATATTAAGAAAACACAAAAGACAAATACACAAAGTAAAAATGAATTAATTTTCAAGGTAGTGGAGCAGTCTCAGAAGATTTGAAACTGTTGAATTCTATCACTAAGTCACCTTAGGTAGCAGCTGACATAATACTTCTTTACACAGTGACTGGAATACCCCGTATTTTAAATTCAGAGAGGACCAGCCCAAGTATAAACACAGTTTTGTGCTCATGTAATCAGTTAAGGGCTACTCCCAGACCTGCATATATGAGGAAAATCTATGTAAAGCTCAGACAGCTCAGTTTGCTGGCTTTGCACAATGCATTTAACATGAGAGTTTTATTGGCAGAAATCTATTTGCTGTACTTAGTGCTACCACCTTTCTTTGGTGGAATTCCACTTCAGTCCTAGTCTAACTGTATTGTATTCCATTTCCAATTAACTTTCTAGATTGGGTTAAATGGATATTTTGTTATCAGCATAGGAAAGGAAGGCCCACCAACCATCTCAGGTATGGATAAGCCATTCAGTCGGAGGAAACTATCTGGGAGACAAGGGAAGCGAATAAGTGGAGATTGGCGAAGGTGATTGGAAATAAATATGGAAGCAGGGACGCAAAATGCAAGTGACCAGGATTCATGAACAAGGAATGACTGAGTACACTTAACAGAGGGTTTTCCTCTCCAGGTGTCTACATGTCCTTACCAAATTTTATGATTGTGCCACAACAGTATTAGGGTCTGACAGTCAATTCCAGGACAAAAAGTTTAAAGATCCAGTAAGATAATTTTGCTGAAAATGCCATTGAAAAATTACAGGCATTTCAATAAGCTTTTTTTCTTCATTGTGTGAGGTTTTTCAGAAAATATCTTCTTTATTTGCCATATAATAATATCCAGTTACAACTTAGGCCATTTAATTTTCTAAAATTTTATGTATACCACTTAACTCTTCACAATCTAAGACACAGCTGGTGGAAAGACAAGTAATATACTCCATGAATATACTTCTTTTTTGGGGAAGAAAATAATCAGTTTAAAAAATTGACTAGTCTTTCACCTTTAGATTCTCTTTGGGGCAATATAAGGGAAAGTACTGGGCAATTAGCTAAGTAGCAAGTGCTATTGTGCCAACTGTATCTGCTTGCCGTCATGCGACACTTCCCAGAAATATAGAGAGTTGACAATGAAAAGTTTTCAGGCAGGAGTTTGTTATTTTACATTTGATACTGTGTTCTGATAATTTTACTGATGTTTATTTTCAGCTCCTTTTTTAAGACTGGTTAATAAAAACTTCTGTTAATAAAATTCTGTGGCTCTCTACAGAGTACTCTGCTTGTACTTGAATATTGCCTGCAAACTCTGTATCACCAGAAAACCACATTGGAAATTAACTAGGTGAGAGATGAAGTTATATCGTTGCCCTCCAACACAAAAAAATTCGTAAGCGCATTTTACCATGATTCTTCCTACCTTCTGCTAAGAGTTTGTGTGTACAATCTAGAAAGGAATAATTTGTGTTATACTAATTGATTATCCTTGAGCAAATCTACCCCTGCATTCATACTCTGTCCAAAATATGCAATAACAGGTTTAGAATGAATCTCAGTCCTTAGTAGTTTATAGTATATATGGGAAGAAAACACAAGGCAACAGTCTAAACTTTGGAAGACAGTCCTCTTTCTGGAATCATTAAGCTCAGCCTTTACATGAGGCAGCAGTCTTCAATAAGACTCCTATCTGAGAAAGATTCTGGGGTTTTGTTCTGTGCTCATGTAGGTTGATAAAATTGTCATCAACCAGTAAAGCTCCCTGAAAGTACGGTAGCTTTAAAAAAAATACATATATGAAGAACTGTAATATAAGGCATTTTAATATTTTGCAGTCTGTTTACTACAGACTTAAAATACACAACAAACAGCAAGAGATTTTTCTGCTTAGTAAGAAACAGTTGTAGAAGGTACAGATGACTGCATTTTTGCTTTTTGCATAAAAATAATTTCAGGACTGACATTAATCACAGCGGTATTAGGTTAATCTGATTCTAGTTGAGTCAAGTAAAAATAACTCCTAACCTGCTCTTCTAAATACAGTACTATTGCTTCAAAAGTGTATCAACATGAGAGATAAAAATCTGGTTTACAGTGGAAGTACTGTAAAATTATTTTTTATTTAATTTGACCTGAATAAAACAGCCTTATCAAATTGATTTTGCATTTCATGTTACTGATATAACCTGCCTTCTATTTTTGTATTCATATGGACTTTTCTATTAGACATTAAGGAGACAGCCCCATGCTGACTCATGCTCAACCTGTTGTTCACCAGGACCTCCAGGTCCTTCTTTGAACAGCTGCTTTCCAGCTGACTGGCTCCCAGCATATACTGGTGCAAGGGGTTGCTCCTCCCCAGATGTGGAATTCCACACTTCCCTTTGTTGAACTCCATAAAGCTGCTGTCAGCCCGTTTCTCCAGCCTTTGAGGTGCCGCTGAAGGGCAGCACACCTATCTGGTCTATCAGACACTCCCAATTTTGCATCATATGCAAACTTGCTGAGGGAGCACACACTCCCATCTTACAGTTCATTACAGAGAGGTTAAACAGTATGGGATCCAGTATCGACCCCTGGGGTACACTATTAGGGACTGCCCTCCAGCTGGACTCTCTGCTACTGATCACAGCCCTCTGAGCCTGTCCGTTCAGACAGTTTTCAGTTCATCTCACTATTTGATCGGTATTTATCAGCTTGTCTATGAGGATGTTATGGGAGAAGTGCCAAAAGCCTGACTAAATCCAAAGCAAATAACATCCACTGCTCTCTGCCCATATACCAAGCCATTTATCTTACTTTAGAAAGCTACCAGGTTAGTTAAGCACAATCTCCCCTTTGTAAATCCATGCTGAAAACTGCCAATCACTTTCTCCTCCTTCCTGTGTCTGGAAATGGTTTACAGTTCCTTGGTCACCTTCCAAGGAATCAACATGAGGATGACGGGCCTGTAGTTCCCCGTATCCTCCCTATTGCCCTTCTTAAAGACAGGAGTGACATTTGTTTTCTTCCAGTCCTCAGGAACCTCCCCTGATGCCCATGACCTTTCAAAGATAGCCAAGAGTGGCATCACAATGACACCAGCCAGCTTCCCCAGCACTCATAGGTGCATCCCATCAGGCTCCATGAACTTCTACATCCGTTTGCTTAAGTGTTCTCCTTCTCTACCAAGGCCAAGTCTTCCTTGCTCCTGACTTTCTCTCTTGCCTCTGAGACCCCAGATTCCCAGAGGTCAGCTTTATCTGGAAAGGTCAAGGCAAGGAAAGCTGTGAGTATCTCAGCCTTTTCCATGTCCTTTGTCATCAGTTTCCTTTCTCCATTTATCAGTGGAAGACCAGACACTCTCCCTGGTCTTCCTTTTGCTGCAGATGTCCTTGTTGAAGCCTTTCTTGTTGCGCTTCATGCTTCTCACCAGATTTTACTCCAGGTGAGCTCTGGCTCTCCTAAGGTCATCCCCACACATTCAGGCATTGACTTGATGTTACTCTTGGGTTTTTATCCTTGAGCATAATCAGGAGCTCCTTGTTCATCCATATCGACCTTTTCTTGTTTTCCTACTCATTGTGATGGACCACTCTTGAGCGTGGAGTTGGAGGAGGTGATCCTTAAAAATCAGCCAGCTCTCCTGGACCCCTTTTCTCTCTGGGATTGTATCCCATGTGATACTTCCAGGCAGATGCCTGAAAAGGCTAAAGTCTGCTCTGCTAGAGACCATGGCTGTGATTCTGCTTTTTGTCCTGCTTCTTCCTTGTAGGATCCTGAACTCCACCCTGTCATTGTCACTGCAGCCAAGGCCTCCCAATATACACATCCATAATCACAAATGTGAGATGATCCTAAAGCTTTCCACAGCCCAACAAGAGTTTAACTATCTTCTTTCGAAATATTATTTTTAAAATGATAAAGCTTTTAGTAAAATGGTCTTGATGCTGGCAAACTATTAATAAATTTTACTTCCTGACTTTTCTGGAGATTACTAGAAATAACATGGCTAAAATTTTACAAAATATCTTATGTCAAAGAATATCTAATGTGTAGAACAAACCGGCGAATTTTGCCTTAATTTAGTAGATCTTTAAAAAGTGACACCAAACCAGATTTTTTTCTTTTCAGGGGTATCAAGTGTTTGCATTGCATGTCTGGATTCACTGTGAATACGATGCAACTCATTTTTATTAATATGTTCAGCTTCAGATAAATTGGGTGAAAGAAAACACAAGCTCTTCTCTTAAATGTCTAACATCTAGCATAACAATAAAAATGCTAAATCAAGGATTAAAAAAGATTATTTGATCACAGATTAAAGTGAAGATCAAACTGATGAGTTTAAAGATAGTCTGCATTTACACAAGGATACTTGTTACTTTTAACATTTCTTTATTATTGCATGGTTCCTCTTTTTTTTTAAATTATTATTAGTTGATTACACATCTGATTTTTGTAGTAATCTGTAACTGAAAAATACATTGCAGAATTGAGACCAAGATGTTGCAAGACCTAGAGGGCAGCAGTGAACTTGTTTGTATTCATCAAGCTACAGTAGAGTTAACAGTTAACTGATCATATATATTGCAGCAGCTCATGATTAAGTTAGATCATTACAGAATATTTGTTATTTGTACTGAAAGCTCACATATCTAATGAAACAAATGAGGGCAGGTGAAATTTCACCTACTTACAAAAGACCCCAAAGGGTGGTCAAAGCTACTCCAAATTAAATAATCAAAAAATGTGATCAGTCTCAGCTTCTTTCTAAATTTTGCTACTAATCTTGTCAAAAAGGAATGACAGCTGTTATATTATGATGTGAGAGATATATATCTGAGACATAAAATTGTATATAATCACATATGCTGTCTGAAGTATGGCCATAATTAAAATTTGGTCTTCTGTACACAGATAAATGTATTTTGTCACTGAAGCGGATAAGTGTTTTTCCAAAATCATGGTATTTTTATATATCTGCGTTTTAAAATGTATTTATCTGCCCTAAAGTAATTTTTTTTTTATTTTTTTTTTTCAGTACACAGGAATTGATTTTTTTCACTTACATACATCTCAAAAAAAAAAAATCCAGCAAAATCCCTATAAGCTTTATTAATTTTCTTTTCCTGTGTTAAAGCATTTTACTTCCAACAGTACAATGCTGTGTACATTTTAGCCAGCTCCACTGACACAGTCCAGGCAACAAACTTAACAGCTCACCAAACCTGAGCAACACCTGGAATTAAGTGAAGTTGACTGAAATATCCACACATGAAGCAATAAAATATCCACAGCTGGATTAGTAAAACGAGCTCTTTTGCTTGTTTGGGACTAGATCAGTAACCAAGGTACATACTCTGCTCACAATCACATTCTTTCTTGTACACTAAAACCGTATTACCTGAGTTTATATGAGCAGTACCTATTTAAAACCCCAAACAATCTGGTTGCAATGAATCTCATCATGGCTACAGTATATTCATGAAACTGCAATTCAATCTTGAGAGACTTCTGGACCCAAGAAGACTAAAGTACAAGGATATTGAAATCATTCTTGAAAATACATCTGGAAACAAGAAACCCAGAGTTTCACATACATATTAAAACACTTGGCATGGTTTAACTCCACCTGGCAATAAGCACCACACAGCCACTCGCTCACTGTCCTTCCTCCAGTGGGATGGAGGAGAGAATCAGAAGGTTAAAGCTGAGAAAACTCATGGGTTGAAATAAAAACAGTTTAATGATTAAAAAGCAATAATATTTTTTTAAAAAGGGAAAGAGGAAAAAAATGACAGAGAGGAAAATAGAATCCAAGAAAGACAAGTGATGCAAATGAAAATAATTGCTCACCACCGACTGACTGACTGTTCCAGAACAGCACCCCTCCTTCCAACCTCCTCCCGCAGTTTTATTGCTGAGCATGACATCGTAAGGTGTGTGACATCCCATTGGTCAGCTGGGGTCAGTTGTCCCACCTGTGTCCCCTCCCAGCTTCTTGTGCACCCCCAGCCTACTTTCGCATGGGGTGGTGGGAGAAGCAGAAAAGGTCTTGACGCTGTGTGAGCACTGCTCAGCAACAATGAAAATATCCCTGTGTTATAAATGCTACTTTCAGCACGAATCCACAACACAGCACCATACAAGCTACTTTGAAGAAATTTATCTCTATCCCAGACAAAACCAGTACAACACCCTGAAACCACATTTTACACTGCCTCTTCACGTATGCCAGTATAAGCATTTATGCAGCCATGAGGTGTGCCAGTAAGAATTATTTTCGTTCCCCCCATATACTCTTTGTGTGCTTGATAGACACAAACAAAAATCCTGAAAGCCAGAAAAAAAAAATAAAATCACATAACAGAAAAACAACTTCCATTTTTGTCATAATGAAGGAGAAAGTGGGTATGGGTGTCTCTGCACTGCTCTGCACAACGTTAATCCAGAGGACAGTGCCAGTCACAAAGACCTAAAATTGGAGATGGTGCCTTTTGCTATGGAGTCATTCCCAAGCGTAGCCTAGAATCAAACAAATTTTAAAGAACAAATATTCACTCATGTATTATAAAGCTATTTATTTTTTTGGAACTGTATGTAACTGTAGCATTCAGCCTCAATCACAACGCAAGGCCAAAGTTTTCGTATTAGTCTCAGTGACATTTAAAATACACGAAAGACCAAAGAACTGATACTGTAATAAACTATATAAAATATTTATCATATTTTTAATTGAAAAAAATGAGACACTGATCATAATCAAAAACATACTACCCACTTAACCTCTGGCACTTCTTTGCTTATTAAAACTTCACTAGCATATTTGTTTATATCAAAGTTCAAACTATTTTTCTAAAGTTTATTGAATGTGGGCTTTCTGTAATGAAAGCATGAAATGTTATGCTGCTTAAACAAACATTTATTGAAAGTAATATTTTTCCTACAGAGCCACAATATGTTTGGCATTCTGCACAGGAATTTTTTTTTTCTTAATTGAATTTGTCAATAATGATACTCATTTTCTTCTGTTGCTCTAAGAATAAGAGTGTAGTTTCAGACGACTTACGAATAAACAGCTCGTGGGAAACATTTGCGCTCCATGAGCCCATTGATTCTACCATCCCTGTAAGCTAATAACTGTATCTACCTTTTAAATAAATTCATCAAAATTCACAATACCTTTTGAGTTGCACAAAGAAAAATCACTGGAAGGTCCCAACTTGAAATCTTTCTGATTATTATTATCAACAAACTACGCTTCACTGCATGGCAGTTTTCTAATTTCTTTCGTAGCGCTTTGTGGCACACATTGTGCTGAACCTACAGAACTGATGGGCACTCTAGAAGGAATGGATGGAGGCCAGAAACAGTTCTTTTAATCTTCAATATTTACTTCATTTATACTATATCACCAAGTACAAATATTGCAAAACCAGGTTAGCTCTGTGCTTCTAGGTTTTTACTTGCAGAGCTGTTACAGTTCTGGTAACCTGGTGTGACACAGTGATGCTGAGTACAGCTGTCCTCTGAAGATTTGTCAGCTTTTCCGTTTAGGAAAATATTCCACGGTGAAAAATACACATGAGCAACACGGAAAGGCGAAATATTTAGGCTCTTTTTTTTTTTTTTTAAGAAAGTAAGCAAAGACAATTTCCCACATATCTCCTGTACGGCATACAGGTTCCCAGATGCTACCAGTAGCAGTGGGGGGTCTGCAGGTACTGCCCCGTGCCGGTCACAGCCGGTTCCAGGTGGCTCCAAGGGCCCCACCGCAGGGCACAGCTGAGCCCCTCAGCCGCGGGCGGGCGCCTCGGGGAAAGCCTGTGTCAGAAAGGGCAAAGCGCTGCCCGGCAGCCAGGGCTGAGGGGAACCCTGTGAGGAACAGCCCTGCGAGCCCCAGGGGAGAGCGGGAGGAGCAGAGGTGCCCCGGGAGAGACCCCGGTGGGGCAGGGGTTTCCCTGCAGCCCCTGGGAAGGGCCCGGGCTGGAGCAGGGGAACAGCGTGAGGAGGAAGGAGCGGCAGAGAGGAGCTGGGATGGACTGGCTGCAGCCCCCCATTCCCCCGCCCCTGCATCACTCGAGGGAGAAAACAGAGAAGTCAGGAACAAAGGAGTGAAGTTGAGCTAGAGAAAAAGAGAGGATGAAGGGGAAGGTGTATTAGTTTTTGTCTTTTTTTCTCACCATCTAATTCTCTTTTAATGTGCAGTAATTAATTTTTCTCAAGTTGGGACTGTTTTGCCCATGACGGTAACTGTCAGTAACCTCCCTATCTTTATCCGAACCCACGAGCTTTTCTATCTTATTCACCTCGTTCCCCCCATCATGTTGAAGAGGTGGAGGGAGAGAGCAGCTGGTTAGTATAAATACTTAAAGCATTTGCTTCAGAGGGCAGCTGGGTGGGGGTCTGACCAACTAGGGTCAGCCCACCATGCCTACCTGCAACCCTGGGCACATACCGAGTTCTCTCAGTACTGAGATGGAAATAGGAGGCAGATTTAGTTACTGAATGCACGGCAGAATATCCTCAGGGAATTATACAATGACCTCAAAACCCCAGAAGAACTTTTGTTGTTAGACATCCTTTTGTCATACTGCTGGGAATAATAACCAAGTATACACAAAAAGCATTTGTGAATTATGTACAAGTTGCAAAAGACTGCAGTCGTCTGCCTGGGGGACACCTAATCCTACTTCTCGCTGATACGAGAAAGTGAGGAATGTACCAAAGGACTTATGGCCTTACTCTCTTGCTAAGGAGGTCACCTCCCTTACAACCAAGGAGCAAACCTTGCCCCACTCCCTTGCTATCAAGGCCACCTCCCTCACCTCTGAGGTGCCAACAAGGAAAGTTCAGCCAAAGTAAGTGTCATACAGGGTCTGCATGACCACCAACGCAATTATTTGAAAGGGTTAATGCTGCCCTTCTCAATCTTATGCATGTGCAAAAAAGATGGTTCTTCCCATGCAAATTAAGGAGGCACCTCCTTGCTTCTTATACTGACTGAAGAAAGCTAGGTGGAGACCTGAGAACTTTTGTGTAAAAAAGGTGAACAAACAATGGGAAGGTGTGCGTCTGCTGTTGGAGGATCACAGCTTCAAGCGGAGACCATTGCTGGATCCAAAGGTGATGATATAATTCCAGAATATTTTCTGTCTCTCCTCTCTTTCTCATTTCCCTTCTCTTTTTGAGTATCTCTCTTTCTCTCTCTCTCAGTGTGTCTCTAACTAATTTTTCTGGCACATAAGCATAACACTATTATCAGTTTTAGTATTAAAAGATGATTCTAGATCCTTTTGGGTCTTGTTCAGCAAGTTTCTGTGGGAAGCCTCACTGTGATAACTCATTGCCCTTTTTAGCACTGATAAGTGATTGCAAGTTTTATAAGCTGTTGTGGGTCTTTAATATTGTTGGTAATTATGGTGTTGTTACATTGTTAGTAGTTGTAACGTCATTGTAAGTTTTTAGTTTGTTAGTGGGTGATGGTATTGTTGTAAGTTTTCTTTGCCAGGTCATTTATCTTTTGTAATTCTGGTATATTGTTACATATTTTTAAATAAAATTGTTGTTGAATTGAACCTCTTAAAATGTTGTTCTGGGTAAAAGTGCAGATATCCAAAAGAAACCTTGCCCTCACCCACTGAGTGGGACAGGAAAACCACTCAGTGGATAAGGAATTGGCTCTGGGTCATACCCAAAGAGTTGCGGTCCAGAGTTGTGGGTGAAGCCTAGTGACAAGTGGTACCCTCAGGGGTCCTTGTTGAGACCAGTATTATGTCTTTTTTAAAAAGACTGCCAGAAGCTGAAAAAACTGGAGATTAGGAACAAGATGGGATGCATTTCTAAGTATTATAATGTGCAAACACATAAGAATATGACTAACCACTAACTTGTATTGCAGCAGCAGTTTAACAAAGTTATGATTTATGTTTAGTTTGTTAATCATGTGATAGTCATTTGTTGACAAAGCCTTCAGCAGACAATCGCCTTTCATCCCTTATTGGGGTCTTTGACAGGCAGTTGCTGTCTTTTGTAACAAACCACCTTCTCTTTTAGTCCCTTACAGTGGTCCACCCATCAAATCTGTGTCTCTCAATTTTAGAGACAAGGATGTCACACAGGACAGTATCAAATGCTTTGCACAAGTCCAGGGATATTACGTCAGTTGCTCTTCCCTTTTTCCTTGTATGGATTCCCACATCCTATGATATTTTTGCTAAAAACAAGAACTGCCATACTGGATTAAATCTATTTCCATGTGTTGACACATCTTGTCTCGATGTTAAAGGCAGCTGAAACACCATTTAGTGGACAGCTAAGGCATCACTGATTTCTCTAAGTAGCCAGCCAATGAATTTTCAAGTTTTATGCATTCCAGAGGTATCTTATTGTAAATTTGACATGGGGAATTTAAGGCTGGATATTCTGCAAGAAATTGAAATTAACTGAAATATTTTATTGAATTCCACCTAAATTAAATATATAGGCTCTCCTTATAGCCACTAAAAACAAACAAAAAAACCCCATAAACCAGAAAACCACCATCTTTTTCATTATTTATTCTTAACATGGAGATTTTCCCACTGTTCATAGAAATGAAAGAATAATTTAAAAGCAACCTGAAAATGCTTTAATAGACTATTGGCATATGTAAGGAAGAAACATGTAATTGTTAGGATGTAGTTAGAATTTTAAACTATCTTTTGATACCTAAACTGCAAAAAATTAACAGAATTATTGCAGCTAATGAGAGGAAAGCATAACTATCTTGACTAGGTTTTATTAGAAGATTATACAAGTTAGTATCTGGTATGAACAAGTATGTTAACTGTTATTTTTTTCCCTTCACTTCTTTTCTGCTATTTCAGCTAGGACAAGTTTCATGCTGTTGCCTCTTCAAATGTATCTTGAATAGATTCAAAAAGATTTGACAAATCTATACCAAAACCTTTGTTGCTCTGAAAGATTCAAAAAGAATTTGTTCCTCCTGTGCCTGTTTGCCTCCTACAGATAGTTGCTTTTGATCTTTAAGGGCTCTCTTTGCAATCCAAAAAGCTAACTTATTCCGATAGCTCTGAAAGGAAATAGAAGTTTTCTGCTGTCATTTATGCACTTATGTGCCCAAGGCTAGTTTATAACTGAAAGATAACGGCCAGACTACTCACAGGAAAGCTTTCCCTGAAAAACTAATTATTGCTCTGCATCGCCTTTTAGAATTATGCCATTTAAACTTATTTTGATACCTAGCTGAGTGAAGAAAATGAAGAATCCCTTCCTTATAGTCTGTGAAGCAGTTAACAATCCTAGGATACAATAATCCTTGCATTGAGGGGAATACAGGGATCAAATCTTTGTTAAAATCCATAAGAAGATGTAAGGGAATCTGCATTACATGAAAGTATCTGTTTCAACAAAAAAAGTAATTGAAGTAAGTTTTATGAGTGTGCAGGGTACATAATCTTCAACAGCTTTTTCTATATATCGAAGAGAAGCTTTCAGAAGAGTAGCATGACACGTGAAACACTGATGTAGCAACCATTTAAAGGACAATGCTGACAACTGTTTCATTGTTCTTTTAACTAGTTCCATTATTTAGTTTAAGTATTTTCACTGAAATGTAAATGTAAAATGAGGGAAAATAGAGTTAATAGCAAGGAAACAACGGTCCAGAAATTGTACCAATTTGTACCATCCGTAAAATGAAATTATTGGTTCCAGTAAGATGACTCACATTTTGCTCTCTAAGTGAGAAGGGCACTTTAACCTTTTAAGTACAAAATTTTGATTAATCTGAAGCTTTTAAAATGATCTTTCATAATGTTTTTATAGCTTTGTAGTCATAATGAGATGTAAAATGAGTTGTATGTCAAAGCTTGACTCAGATCACAAGTTATCTTTCATGTCATAATGAGAATAGAATTGAAGATTCTACACAGAATAAAAACAAATGCATATACATATGAGAACCTTATGAAAAGAGAGTAAGCCAACATAAAAATAGTAGGTTTTTACATTTTTTGCTGTAGTCCTTAAAAGCCACACTAAAGTTTCAACAGCAAAAAAAATCCAACTAAGATAAACAACCAAATAGTAAAAATTGCCATAGCACCAAATAGTAAAAATTGTTTTGAAAAGTAAAATTAGTCACCTATCTGAAATCTTTTATAATAAAGCAAACAAACAAACAAAGATCCTTTCTATTATCAAGTCAGATCTTTTTCTTATTTCTACTGCTTTTAAATTTTTTCAGGAATCTGTATAGCCCACAAAACAGCTCTACTTTAACTGAGGCTGGGTTTCTTTCCACATTTCAGGCATATCAAGATCTTGGGTTCTAGAACAACATTTCAGTTTGTTTCTAGTATATGAACAACAGAGCCCATTGCAGGTGTTTCTAGGCACTAAAGATCCATCTTTATTACAGCTGGATTTGTTGAGCTACAAGACCAAAACAGGATTCTAAAGTTCTAGGCTGAGTAATTGTCACCTTTATTCCATCATTCATAAAACATTTCCTTTTTCATATGATGTTTCAAGAATGCTTAATTTGGCTTTGCATTTTAAATAGCATATAAACCAGTGGTGCATAACAAGAGGAAAGTAACAGGCCAATGTTCATGGCTGGCAAACAGTATCAATGATCTGTGATAAAATAAACTTTAAAAGATGATTAAAAAGGTGGAGGAATATTCTGTTTAATTTGTTTATTATTGGAGAAGACTTCAAAGAAAGATGTGACTTTCAAATTTAGCCATGGATTTTATTCACCTATTGCACAAAACTTTAGTTCTGAGATGAGAAAGCAGTTAAAAATGTTCTCGTGAAATCTCATTTTCTATTGAATATTTTATTGTCTATAAAAAGAAACAATGTCTGAGGTCATTTTGAAAGACTCTTGAGATCTGGATAGTCTCAGCTGGTCTGAAGAGTGAGATCCCCCAATTCTAGATGATGTTCATGTCAAGATTCAAATTTAAATCCAATTTCACACAGTGTTTTGCATGACAGTTTGATATGGATTCACAAAATGGTTAAAATAAGAAAACTAGAAATTACTAAGTTGAATTTAAAGGCAATTCAACAAAAAGTTACACATAACATTCTGGCTTTTGCTCAAAAGCAGATGGAGAGCTTGTGAAATTAATGGAGCAGAAATGTACTGTTTCCTGAAGACAAGCCTACTAATCAGCAACTGATTTTCACATTAAACTTAAATGCTGTTCTAAAACGTTGGATTTCATTCCAGAGAAGGTATTTTAGAGTCAACCAATATGTAGACTGACACTGGACATAAAATATGGACAAATGATCCAGCTATTTCAGAGAGAACATACTCCACTCATGCAGATTTAAACGGTTTCCAGGTTTACTAGCCATATATCTTAAAAGAGCCCTTCATTGCAGATGTGTATGCCTCCCACTCAGTCTGCTCGGTTTTGTGCTGAATTATACCACAGCCTGCTCACCTGGAACATGACTGCTAGCTCAAATGTGCACCATAAAGTAAGATGTTGTCTGAAAAGGGTGCCAGGTTAAGAGCTTAGACCTGCATGACATCCATAAATTGAGAGCCCTGCTGGCCAAACCTGTATGTATGTTAATAGAAGTATTCACACCCTGATTCAACCAAAATCCACTTGTGCCTGTTACTTCCTGCAGTTTGAATTTTAATTCATACCTGCATAGTTCACACCAGAAATACCTCTATAGCTCTTGCAAATTAGGTCCCCATGCCCCTTTAAAAGCCCAATGAAGTTCACATTGTAACACCTGCAAAATGTAAAATCTGTATGAAAGAACAAGAAACTTGATTTTAAAGATTAATTTTTAGATAAATAATGAAAGAAGCCAGAAAACTGAATGGTAGATTGCCACCCCGTTGCTCCCCTATCCTCCCTATTCAGTTTAATGTCTTTAAACTGCTTGTAATTTTACATTCTTATTATGCTGCCTCTTATACATCTCCTTCTGCAGATTAAAAAAAAAATAAAAACTATCTCATACAGTTCTCATCACACTCGTAGTGAGTCTCTCAGTGCAATTCCAGAGACCTCTGAGGTGAGATACCCTATATTGCTTCTCATATAACTATCACAGTTACAGACTTAACATTCTCATTAGGCATTTTGTTTTTACTTTTGAACTGCAGTTGCTTATTGATCAACCTTCAGCAAGTTTTCCATTTTAGTAACTAGTTCTCTTTCAGGAGTGCACACAGCTAATTCTGAATTCTGTACTGGTTAGATAGTTAGAGAGTGTAATCCCCTCCTCCAACAGAACTGCTTTCATCAACACTAATTTCATAGAATCACAGAATGTTAGGGATTGGAAGGGACCTCGAAAGATCATCTAGTCCAATCCCCCTGCCAGAGCAGGAACACCTAAATCAGATCACCCAGGAACACATCCAGGCGGGCTTTGAATGTCTCCAGAAAAGGAGACTCCACAACCTCTCTGGGCAGCCTGTTCCAGTGCTCTGTCACCCTCACTGTAAAGAAGTTTTTTCTCATATTCAAGTGGAACCTCCTATGTTCCAGCTTGAACCCATTGCCCCTTGTCCTACCACTGGATGTCATAGAGAACAGCCAGGCTCCATCCTGACACTCATCTTTTACACATTTATAAACATTCATTAGGTCACCCCTCAGTCTCCTCTTTTCCAAGCTAAAGAGACCCAGCTCCCTCAGCCTTTCCTCATAAGGGAGATGCTCCATTCCCTTCATCATCTTTGTGGCTCTGCGCTGGACTCTCTCCAGCAGTTCCCTGTCCTTCCTGAACTGAGGGGCCCAAAACTGGACACAATATTCCAGATGCGGTCTCACCAGGGCAGAGTAGAGGGGGAGGAGAACCTCTCTTGACCTACTGACCACCCCCCTTCTGATACACCCCAGGATATCATTGGCCTTCTTGGCCACGAGGGCACAGTGCTGGCTCATGGCCATCCTGCTGTCCACCAGGACCCCCAGGTCTCTCTCCCCTACACTACACTCCAACAGGTCAATACCCAACTTATACTGGAACCTGGTGTTGTTCTTGCCCAGATGCAAGACTCTACACTTCCTCTTGTTAAATTGCATTAAATTTTCCCCCACCCATATCTCCAGCCTTCCTAGGTCTCGCTGGATGGAAGCACAGCCTTCTGGCGTGTCAGCCACTCCTCCCAGTTTTGTATCATCAGCAAACTTGCTGAGGGTGCACTCTATTCCATCATCCATTCAGTATAATAGTGCCCATTCACTTAATTTACTCCCTCAGCTTCCTTATATTTTCTTTCAGCTTTAATAACCTGCTTTAGAATCACCTGCAAACTTTGTTCTCTGTGTTTATACCATATGCGTGATTAACAAACTAAATATGAACCATAATTTTGTTAAGCTGATGCCATGACACAAGCTACTATTTACTCATATTTGTATGTGTTTGCACATGATAATACTTAGAAATGCATCCCATCTTGTTCCTAATCTCCATTTTTTTCAGCTTCTGGCAGTCTTTTTAAAAAATCTGTTGCATTTTGAATGTCTCTAGAATACTTCATGCAGAAGATTCATACAATATTAATGCTTTAATATTACCTAAAAAATCTACTTTATAGATATACAGAGGTGAACCAACGTAACAGGAACCAGCTAGAAGATAAGTCGCCTATATCAAAGCTGGTGGATGAATAGACGCAAGTACTTCCCTAACAAGTGCATTTTACTAAGACTCAACCAAACAACAGCTTTGAAAAAAAAAAAAAAACAAAAACCAAAAAAACCTGCATGTTTCTTTATCCCTCATGATTCTGCAAGTTCTATATAAATCCAAAGGAACTTATATAACAGTAATGTAAAGTCTTTTTACAGCTTAAAGAAAGAATTTATATCTATACAATGGTAACCCAAATTCATCAGTCTCACAACTGTTGAACAATTAGATTAAGCTTTATCAGTGTATCCAGGTGTCTCCAATACTTCAGTAAATCAAGCCATCAACTAGGAACTGGAAAATGAAGCAAAATAGTTTATGCATTAATTCAATTACCAAAAAAACCCACAAAAACCAAAAGTCTAATTGCTGTGAGATTCAGGACAAATCAGACCTACTTAGAGAAGTGCATTTGAGACATGCTGAATGTCAGAATTTCTCCATTAAGCAAAGTCAAAATTCTCAAAGTTGATGGATGACAGATATTTAAATACCATATAGAGAAGCTAACTCTGATCTTGATATCTAAGAAAAGAACCTGAGTGCAGGTATCATCAGCATTTCTGATTTTTGCCTTTCCTCTTATGTTATGTTTGATATAACAAGTACAAAGAATTCCCTGAAAGGAGATTCGTTCTGTGGAAACTCATATCCTCGATGAATATACTCCTCATTGCTTCTATATTCCTGTTGAATCTTTACAGATTCATAAAAAATAAGCTAGCATTTCTTTAGCACATATTAAACCATCAACTGTAAGTCAAATGCTTTGTTAAATATATACGAAATTCCCCATTTTGAGTGTTAACCCTTTAAAAATGGAACACCTGAGTTCTATGCAGATTGTGATATTTACAGTCAATTACCAGAAGTAATTGCCAGAAAAGTTGTAATCGTCTGTTCACTACAATATTATATTGAAAGAGCACGTGGGTACGTGTCTATCTGTTGATAATGGTTTATTGTATGTCATACTTTGCAAAGCAAATGAACCAAGAAAAAGATACATGTAAAAGAAAATAAATCTTTGATTTTGAAGCAAGACAGAAACTACGTTACAAATCTTAGCTACATTTTGGAATAACAAGAGTTTCAGATCAGGCTGTGTCAAGTTACAAGTTAATTCTGATTTAAATGTCATTGTAATCTTCACTTTGCATGTATTTATGTTAATTTAAAATTAAAATTACACTCTAGCATGTTTTCAGCTTTCTGTAATCCTCCCTGGTTTTGCTTATCAACAACTATAATCTTTGAGCATTCAATGATGTGGTGGTTGCTGTCAGGTACACCTATTTCTTTCCAAAGGAAGAACATGAAGACTCACAGCAGGATCAAGAGCTTAATGTCATCAGCTGCACATGACATATAAAAAGCCAAAAGGTGGGAAATAATACTGTGAGGTATTTTCAGTGTAGCAAAACCTGTATGCCTGGCTAGGACATACTGAGCTAGTTACTGGATATGACTGATAAATACTGATCTTGTTAGAAGATGCACAGACATGTCTTCCCTTATTTTGTTTTTATACTTTTAAAAAAATGACGTGAAACTAATCAAACTTTTGATTAAACACTAATTCTTGGTTTTTTGCAGAAAGTGAATGCTGACTTTATAATAGAGTTCATGGGAAAGATAAGCCACTAGCCTGGAAAAATCTAAGTGTTTGGATTTTCTTAAAGGAATAAAGTACAGTATTCTTAAATCCAAGCTAATTAATTTACATAAAGATCACAGAGAAGCTTCAATCAGTAGTGAACTCTAAACAGATTATGTTCCAAAGTATGTTCCTCTTATAAAGTCTTCAGTATACTTTGGATTAGTTTGCTGGAAATGTAGTAATGTCCATGCCAGATACAATGGTCCATCAGGTGAAAAATTTGTTCAACAAGAAATGCTTATAAATGCTTCAAAGAAAGACAAAGAGTGTCCCTGTGCTTGCTAAACAATAAGATAAAAATAGTTTACAACTAAAGTTATAGTGAGAGTTCCCTAATATGACAACCAAAATTTACCTGTCAGCAAAGGTAGAAAACAGTCTTTGTCATCATATTAGCTAAGTAGTAAGTAAACTTAACTGAAAGTTTGATCCCACCACAAAGGAAAGTTCTTCCCAGTTGTCTTATGCTTGGAAACATGAAGTGTTTTATCTCTCCTTCCTGACACATTTTACCTTATCTAGGGGTGTGTTCTCAGTAATATAAAGAATTAATCCTTTAATACTACAAATTTTGTCTTAGTTGTAGCTTGTAGCTGCCAGAAAATAATTAGCATTGTGTAAAAAATTAAATAATTTGCTTTCTGATTAATTCCTTTCCATTTCATTTGTTATAGCCTTGTAATTGTATTGTGTGACAGTTAACAAGTATCCAACTCTGTGCATTATCCTTTATGTAAAAGGTCTCATTTTTCAAAAAGTCCTATCAGTTTCTGGTATTCATAAGTCTTTTAAAAAACTGGAATTCTGTCATCATACTCAAGCACTTCAGTAAGTAGACAGAATTCTCATTGAATCTGGGCTGCTCTAGAATGGGATCATTTTATCATATGAAGAGGGGCAAATTCTTTGTTTTCTCATATTTAAGAAGTATTTTTCATGTCCAAATAGAGATAGAGAACAGTTGGAGAGTAACTATTGCTCAGCATCTGAAGTAGTTCACTCACAAGGTCTGCAGTTGAAGTACTGTGCTCAAAAGAGAACATAAAATAACTGATACTTTGGGTGGGAACAATCTCACTATTTCAATATCTACTGTGTATGCATATGCATCTGAGGGCACTACTTTAGTTTATCACTCAATAATATGAAATTCATACTTTTAGGACATGAACTCTGTAACCTATTTTAGGCATTTTCTTTAGAATAACATCAATCATGCACTTTGAGCATCTCTTTCTTTTCACAGATTATAAAGGAGTTTAGGTAGATAGTTCAGAAGTGAGCATCTGCATTTGATCCACTGAACCTGACAAGTTAAATCTACCTTGCAAGTTAAAGCTGCATGTGTGTCTTTGTTACTGTCAGCACATTACTATTCCCCAATTGCTTCATTTTCCAGAACTTTTTGTTCTATATCATAAGTAGTTATTTACTCTGATGATAAATGATATGGCATAAAAGCTATTTCGATTGCAATCTCATAAACATCTCACAAAAAATATCTTCAAGAGATATAGGCTTATTTTCAGTGAAGGTTGTAACCCATGCTCACAGTACCTGCAAATTCTCCAATACATTGATTAAAATATATCTGAACAGCCTGTATTTGTCCTTGTTTATTTTTAAACAGGAGGAGAGCACAGGTTTTAAATGCTAACACTTAAAGTTTATAAAACTATACCAGCACTTACAGAAGTTGATGACTCTCACATGATTCAGCCTATTATAGGACACACAGAACTCAGCAGCATACTGTACCTGTCACTCAATACAAAGCTCACAACAGAAGCATACCATATCTGTCACTTCAAATCCTCATTCAGCCAGGCTTAATTGATGTCTGAGAAACAGCACAGCACCTGAAAATAGCGACGGTAGCTGATGCCTCTAATGTCAATGTCTGCTGTCTACAATTTTCATAGTAACCCAGCAGACATGACTTTACAGTAATGCTGTGGAGTTTGGTAACATAGAATAAAGGGACTGACTGAATAGCAGTAAAATCAAATGCTTTCTTATACCCTCATCGCATAAAATATAATAGACTTTAGGAACCAAGAGTTGATGTGATCAACACCACACATAGGAAAACAACAAAATAACACTGGGCTCCATGGTGCAATATGCATGACAAGTGTTGTGACAAAACTTATCACTAGTAGTATCCTCGTAACTGAAGTGAAATAAACTAATACACTTATCTCAGAAAAATAAAGTTGTGAAGGCTGAACCTCTGTACGCAATGATGAACATTCTGTAATGGAAAATAAAACCAAAAGAAATACCAACTGTTGCACTGATAATTAGTGAAATGCACTCTTGATTTACTAACAGCTGGAATCTCTAATTATCCTAATACAATGAGGTACTTTAATCTTTACTGAAGTACTTTTCAAAAATCTATCCAAAGATTTTTCTTCATCAAAAAAGATTCTGTTAATCTGTGCAATCTGATTCAGTTCTTCTGTTCTTGACTCCAGCACCTACTTTCACCTGTTGAGGTGAACTAAATCCTCCTGCACTCCTTAAAAAAAATCATTTAACAGACTGTGCAAATGCAGATGTGCCTTAATTATTACAGCTTTTATTTAACTGGTTTAGTACTGATGTCAAGCTAATAGGTCTGCAGCTTCCTATATCTTTCTAGAACTTTCATTTTTAAAGTCAGTGCTACATTTGATACCCTGCCTTGGCAGCAAGGAAATTGATAAACTCTTGCTTAAAAATATTATCAGTAATTTATCTGCTTTACCTCTGGGCTCTCTTAGAAAGTAAATGCC
>WKFP01015394.1:469012-489929 GCA_011057875.1 Pterocles orientalis
AGTTTTGGGCCCCTCACTGCAAGAAAGACATTGAGGCCCTGGAGCGTGTTCAGAGGAGGGCAACAAAACTGGTGAGGGGTCTGGAGCACAGGCCATATGAGGAGAGGCTGAAGGAGCTGGGAATGTCCAGCCTGGAGAAGAGGAGAATCAGGGGAGACCTCATTGCTCTCTATAACTTCCTGAAGGGAGGTTGTAGTGAGCTGGGGGTCAGCCTCTTCTCTCGTGTCATTAGTGATAGGACCGGAGGGAATGGTTTCAAGCTATGGCAGGGGAGATTCAAGCTGGACATTAGGAAGTATTACTTCTCAGAAAGGTTGGTCAGGCACTGGAATGGACTGCCCAGGGAGGTGATGGAGTCACCGACCCTGGGTGTGTTCAAGGAAAGACTCGATGTTGTGTTGAGCGACATGGTTTAGTGGGAGCTATTGATAATAGGTGAATGGTTGGACTGGATGATCTTTTAGGTCTTTTCCAACCTTGGTGATTCTATGATTCTATAAAAGCTAGACAGAGTAAACCAGATTAGTTTAGTATATTGGGCAATGCAAGACCACTGCCTAGGACAAGTTACATAATAGTGCTGATGAAGTTATAGGTTTAAATGTCACGAAGGAAGATTCAGGTTAGATTTTGAACTGCAATATTTAGAAAAAACCCCATGAAACCTAGCAATAGAAGCTTTATTATTCATGTCTTTTTGTCTTTCGTGATTCCTTTACTTATTGCTTCAGGGTTAGTCTTATGAATAATTGTCATCAGCTGTTACTTCTGTGGATCATAATATGTCATGGTCTTTTTCTTTGTACATTTGTTACATTTCTCTAACACATTTTCCAGCCAATTGAGCAGAAAGAAGTAACATAGTCCTCTGACAGTATACTTTATTCACATGAGGCTTCAAGATATGCTGTAGCTGAAATTCTTTGGGAATCAAAAAAATTTTGCAGCACACAAATGCATTAGTAGAGTTCCACTCTTCAAGCTTCTAATCAGAAATTATATTAAAAACATAGGTGTTCTAAACTTTTAGAGAGCAATGTAATGTACTTCCAACTTTCACAAACCCTTAACAGCAAAACCCTTTTTGCTTTTTAAAGCAAAAGGATTTTGATTCCAATAAATGCCAGTTTATTCAGAAGTAACACAGTATTGCTGTTTTAAGAAAAGACACAGGACATGGCATGACTAGGCATGAAGGTGAAAATATAGTTCAACTATTAGATCATTATTATGCGAATGTAAGAGTGACAAAAAGATGACAGTTTAGATTTTCAGCTCTAACTGTACTTTCTCAAGTCTTTACTCTCTTTTGGCCTTCTGTGCTAGTTAGAGTGAAATTTAAATTTCAGAAAACTGGAAGTTTGTCAATTTAAGAACTGAACAGAAAAAAAAATGATAAATTTTAAGATACTCAACTTATCCACCTTCGAATACATGTTACTGAGGGAGGTACTACACCACTGTACCATCCTGTGATACGCAGCAATAATAAATGTAGAGTGGCACTTTAAAACAGTAGTAACACAGTGCTAATCACTGAGACAACCATTTGGCTGTCCTTATTGAATGGTGTCGATTCCATTAGGTGATGCCTCAGGGTGAAATATAAGGAAGAGGAGCAGGGGAAGATTTCTGACATCTTCCTGCTTCTATTCAAAGACCTGAATTAGTCACATATCAAAGGTACTCTTTTCATCATTCCCACTGAGGTCTAATCTGACCACACTGTAGTTTTTCAAAATTTCAGCTTGTAACAGGTTTATTCCAAGTACATGTTAATTACTATTTTCATACTATCATATGCCTGAAAAGGGCTTCTCATGTGATGCAATGTTCACCCAGGTTGCCAGTAGCTCTGATACTGCATAAAGGAACCTTCCTAGAGCAACTTGCCTATTTGGAATGTAGACAAAATGAGATTAATATGTTCTAATAAAAATGTTATTTTCATAAAAAAGTTACTTCTATACCCATTCCTACAATTATTGTCTGAAAACCTTCATCAGCAAATGGACATGGTCTCCAAAACCATGGCCTAAAACCTCCCCTCTGCACTTTTTCTCTGCTATTTTCCAGAAGGCTGTTCTGAAATTCATCTTAACATGATTTTCCTACTGTATAAAGGCTGTATAATAGCTGTAAGAAGATGAGCTTAAGTTGTTATTGGCCTAGAAAGCTTTTCTATTTAAGTCTTTGAGATTACTCTTCAGTTGCAGAAATTTGAACCCTTTCATATACACCCCCCAACTATAGGAGAAAACATATATGTATACATATACAATGAATCAATGCATCATTCATATTTTGATGCAGTAAATATTATAACGAACACACCAATTCCCTATTTTCTTCCTCTTCCATCTGAAAGCATTAAACACCTGTAATACTCTCAGCATGCAGACAAATGTTGCCACACAGAAGTCAGATCTTTTATCAACTTCTCTCAGAAATTTCAAAATATTGTTTAAACCATCTGCCTTTTTCTATTTAAATTCCTCTGGAAAGTTTATTGTTCTGAAGGCAATATTTTTTCATCGCTGGTTTAATAGAAATTTTTCTTTGACTAATATTTACTAGAGATTCAAAAGTCAGAAAGACTAGAAAGAAGACATGACAATTTATTAACAACCTGAAGACTCAGCTCAGTCTGAGCCTTCAGGATTACTGCGGACTCTAATTCATGCAAAGCAGGTTCAAAGACTTATAGTATAAACATTTCATGATGACTTTTATTGCGGTGTTAATTCTTTCAGATTCTAATTAGCATATCTATCTTCAAGTAATGCCCTATGATTTACTTGCTTTCCCATCTTTTTTCTTCTTTCCCTCCTTTTCCTTCTTGTCTCACAGGAATATCTAGTGAATACCTTCTCACTACTACCTACTCAGCCATATTCCCCACAGCTATCAACAAAGGAACAAGGAGACAGACGTCATAGTACAAAAAGAAACAACAGATGAGGAAATTATGATGACTATTGGTAGCACATGCACACACATGCATTACATGACAAACTTCCCAAGAAACCAGTAGATTGCATATTAATCTTTCCACTGTGACCAGCTGCAGTAAGGTATATTTCTGCATGGTTCAAACCACTGAACTGTTAGATGCTGCTGTGTTTGCAACTGCATAATTCTTGCCCGAGATCTGGTTATCCTACTGCAAGATGATACAGCCTTATGTCAGAATGCAAGGGAGAACACTTTCAGCTCAAAACTGCAAGAGCTATAGAATATAAGAGAAAACAAAATCAATGACTTAAGAAAACAACTCTAAAATAATCAGTCCACATAGTCTCTTGTCCTTTATCAGAAGAAATAAGATACCTTGCAGAAAACGTATCCTGAGAACAGAAACTAAATTTTAAACAAAAAGGCACAGACTGCTATATGTCAACAAAGTTACACGTTTGTGAGGGGGAGCTGGAGAGAAGCCCATTTTGTATGTAAATTTCTATACTAATAAAATCAAAAGTCTCATGTACACTCAGGAACATAATTGTGCAGTGCACATGCAGACACACACATACAGACACACAGGATTACATCAGTATGGTCTGTCTTGATGGCATACATCCATTAGCAGAAGCCCATAAAACGACGTTGGAAACATATCTGGAGCTGCTAGGTGATGATTTTTCTTGACAGGTTAATGTGCTATGCTATGTGTAGAAACCGAATAAAAGTGCTGAAAGAAAGAAGACAACTTCAGTTTATTTATGCAGAGTAAATCACAAGAAAAATAATGCACTTTGACAGCAACATTTCCTTCAGGAAATGCAAGTACAGATAAATGCTTTTCACTTATTTTTCTGTTTTGAGATTGATGAGATTTTGATGATTTTTTTCACTTTTGCATTAGTACTACTGCCGGTCACACTGCTAAAGTTAAGATTATGTCAGCGCTTCAATTGTGAATATATTTTCCAAGAACTTCAAGTTGCCTAGAAAAATTACTCAGTACCACAGTGTGTCACATAAAAACTCAGGCTGGTATAAGAACACTCTTTTATTATTAAGAACTCTCTTGCATTTAGTATAAGGTTTTAACAATACATTGGAGGGTTTTTAAAGTCTAAGGGAAAAACATATATACATATATTACTCATTGACCAGTCTCCATTTTAGGCATTTTCTTATCAAGGTTCAGAGATAATTTTTCGTTATACTAAAAAAAGTACCAATTGTTCCAAAGAAGTGTAATTTTCAGTATGGACCGGTGTTTTCCTCTAAAATGAGTCAGTAACAGTAACTTCTAAGTGACATATGCAGAATGGAAATGTATTATTTTCTTCATTTCTGGGAAAAATACCACCTAGCTAAGTGAACCAGAAGAAAAAACCACTCATACAAGATTTAATTTTTCCATCTTTATGCCAATTCACCCCATCCAAAAAAAATTGCCCAGGGTACAGCATGGAAGGCAGAATCAAGCCCAAGTCATGAATAGATCTCCACTTTGTCACATTAAAACAAAACCAAACCAAACCACAAACAACCAAACAAGAAAAACTCCATGGTGCCATACCTATTCTACTGCTGTTTCTTTGACAAGTGACTGTCCTCAAAGGAACATTTCATCATCAGAAGTGTTACTTTTAGTCATCACATCTCCTTTCTCCCAGCCTATTGCATGGGAAATCTAATAACCATTTTCCTACACTGAACAATTGCTATCATCTCTGTGCCAGTAATGCTGTCCACAACACTCAGCTCACTGGCCGAGTTTTCTATTTAATTATAACAGCATGCTACAGAACTCTGATTAGTCTTTTAGGAGCCATGGCTAAAGAGTACACTTCACAGTCAAGGCTGTTCAATTAATAAATTATCAGCCCTCCACAGTCTGTAAGAGCCCAACAACAGGCTGCGTTTTGCCTGTGGAGCCAAATGAGTCTGGATGACTGCAGTCAGTGGCTGCCTCAGCCTGCAATCAGAGCATAGCCCAAAGAGTGAGCGCCAAACCTCTCTGACAGCAGGGTAGGGCTGATTTAGTCAGAAAGTTAAATATGGGCACTATAAAAATAAGGATAAAATAACAAAAAAAGCTAGTAGTAATTATGAAATCAGGACTCCTAAAGATCATTAAGGTTAGTTTCTTTAGATGAAGGAAATCAAGCCGCATGCTACATACATTTGAAGAAACACAGCTGAACCTTAAGATAAAGCAGTATTTCTCTAAAGTAATTTAAAAGAGCACAACTAGATAAAAATAACCAGCATAAAAATATGGTCAAAGAAAGCAAGAATACAAGTCATTAGACTAAAATCACCCCGTTTTATTGAAGTAAACCAGCCAGGGCACTTTTGAACAGAAATCACTTATTTAGTGTTCTACCAATTTGGGGAAACAGATGTGTCTCACCAAACTTTCAGCAGCATAAATATGGCTGAGAGGATCATATTTCAAAGTCCACATAATTTTTTCAGAAAATAACATTTTAAAACAGATAGAATATCAAATTAAACTTTTTAGAAAGCGTGGAAGTTTAGTGCGATGTAGCGATTACAGACCAGGATTCAGTTATATGTGTCTTTCAGACTGAGTAGAGCTGGAAATATGCCTGATCTGTTGAATTTCAGGATGCACAGTCATTTAATAACATAGGCTTTGCAAAAAATGCCATAGGATTTTAGCTGGGGTCTCTATGGAGTTGGGAAGTTTGGAGATAACATACTCTAAATCCAAACTTACTTTCAACACCTGTTGTTTATTGTCTTGCCTACAATTCAGGTTCTGGCAACCATTTTCGGATTTGTTTGTTTGCTTGTTTATATTCAACAGTTACAAATAAAGATTATGATGGCAGAATTCTCTGACAATTTCTAAATACTTTCTACCTAAAATGCAGAGTTTTACTTGAAACAGCATTCGGAAACAACTCAGAAGTTAGGAAAGTAGAAAGGCACGTATACCTTTTAAAAAATACTGATTTTTATAAAATAGTGGTTTTATTTAAGATATCAGCAGGCAGACATTTTTCCACTTAAATACACACCTCAAACAAGCATCTGAAATTTTAAATACAGACTTTCATAGGCAGAAAAATACATTATACAATATGATATAAATATTTTAAACTGGTGATACACATGCTTGTCCAAGATCCTGTACTGGTAATTCAGCTGGCTGATGAAAGTGACACAGTCTTCTGTGGAGGATTTTGTTGACTTGGTGTCCCATCCCTCGTCTGTATTCACATCCCTGTTCAAGGCCAGGCTGGATGAGGCTTTGAGCAACCTGGTCTAGTGGAAGGTGTCCCTGCCTGCGGCAGGGGGGTTGGAACTCCATGATCTTGAAGGTGCCTTCAAACCGCTCTATGATTCTACGATACTATGGCTTAGAGATAGGTATTAACTGAAGAGATCAATATTTACTTTTCTACAAGCAATACACAGTAAGACAAAGTCAGTGTTTTTCTCATGAGACAGGATAGTTAGATATTCATTCAGGTAAACTGCTGTATTTTCATATATTATTTAAGTAAATACATATTGTCACATCCCTACATTGTTACGTCTCCAGAAATAAAAAGGTTAACATTCCTTATACAAGTGTCCCTCAATTACTTTCCTTTGAAACAAATATTTAACAACAAGATGAACTCTAGGACAAAAATAAGAACCCCTTCTCTCAAAATTTCTATGTGGAGCAGTGTTAGAACTCTGTTGCAAGTTAATTACATGTCTACATCTAACTGGCTATTATAGTTAAATAGTTGCTTATGTAATCTTTAAGAGTGGTGTGTTCCAGCCAAGCTGAAACAAATAATTGGAATGCAGTTTTCCTAGTCTTTGGGCATTTGTATTTAAAATTTTGCATTTAAAGTGGGGCTCTTTTTGGTTTCATTTGTTTGTCTGTTTTCCCCTCTCTCTTCATAGGATCTCTTTTCCCATTTTTCTTCTTCAAGAGTACCCGTGTTTTGACTCCATGTCTTTTGCAACATCTAGACAAGGCTTGTCTGGTAGAAAAGGCTTTACCTCTTAAGCTGACTAGTCATCACCTCTCAGGTCAGTCTTCCAGGAATGTATCTCAAAACCTGAGAGCTAGTATACAGAAGGCCACTGTTTCATTTTCAGTAGGTTTTCAATAGGAAAATAAAAATATATGGGATTAATCTTGTTGTGCAGAAGGGTCGTTTCAAATAGAGGATGTAAGGTATCTTCAACAAATTCAGATTCACGAGCAGGCTACATGCAAGCTAAGTCAGCATCTATCAGAGGCCATATTTAAGTTCTGCTATTTTTCCTTGGAAAATCATGTGGAATAGAGCTGCTAAAGCCCTTAAGTTAATAAATTACAGAGGTCTTTGCATTTCAAAGTGCATTCCTTAGTGCAAGAGGGTAAAATAAGTAATGTGGCTTACAAAATAAGGATTAACACCACTATCAATCCAAACAACATTTTCCCCATAAAGCAGTTTGTTGCTGATGAGCACTGAAAGATTACTGGGGGGAAAACCACTCAATAAAGCTTAAACACTATCTGATTATTATTTGGTTGTTATAGAAAAGTCAAACATGGTGCAAAAGGTTTTTTTGTAGTTAGATTTTTTTTTCTGAAAGCATTTGATGTATTGGATGTTAAATGGTTGCAACTCTGAAAAAATCAGTTATGACTATTATCCTTAAATTATAAACTAACACATTATTAGTGCACAATTAAAACACAGAAGGGAAACAAATTTGTCCATGAACCACTGCTGAATCTTTAAACTGATGCAAAGAGCAGTGGACTGAGATTTCCCTCTAGTGCCTTAGTTTACTACAGATGCTTTAAACACTCATTACTTGTGTTGCAATCCATCAGGAAAGATACAAACCCAAAATGTTCCATCCAGTTGATGAGACTTTTTAAAAACTCAGTTCAGGCCTCTGTCGAGTTTTAATCACTCATTTTCAGATAGCAACGTTGCAGACTATGTTTCTAAGGAACGTAGCTAAGATATTCCCTGACACAAAAAAAAAAAAGGGAGAACTGAACATACACGCTAATTTAACACATTCCAGTGTTTATATTGCCACGTGCAAACATCTCTCCTAAAGACTCAATCACATAATGAACCGCAGTATGGTGATTCAATTTGTTGAATATATACAAGAGTCTTTGGACAAGTTCGTTTCAAAATGATGACAATTTGCAGTGCAAGTTTAAACAGACACGTGGGTTACGTGGCTGAGGAATGACTGTCATTATGATTTCCTTGTGTGTATTGCAAAAAAACACTTTGTATTAAGCTGTGAGAAATATTAAAGAAAGGATTTGTATCCCTTTCATGCTTTTTCTTCATATGTAGAATCCAAATATAAATATTTGCACTCAAATCGTACAAGTTTATATGTATACTTAACTTTACAGAGGTGAGCTGTTCCACTGGAATTAGTGAGGCTGTTTGCACATCTATAATGAACTTCACACGTAATGTATTGCAAGCTTGGAGCCTTAGCCACCAATATGCAAAGGGAACAAAATCAACAGATAAACAGAGTGCAACGGAAAATGTGGAAGGAAATAAAAGATCATCTAACAGTGATATATATATATCTCTTCAGTTCAGTCATAAACACAGTTCAACCTATATATATTTAAAAAAAAAAATGCTTGAGCTCTTTTGCTATTGGGGTGCTGCAGATGGTACTGGAAAATAAAATCAGAAACTTTGGTACTGTACTGGGTGCAGGTGTCCAGGTGCTGTCAGCAGCAGCCAGGGGTCTGCAGGGGCGGTCCCTGTGGGGAGGGGCTGGGGCTGCCCCGTGCTGAGCACAGCCCAATATGAATGGGACACCTCATGTGTTTGAATAAAATTACTCTTGTAATCCTATACTTTGTGTCCTAGCCTCTCTCCTCAATCAGCACAATCCAGATGCAAAGTTTTCATGACACATCCAACTCTGTTCTTAATGGGCAATAAATTAGATCACTTTTTCCCAAGCTGAGTCTGTTTTTCCCATTATAGTAACTGGTCAGTTATCTCCCTGCCTTTCAACCTACAAGCTTTTCCATCTTGTTTACTGAGCCAACTAATGTGTTATAAAGTTAGAAGAAAAGAATTACAGCAGTGATACATTTAAAGAGCCATATTCTGACATAAACTATTATAATGTCTCAGTCCATAAACTGGATTATTTATAGTTAATTATGAACTCTTAATTCCACTGCTGTAATTGGTAACCTTGTCACCATGCATTTGGGGGTTTGCTATTCTCAGGGCTACCTTTATGTTAGTCTCTGTTGAAAGTGCACTTTCATAGGGGCAATGCAGTAACTGCTAAAACTGAAAGAGATTATAATTGCAGAAAATCACAGAATGTAAAAGATGGATGCTAATGCTAATTAAGGCTATCATAAAAAGTCAGAAGGAGTAAGCTCATCTGCAAATCTGAGGGCTTTGCTAGGAGACTGGGGGAAATAAGACATGAAAAACAAGCTCATATATACAGCACAGCAAGGCATTGCCTTATACTGAACTCAAATCAACAATTCTGGCAAAGCAGCAGATTCCTCTGACAACAGGCAATTGGAAAGCCAATTAGCACATGAATTGCAAACAGGACATGCAATAAAATTAACTTTTATTCAAAGATTAAACTAGAAAACTTTGCACTAAAATTTAGAATGGGAAAGAGATGCTGTTCTCTTGCTTATTTTACCGGTGAAATAAAAGAATGTCAAGCTTAGTTCCTTCTACTGTCTTTATTGCTGGGTTTTCTACCACTCTGTGGTAAGACAGCTCCACATTGTGCTGTTTTTCATGCCAAGAGACAGTACCCATTATGAAAGCCCTGTGATCTTAGTGCACTGCTACTTTCAGTCACAACGCAGCTACACAATAATTACTATTTATGTTAGTGTTTGATATGAAGGAATAAAACCTATATACATGCATAATCCCATGGCTTTGTTTAGGAACAGTGATTTTATACAAAAGCCATGAGGTTTGCATTTCAATATGTGATACTTGTATAACAGACAAAGGTTGTTAACAAAGAACTAACTAGTCCCATCAATTTTTCTGTTCAGTATGCATAGGAATGGTACTGTAAGCATCCGCATTATAGCATATTAGAAAATCAATATTTTGCTATGGGACCAAAAATGTTATAAATTCTTCAAGCAAATATCAAACAAATTACAATTATTTCAAAATGCATAATATTTGTTTTATTCGTTAATAAAGCAGCAGTTATCAGTAAAATCTATGTAATTTATTTGATTTTACTTTTGTTTTCAGGCAGGTTAGTTATTGACTATTCAATTTGACTATAGGCAAGAACTTCCAACATCTTGTTTCAGGATAGGGGTAAGCAGATCTCAAAAATGCACAGTTCAGTTGACACTTCTCCTATATGCTAAGGTTTTGACATTTCAGGCTGAATGGTAAATTTTGAAATAACTGTCTAAAGAAGCTAGTTCAGGTACTGACAGTAGTCTAAGTCTCAAGGAGCAATGTTCTACCTCATATTTCTTTACGGCTATGATACACTGTTGTTTGAGGATAACACACAGCATGAGTTTACTTTATGGGTAGATTTTGCCCCAGATATACCCAAGTGTGTCTGGGGATACATTTTTCAGAGTACTTACATTAAGTGATGAGCTTCCCATTTACTTCAAGGTTGAAGGTACCTGGGCAACACTTCTAGGCAGATACTAAACTGCTTTTGAAACTGGTCAGCGTTAGGCACCAAAATGCCTTCACAGTCTGGTGCTTTAGTATTAATTTTTAGATTAAATGTATTCATTAATGGTACTTCAAAATTATTTTTCAAATGGAGTAGGCCTCCTTGGTGAAAGGACAATCCTTACAAATCTTCTGATGAAGGTCAGCATAGAAAAGGATTTTTGATGTAGGACAATGGTGAAGAAATTACTGAATGTGATAGGAAGGTCTTCAGGTAATACCATTGGCCTGTGTAATTTTCTCATTGATTTTTGAGTTATTTTTCTTTACTTTGTTTACTTGCTTTTACTAGGAACCTTGAAAAGTAATCACAGCTCAAGGCTAGCTGCCAAACAGATTGAAAACTGAGCTTATTTCAGTGTCCTCCTCTGTAGAAAGATTGTCCTTCTGCTATACACCCACCTCCTATTGAATAGTCCAGAATTGCTGATAGTGTTCTAGTGCCTGTTGTACACTCTGCTCTCCTAGATACCCTATATATAAGCACAATCTTCTTTTACTAAAGACTTCTTATAATAACATTCCTCCTCAGAGAGCAATACTGAATCAGTCTCTATGACAAACTCTTCATAAAAAAAAAATAGAAGTTTCTATATGGTTCAGCTGAGTCTACTTATTTTCTGTACTTCCAAATATTACACAGAATAACATTTCTTTGGCGGTCCCTAATAAATACAGTGTCAGTTTACTTATTCCTGCATTACTACAACACTCTGTATTTTTATTTTACCCTTTGGAGGGAAGCACAAGTGACAAGACTCCACTGCAACTTCTAGTCTTTGCTGGATTTCTAATAATTTCAAATCTGTCATTACTCATTGAGACTGATTTGGTCTCTAGAAGCTTCATCTTCAGCCATTCCATTCTGGAATCTTTAATGTACAGGTTACTAAGAGTTGAATGACTCAGCTTAGCTTTAACAGTCCTCAATACAAAATTCTGGTCAATACCAGAAATTTCAGTGCTTCTCAGTAGATTATTCAGATAATCCATTTAAATTGATTTTAAACATGCTGGCAGCAAAAAAAGCTTTAAGGAAAAAAGTTATTTCTTGAATTTCCTTTATTCAATTGATTTAATTCTGTTATCTAATTCCTAGTATATATAATCCATTTTATTCTGCTGCCTACTTACTACCATGTAAACCAAATAATTTTAAACACTATTATAACAGGCTTGGAGCCAAACGTTGTTGGGTCTACTATAAGGTTTGTGTCAACTTTTTTTAATTTGCTAAGAAGATCACTCTTCCTTCTTTCACCTGCAAGCAGGTTCAGTCCTTGTATTACAGATTGCAGGTAGATGCTTGAGAATATAAGGAATACTCTCGGTATTTCCTGATGCTCTTTATATCAGTTTTTGTTGTTTTCTATTTTCCCAGTACTAAAAACAAATTATTTTAGTGTGGAGAAAAAAACCAAAACAAAACAAAAAATAAAACCTACCAAAACATGTTCTATTTCACTTAAGTGTATACCTGTGCAGATCTGTGTAGATAACTGCAGATTGTTTGACCTGACTCAGTATGAAACAGCATGTGTAAACCATACTACCTGTTTATCTCGGTCCTTTCTAGTAGGTGGTGATCCTGTTTGTGGTAGAGTGATGCAATGAGATCACACACATGCAGTACATCTGGGACATCCTCAAAAGCAACATTCTTAGTTCACAATCACTGTGAACTCCATTCGGCCTCTAGATGTGCAATAGACTAAAGCATGTGCTAATGAAATGCAACACAGTTTACACCTTTATGTCCAATACAGAGTTTAATGTACTTCAGCTTCATCTGAGAAATAAACTGCCCATGACTTTCAGTGGAAGCAGACAGCTCCTGAAATTCCATCTTCAATGACATAATTTAAAACAGAAATATATAAATTTAAGTATGAGTTACTGGCCTTTTAGAATAGCTTGTGATACAGAAGAATTTTCTAATAGAAATTTTAGGATAAAATAAATATTTTTTCATATCAAAACTAATTACTTTCACTGCCACGGGAGGTTCTCAGCAAACAAGTATATTTGATTCTATACATATAAAGAGGATCAAAAGATACCACATAATCAAATTCAAGATTGATAGCAATTACCTTGTATATTAGATTCAATAGTGTAGCTCAGGAAATCCCCAAACCAGTAAATCCCAGAAGAAAACATCTATACACTTGTCTTTTTCCTTTATTGTTTGCTCTCAGACAGTCACACACAGGAATCTCAACTAGACCTTTATTCTGGTGCAGTATATGCCTTCTGTGCTAGACAGGCTTCGTGTAAATGTTCTAAGTTCAGTTCTGCTCTTTTTCTCTAAGTTTCTACTCTTCTCATTTTGTTGAAGTCATATGCAGTTAGTCCATCTGTAGATTTGTAAATTTTATTTCTTGTGTATCAGTCCAATGTATTTTATGGTTTGCAGGAACAAATATCACCAGGGTATCAACCCAGTTAATAGGTTCTAGCTATTAATAAAAGCTATCCAGTTAAATACTTTTTATATTGAAACTAATTCAAGTCATCAAGACTACTTGGGACAGATACAAAATTTTCAATAACTAGGGGTGCCATATCTACTAGTGATTTACCCAACTTCGTTTGCATTTCTGGTCACAGTAATAGTAAAGGAGATGAGAAGTTATTTTGACTTGCAGGAGGATGAAGTCTTTTCTATGGCATTAAGTATAAAAATATTTTTTTTTCTTACTTGATAAAAACACATTCCAGTCCTAGTGGTTGACACTACACCGGGTGCGCTACCCTATTCCTTAATTAGCAAAAACCAGACACTATCCATGTTAAGGGTAAACCACTCTTCCATATATTTATCACCTAAGCTTCATTTTAGCAGTCTTGCCTGACTAAATCAAATTTTAACGAATTACAAAACCTTTCTATTGAAGAATCACAAGACAATAGAGGAGATCATGAATTCAATAAACCAGAGAAGGGAGCTTTAGATTGTTTGATTGGAGCTGGTGATAAAAGCCCTACACTAAGTAAAACACAATTCTTGTCTAGCCAAAGGAGCTGAGAATTGATCTCTCCATTCTACTATTGGAAGAGGGAAAAGGAAGAAAAATAAACTGCAGTGTCTAAACATCAGAGTACAAAACTCAGGCAGAACCTGAAGTCCTAATATTTAGACAAAACTACAATCTCACTGGCACCATGAACATTTATGACAAGTCACAAGATGGGAATTAAAGAGGACAAATACACAACTAAATACAGAGTAATAGTTAAATATTAAGAAATATATATTGGTTCTAAAAACATAGTGATGAAGATACTTAACTTTTTTATGGATGAATATAAAAGGCAAAGAACAAAGACTTGTAATGACAGAGACTCTTTTAAACCATTTTACTACAGGTAGGAAATTAGATATTTTTGGCAACAGAAAGAGTGAGAGCTAGTAATAAAAGTAAACATTAATAACTGTTGGAACACGAAAGGACACAACTTCTAACACAAGTTAAGTTAGAGAGTGCACTGGGGAGAACGTGAAAAGGGAGTTAGGTTAGGAAACAATTGTCTTGAGTCTGGGTTCCACATGACAGGAGGTGGCTGAGGATTAGAAGGTGGAAGATGCCACAGATGGTCACAGAAGGATCAGGTTCACAATTTTTAAGAAAAAGAAAAGAAGAAAGGGGATGAAATAATATATTTTTTAAAAAATGAGTTTTTTTCAGAAGTTTCCTCTTATTGTGGGATCAGATGAGAGACATGGCAAAATTTGACTTTGCATGGAAAAAAATTACAGAATAATTTTCAGTTGTTTAGAATAAATAGAGATTTCCAGAAGTAGAGAAACTGCACAAAACTGTATTAAAAATGCAATATAGCTAAACCAGGATTTCTGTTAGACTCAAGGGAAAAAAAAATATAGAAAGGATGTCGTACAGAATGTGAAAGCAAAACTACAAATAAAAGAGGGGTCTACACAGAGAGCACAACCACACGGGGATAAAACTGGGAAGATTAAGGTACAAAATAGATGATAAACTGTAAGAGACAAAGGTTCTGTAAATACATCATAAGCTTGAAGACTAGAAAAGAAAATGAAGATTTATTATGAGAAAAAGATCATACAACAGAAACATTTCAAGAAAGATATAGTTTTCATTGCCATATTATCTTTCTCTTTGTGACTAGACAGCAAGTGCAGCTAATTCTAATACTGAAACTCAAAATACAATGGCATGGTAAAAGGTATTTAAATACATTTGATGCAATTAGGTGGGCCAAGGTACAGGTGGAGGAAAGGAACAGAAGCTTGAGCACTTAATGAAATAGCCAAAGTAGTATCTGAATCACAAGCCATTATCTTTAAGATCTCATAGAGGAGAGAAGTCTCAGGGAATTGAAGAAGGACAAACCATAACATTCCCCTAGGAAACTGAAGTCTTGGGAAATCACTGACCAGTCATAGTATTTTCAGTATGTGGAAAGATACTGGGAGAGGTTATTAAACAGACAATTTATAAGCACTCCACAGGAAAATAAAAAGGTGATAAAAACCAGCCAACACAGCTTTCTCAAGAGTAAATCATGTCAAAACAATCTAATTTCCTCTTTTGACATAGTAACTTTTAGTGTAATGGATAAGAAGGAAGTAGAAGATGAGATCGCTTTGCTTTAAGAAAGCTTTTTACACAGTGCCACATGAGACCTCATAGGGAAGCCAGAAAAATACAGCCTTTTAGGTCTAGTCTGAACAAACAATTTAAACAATATTGAGGATCTGTAATACATGCTAACATAAGGGATGACATTACTGCACAACATAGTATAAAAGCAAAAATTAAGCCTAGGCCATCTTAAACTCAACCACTAAACCTTTTCCTGTTTGTGTCCTCTGGTTTCATTGAAGATATTTGCTTACTTCAGGTTTTGAACTTAAGCTGAACTGAAGATAAACTGTGATTAGAAAATACATTTTACTTGTAATTACAAGGAAGATAAGATTACTTTTTTAAGTATTACAAGAAATAACACCTAAATTTTTGAATTATTTGTTAACTATAGTGACAGTTGCATAACTCTAGCCAAGATGAGCAACAGAAACCAATCAGAATGAGGTAAAATCCAGTCTGAACTTGCTATCTCATTAATGGGATCACAATTTGAAGGGCCCAATTTGCTGTGTGTTTTGCCAGTCGACAGGGTTAGCAAAAAGGACACAGGCACCAAATTAAAAAAAAAAAAAAAGGTAAACTTATTTTTACTTATGTTTAAAGTTATAAAATATTGAGAAAATAGTGCAGTGAAAGTGAATTAAAGCAAGATAAGGTAAATCAGCAAAATAATAAGCAAACTACTATAGCTAGCATAAAATAAGGTAATACACTACACCTAATCATTACTACATAGAGTTAGCGACAGTGATTAAGAAAGATACATCACCAATTGCCCTATTAATACGTTACCGTCATCCAGATTTGCAGTCACTGGGGAGCCCATTTACAGCAAAGGATTTGGGGAGTCCCTTACAGCAATTGTGAAATCTCTACACAGTACGTCCACTGTATAGAGGAGGATTCCAAATTTCCCTGCAAACGGTCCCTGCTTTTATACAGTTAAATAAACAACTTTATATCTTAAGCTGAGAAAAACATCTGGTGATCTGGTGTCATTTTTTTTCCTTGTTAACTTTTTCCCGTGCTTGGCCAGAACCCGAGAAAAAGTTAAGAAGAAGTAAAGGTGTCTGGTTATTTTTGATTACGCGTCTCTCAACAAAGCCTGTCACCACCCTGCCACATTCTGTCACGTTCTACAGAACTGTTTGAAGGTTTGAGTTAGATATATCTCTCTTTAGCAAGTGGGGCTACTGTTATACAACTATTATCTTACAGCAAGCGTTACAGCAATGCTCTATAAGCGTTACAACAAAAGCTTTTCTAAATTGGCGTATAATCATAAGGTAATACATTGCATATGTGATCAACATTTTACATATCAGGTATATTGTTAGGTTGTGAGGTTCACCTAGGGGTCAACTTTAGTTCAGGGCCTCACTGCTCAGGCCCTAGTATTTCACTGTGGTAACAAAGAATTGTTCTCAGCTGTGATCTGCCCAGTGGCCAACTATCTATGTAATTTCGGAATCGTAATTTAAAAGGGAAGACTCCTCCATGTGTACAGGCGTACACGTACAGTGTGCAGATCCTTCAGGACACTGAAAATCTCTAGAACATTGGCTCACACCAGATTACCAAGATGGCCAATTTAGAGCTATAGGTCTTTGGAGGTGTTATGATTATTTTATGGTAAATGAATAACTGATGAAAACACCAACCTAAACCTTATGCTACAATAGTACTCTGCATTATAGTGTGAATTATTATTACAGCAACAGATTATAAATAGTTTTGACCAACAGTCACACAGGGCAGAAATTAACAAACCTTGGCCTGAGCCAAAAAAACATGCCAACCAACTAACCTGATAAGTCAACAGATTCTTTACATGAAAAATTACAGTTACTTAAGTCAAGCATAACTCATTTCACAAGAAGTAAAGACACTAGTGTTCTCTTGAATAGGCTTGTCACCTGAGTTTGATGTCATGAACAGAAAATAGAGTCAACCAGGAAAAAGAGGGAGGAAACACAGAATCAAAACACAAGAATAGTTACAAATACCAGACATGGTAGAAAGTGAGACACCATCCTCATTAACAGAATACTGAAAACTAACACTTTACACAAGTAGGAGACTGGTTTTCCTGTTGTCAAACAAAATTGCAGTTCTGCCCTGTCCTCTGGTCCTTTTAATTCCCTGGTCTTCTATTTTGAAATGGAGGTGTGCTGTCAATACAAAGCCTGGGAGTGCCAAAAAGAAGTATCATAGTTACAAATTTGGCTAGGAAAAGAGAACCCTTAACCATACAAACAGTATGTATAGGTATAGATATAGGTATATGTACATGCACGCAGAATCATAGAATAATTTCATCTGGAAAAGACCTTTAGGATCATTGCCTAACACTGTCAAGTCCATTAATAAACCATGTCCCTGAGTGCCACATCTACACGTCTTTTAAATACGTCCAGGGATGGTGACTCCACCACTTCTCCAGACTAAACAACTCCAGTTCCCTCAGCCACTCCTCGTAAGACTTTTGCTCCAGACCCTTCACCAGCTTCACTGATCTTTGAACCCTGCTCCAGGACCTCATGATCCTCCATCAGCTTTAGGCTGACCTTAGGAACTCAGGTTACCAAGGAAAGGTCAGCACTGGAATTGGATCTTGAAGAAATAACAGAACTGTAGTTCAAGCACTGTTTTAACAATCAAGTTTTGAAATTAAATTCTGTAGATAACCATTGGTTAGAAGATGTATTTGACTGGTTGTTACAGTTTATAGAACTTCACAAGGTAAAAGGAAAAGTACTGGGTCAGGTAAGGAAGGGAAGTATCAGAGGGTCTTAGTGCATGCGTACTGAAAACTGGTAGAAGACATGAATAAAAGATACAGGATAAGGGTTACATATTTATTAGCACTGAAAATAGTAGGTTAGAACCACCCATGATGACCAGCCACCTGAAGAAAGGATGGCCCCCCCAACATCTCTTGCTTCATTAAAATTATGCTGCTCTCCAGTATTTTCCAGTAAAACCAAACAATTTCAACAGCCTAGATAAAACACACTGTAGAAAGAGTGCACAGCAGGTTAAAAGTCACATCCAGCTAATACATATTTGAAGTTCATTTAGGTTGAGTGAACATATGATGTGACATCCTTGCAAAGGTTTGGGATGGACCCAGTTCAAATCACTGTTTTAATGAATGATTCAGACTACGGAATATGAAATGTTCTTGACATTTTGCAGATATCACCAAACCAGGAAAAGCATAAACACTCTCAAAGATAGATCTGAATCAGCTTGTCAAAATCATTCTTGTCTCCAGTTTAGTAAGGTGAAGTTAACAAAAGAGAAAAGCAATATAACATAAAGCAGAAGGAAAATTTATATTAAGAGACACAAAAATAAAGAATAGCTGTCTTACAGTGAGAAAGGGGATTTTTAATTTTAACAAGGGCTCAGAGAATAACTCTATTCAGAATAGCTGTTGGGACAATATGTGATTAACGTTTGCCGTGCTTGCGAAGACAGGGTGAGAGGATCAAAGCTGTGATGATAAGGGGAGGATCTGCCAACCCAAACGAGAGGAAAGAATGCAACACCTGCAAGGCTGCGGAGATAGGGAGGGCTGCTTGGGCCTCAAGCAGGCCCCAAACAAGCTGGCCAGCATCCTGGTTCTTTGGACTGAGACCAAGAGACCAGGAGGTGAGAAGTTCAACTCCAATGAAGACGCATTTACTTCATCCTGTCGACCACCAGACGAGCACCAGGGAGCACTACGCAGGTGCAGAAGGACTCTTTAGATAATTATAATAAGAAGCGGGGCTGGGCAGGGCTAGGTAATTAATATGAAGGAATGGATTACGAAACTTAATGCATATGCAATGTTTTGGGGAATAAATAGAGAGAGAGGTTTTGCGAAAAGGTGCGCATGTCTTTGGTGGAGCTATCCCCCATGCACCTCAGCGCTGAATAAACTACATACCTACTTTACAACTTTCACGAGTTGTGGAGTCTTTCCGCTTCAATAGTACTATTTTTAAAAGATATTTAGAAGCTTCAATGTAGTGGAAATCAAACCAATGATACAACATTGTAATAAATGTTCTTTTTTTGTTGTTTCCAAATTATTATTGTTTTAAAAATGTTTAACATGTCAGAGGTGTTATTCATAAATTCCAAAACAGAAATCATGTCCTCTCTTAGTGTCACAATTGCACATAGGAAATGTAAAAGCAATGCTTAGACAATTTTATACCACATATAACTGGCACTTCAGTGAGTTCACTACCTTTAGCTAACAAATCAGTACGTCTGCCTCGGCAAATATATTTTCCTTCTTCAAAATTCTGACCTAGGGAAGCCAATAATAACTCTGGTCTGTGTGTAAAAACTCATTGCAAGATTAATTTGAAGTGCTGAAGTTTTTTCTTGAATTTAGTCTTAGCATTCTCTATAATGTGATGAATATTGATCTGAAATTTAGAGCCTTGCCAGCAATCTTTTCTGTGTCTGATAATATTTCTCTAGGACAATGAGGTGAGATGATCAAAATGAATCCTAGTGGATAAGAGGATCACGAAATGCAAGGCTATAAAGTCAGTACTGTGAATTTTTTTTGCAGGTGATGCCCCTAAGTCAATTGGAATATGTGTGAAATAAAGCTATTATACATAATTCATATTCAGTGGAGAAAAGCTGTAGAAATATAATGTTTGTCTTCAAGCTTTGCCTTTATCATCTGCTAAAATAGGCTTTACTAACTAACACTGAAAATTACTCTTTTTTTTTGGTTCCAGTTTAAGTTGGATAAAAGCAACTCCTTTTTCACATTCCTTCTGACAGTATGCAATCTGCTCCCTACCTGAAACTCTTATCTCCATTTACTTTTTATTTGCCTTTTATTTTAAATGCCCCATTACTTTGTTTTGGTCCTCCGTGAGGACAATGACATGCATCTCTCAGCAACATTCTAACAGGTAGTAGTCTCCCAGTTGTGTGTCTACTCCATTTTACTTAGGATCTATAGCAAATTTAAGCCACCTTGAATCCAACGTGTTAATTCCCTACTGGAGGAGATACATAACCTATTTAAAACAGGGACAAAAGTGCGGTGACATAAGGCTCCAGAGTTCTTTACAATATACAGCAAAATTCTTTAGTAATGTCTTTCTTAGTAAAGACATTGATAATTTTAGTAAGTGGAAAAAGAAATTGCAAAGTATGTGTCCTGGTTTCAGTTAGGACAGAGTTAACTTTCTTCATAGTAGCTGGTAAGAGACTATGTTTTGGATATTGTGAGAGACTGAACTGTGGAACATTTGTCTCGAAGATTGCTTGGAAACTTAACTGTGCCCACCACTGACATTAAATGGTGAAGCCAGTCTGGTGTGGTGTGAAGACCGCCACCACTTGCTGGGACACATGCAGTGCACCGCGAGGGAGCATGCAGCAAGCACATGGACATGTAGGACGTGCCACTTCCGTGGAAACCCTCAGCCCAATGGACTTTCTTCGGACCATCTATAAAAGCCCACAGGAAAGCATGTGTGTTTTGTGGAAGCATGTGTTTTGTTGCAGGTCTGTTTTGTGGCATGTGAGGAAGCACATGAGAGGAGGTGTGAATGCATGTGTGTGCGTGAAGGC